>CAHIKZ030001614.1:90000-147500 GCA_903632075.3 Acanthosepion pharaonis | reverse complement strand
GTTGAGAGTTGGTTCCACAGGGCAATGGTTCGTTGGAAAAAGCTGATCGAGTGGAACTTACTTCTCACTGAAGGAATACGGGAGGAATGCGGGTGCTTTGCTTCTATGTAAGTGGTATGCCGTGTTTTTTTGCTGAGGTTTGCCTTGGTGGGACCAAGGAATATAGTTCGTCTGAGAACTTTCCGGTAGAACAGCGAGAGGCTTGGAGAATAATTCCTTACCCACAAGAGTTGAGAGAGGCCTTTGACCAATATCAAGGCCGGAGAGTGGGATCTGGGCTACTCCTGTCCAAATATGACAACCGAACTCCATTTTGGTGCCAGATTTGGCTCTTGTAAAATAGAGAGTAGCAGAGTTTGACTTGATGTTTGGGGTGAGTTTAAGAATCACAGTTTATGCGGATAGGTGGGGGAGAAAACGGTTAACCCTAGACTTGAACAGGTTAAGATTGTAGTGATCGAGGAAGCATCCTCTTGGGAGTCAGTTCCACAAAATAAGTAGAGGGTTACAGTTTAAGAAGCACAGTTGATACAGATATTTGTTATCTAGCCACCCCCCCACCACAAGAGTTGCATGTTGCACAAGGCCGAGTTTAACGTGGGTTTCCCGAGCCCGTAGGCTCGGCCAAAAAATGCCCGTAAAACCCGTATAAACGGGATCGGGTTGGTCAACCTCCCCGAACGAGACCCTGCCCTTCGGCGGAACCTCGTCCGGGTTCCTCTCTGCTCAGAGGCAGAGAGTTCGACCGTCAGGCCGAGAAGCTCGGCTTGATTTGTCAGTTGATACAGATATTTGTGGAAGATAAGGGTTAAGCCTAGACTTGAACAAGTTACGTCAGCGAGAACTCTTGGGAGTTTGTTCCACAAAGGTGCGGTTCTTAGAAAGAAGCTCTTTGAGTCGAGCTTACTTCTCCCGAATGGAATACTAAGCAAATGTGAGTGGATCGTCTTAGTTTCCGTGGCGTAGAGAGGAGTTGGGGGACATAAAAAGTATAGCCCGTCTATTAAAATAGCGATGAATTAGCGAGAGGTTTGAAAAGTTTCATATGTGGGAAAGCGGGTTGCAGAGTGGAAAACCACCCACAAGTTTTTTTTTCTTTTCGGGTTTTTGACATTTATGTCCGGACTATTTGTTTCAATATTCCTGTTTGTAAAGATGGTGGAATCCCATAGTATAACGATATCTTCTATTTCTGTAATCGATGCTGGATGATGTTTGCGCATCGTCCCACTCTATTGTGACGCTTTCTATATTCATTTGGTGCAAGTGCAGAACATTCTGAAATGAGATTGTCTATGGTTTCCTGATATTTATCACAGAACCTGCTTTTTGGATTAATACTAGTATGTAGTTTCGTACTTATTATTGTAGACACAGTTGACAAAATATCCTTTATTATTATTATGAAAAACATACATTGATTTTTGCTATGGTCACATGACATACCAAATGTGCGGGAAGACCTAAGGCAGGTAATGGTGTGTTGTTATGGCTACATTTCATGATTTCTTTTTCTATCTTCTATAACATCACTAGCGTTACATGGACAAAGTTCTTCTTAGTGCGAGGGTTGTACTTAACAAGACAATTTTTCGTATTTCTCTTAAATTGGGATTTCCAGGGATTTTTTCAAAGTGATGTTGTGCTCCTTTTTTATCATTCCAAGCACACCTACTATGACTGATATTATTCTTCTTTTCAATTTCCACATTTTTTTATTTTGATTTCCAGGTTTTTATACTTCGATAGTTTTTCAAATGCCTTCGTTGCAAAGTTACACTCCTCTGGGCAAGCCATTTTAATTAGTAAACAAGTTTTTTTTTCTTTTCGGTTTTTGACATTTAAGGCCTATTTGTTTCAACCTTCTTGTCTGTAAAGATGGTGGATTCCCATAGAATTACGATGTCTTCAATTTCTGTAATCGGTGCTGGGTGATGTTCATACAAGTGTTTATTAACATTTTTTCCAAAATGTTTGCACATAGTCGAGTGTAAATATCAATCAATCAATCCTATCAATCAATCAATCAATCCTAACAATCAATCAATCAATCAATCCGAGGGCTCCAACTACAACAGGAATTATTTATGTCCTTCATGTGCCACTCTATCGTGACCATATTTATATTCATGTGGCACAAGTACAGAACATCCTGAGATTTGATGTCACAGAACCTGAATTTTGGATACACATTATTATGTATGATATTTGCATGGAAGATTCTTGTGAAAAGACTCTGGTCCTCCGCTGCAAGAATAAAGCCTTCCGTTTCAGTCCTTAATCCAGACCCTCGTAATAATCGATGAGTGTTAACTTTATCAATATCGGCTTTATTAGCCTCGTTCTGGATATTGGCCATGCAAAGGTTTGTCTTGGCAGCGTTGTTTCATCTGTTCAAGAACTTTATCCTTGGCTTTCTTTTTCATAATTTTTGCTGCAACGTTTTGTTCTTGGATTCTGTTTTGATTTTCTACAGAATGTACAAAATGTAAATCCCGTTTGTATTTCCAACCTTTTTCATGATTGAATATTTTTCTTTTATTATTATTATTATTATTATTATTATTATTATTTCCATTGATTTCTGTTGCATACATATTTCCTTCCGGGTCCCAACCAAAGACCTAAGGTTAGAAATGGCTTCATGACATTTTCCATTTATCATTTAAAAAACATTATTATTATTATTATTATTATTATTATTTACTCTGATTTCTGTTGTATACATATTTCCTTCCGGGTCCCAACCAGAGACCTAAGGTTAGAAATGTCTTCATGATTATCTTCCTTGATCCTTTTTCTCTTGTAAAACAAAATTCCTAACATTAAACATATTTTACATAGATAAAATCTCTTTGTAATGTGTTTGCTGGTCTTGTGAGTAATTTTTTTTGTATTTCTTTAAGGCATGGGCTACAAGGAATCCCTTCAATGAATATTTTCTAATCAATTCGAGTGCTCTACCTACAACTGGAATTATTGGCCACATGTGCCAATTTCTTTTTAGATTTCTACTTCAAGATCCTTTTAATTTGATAGTTTTGTAAGATCTTTAAGGATAGTTACAATCTGCAGAAATTGCCACGTGAATAAGAATATATATATATATATATATATATATATATATACACACACATATATACACACACACACACACATATATATATATATATATATATATATATATATATATATATATATATAAAGTGAACATAGAAGTCAACACTTAGAGGCGACAGTCTGTTTCATATAGATATAAAATCGTCAGGCCACATATGCTGTTCCAGCATATGTGGCCTGACGATTGTATATTGCATTTATATATTTACACGCTCTCTCTGATATTGAGCACCTTATTCCATAAATATAGCATACCTTAAGACTATATTTTTTATATTTTTTTTATATATATATATATATATATATATATATATATATATATATATATATATATATATATATTGGTGGGGGGTCTTTGAGTACGATGTCTGGGCGATTAGCTTTGATTGTTCTGTCTGTGTGTATTGTAACGTTCCATGACATTGATACAAGTCCTATGTCTGTAACCGGATCTGGGTGGGGTTCATACCAGTTTCCTTCAATTTCCTTCCCGTAAATGTTGAAGATTTCCAGTGCAGATATTGGGCCACACTCTATCATGCCGAGTTTTATATTCAGTTGAATCTAAAACCGTGATTCGTGATATAAGATGGGCAACTGTTTCTGGATGTTTATCACAGAATCTGCACTTCAGGTTAACACAATTTCTCAGTATGTGTACTTATTAATTTCTAGTTAGCAAACATTAGTCGTGTGCAGCAAGAATAAAACCCTGCTCTTCTTCTTCTCCTTCTGATTATTATTATTATTATTATTATTATTATTGCTGTTCTTGCTCTTGTTGTTATGCAGCGGCCATAATGATATTATCTCATCCTTTGTTTCGTATTGTCTGCTCATCCTTGCCGTGAAACAAACGCCGGATGCAGTGCAAGTAATTGAGGACGTTATCGGTTAAAGAGATATTTTTATCGCCAAAAATGGCGGGGAAAACAGTACAAAAAAGACCGCCACTTTGAGACTGATTCTTTAATATTCATTTACCGTTAAAAAAAAAATTTAGAAAAATCGAATTTCTAACAATTAGTCGTCTTCAAAGCGAGTCTAGTATCGTTGAAAGATAAGAAGCTAACGATGTTATTGTTTCGTACAAAGATTATGAATTAATTTGATAGTTATGGCTTTAGTTGTTCCTGTATTCATTAAGAGCACAAAAAAGCGGGAAAAGAGAGAAAAAAAGCGGGAAAAATATCAAATGTATCGAATCAAAATGGCTTCCTGTTTTCATTAATTTTTTTTTCATTTGAACGAATAAGCCAATAAACATATAAAAACTTATCCATAAAGAAAAGAAATCAATAAATATTAAAAATAAATAAAAATAATATGAAACTATGTCTGACACAAGTTTTCAGCAGTTGAGAATACTATGGGTTGCTGTATTTTGCAACACGGAAATTAATGTTAGGCTATGCAACCCGTTAAGGTTAGAAGCGCCCAAAGATTCACACGCTTTATGTCCGGGAACGCCTGAATACGCAAGCAATCGGATAGCCCTATGGTTATATACACTAACAACAGTCATATGATCGGCTATCAAAAAAATCTCTAATAATTTGGAAATCATGTTTCAAAACCAATGATGTCAGATAAGCTAAATTCAACAATTGATATCTCTTATGGGCTGATCAGATTAAGTAAATATCACAAATAGCGTGTAATTTTGCTAAGGAAGTGAATAAAAAAAATTTGATTTCTCAACAGTCCGAATACTGCAACGATTACACAACCTTTTCTACAATAATTACTAAATATTATGATAAAAAAAAACAACCAAGGTATACAGACTGATATCCTTATCGTTGTTGTTATTATCACCTTATTGCCTTCCGTCTGAATTTCTTGTATGAGGAATTATCAGTATTTGCACTATTTATATCCTGACTAATGTCCTCATTCTTCTTCTTGTTATCAAGACGTTTCGACTGTTGCGCCCTTCTTCAGGTGTATATTAAACTCGGCAACCTACAGGGGATTCTGAACTAATTTTTTTTTAATTTAATCTACGTCGGTAGAATGATCTAATTCCAATGCCCATGTCTAGCTCTTATTTTTAGTATTAGTTTCCACTGAATCCAAGTACACACCACTCGATCCAGGGATTGAACTCACAATCACTATGCTACCAATTTCACAAACTAACCCATTAAATAAAAACAAACCATTCATTTGGACTAATTTCCTATTAGTCCATATTAATGAAAATACAATGATTACACCACCATCTCTAAAATAATTCAAACTGGTTAAAATATTATGATAAAAACAACAAAGATGAGGAAATTAGTCCAAATGAACGAAAATACAGTTACCTTCTCTAAAATAATTTCCAGTCAAATTACGTTCTGATATTTCATTTTTGATCAATTTTAATTTCTGTTTTATTTCATAGCCATTTATTTGTTGTACTCGAACTTGAAAAAGAACATGGCCACGGACGACATGTTATGAAAGGCCAAGACCCTGCCATTGAAATTGAAATCTCTTACGTGCTGGAACAAGACTGAACATGAAGCTTGAAGATTTGCGTAACCATATCTCATAATCAGTAAATACCGAGGAAACTAAATTCGGTATCATTTGAAAGAGAAATCAATTCACTTTTATATGAAACCAACTTTTAAGACTTGCTTTTCAACAGTTTTTGAGATATATCAATGTTTGTTTTATACGCAGATGTTGCACATCAGAATGCATAATGTCTATTCCGGGGTCATAGAAAGTTGTAGGCCGCCATGACACCAGACTTTCACTCCCATGGGCCCAGCCGTAGGCGACCATTTCTCGAATTGCACGAACACAATATATTCAGATTCTTCAACAATTCAGTCGTAACTCCGGGGATTTACCACTTGAAAATTCTTCAACACTGATCGAATTAAAAGAAATAAAACAAAGCTGATCCTGATGTCTGAAGATTTCCAAATCCTTATCTCACGACCAGTAATTCCAAAGAGACTGAATTTGGTATCGTTTGAAAGCGAAATAAATTTGCTTCCGTGTAAAACCAACTTTTCATACTTCATTTTCAGCAGTTTTTGAGATATACCATTTTAATTTCACTAATATCATGTCGTGATATATCGATGACTGACTAATTAACATAGCTAAAACATAGAGTATATAAATGCCCAAGCAATAGGGGTTGAGTAGCTCTCGGTATACGAGATGAGTTACTACCGCTGAACTGATAAAATATGAAAGAAATCATGCTTCATAATAAATTACATATTCAAATTTTTCAAAGATTCAGTTGAGATACCAGGCATTTGACAATTGAAGTCCGTTAAATGCTGATAGGGTTAATGCCGAATTTTGGATGGTGGAACCCAATGAAAATAGATCTGACAACTAAATAATGACGGTCCACAAGATTAGTATCCCTAAACATCACCCCCATACTAAAACACCAGTCGAGTCCCCAGACGGAATTAATTTCACAAGATTTCAGTAACAGCTGCTAAAATTATGGCCAACATGTTTTCGGATCGACCAATGCGAAAACTTGTATTTATTTCCGTCTGAATTTCTGGGATGAAGAGTTATCACTATTTTTGCATTCAGACTAATATCCTTATCTTTGTTATTATCACCTGATTGCCTTCTGTCTGAATTTCTGGCATGAGGAGTTAACATTATTTGCATTCAGACTAATATCCTCATCTTTGCTGTTATTATCACCTGATTGCCTTCTGTCTGAATTTCTGGCATGAGGAGTTATCATTATCTGCATTCAGACTAATATCCTTATCTTTGTTGTTATTATAACCTGATTGCTTTCTGTCTGAATTTCTGGGATGAGGACTTATCATTATTTGCATTCAGACTAATATCCGTATCTTTGTTGTTATTATCACCTGATTGCCTTATATCTGAATTTCTGGGATGAGGATTTATCACTTTTGCATTCAGACTAATATCCTTATCTTTTCTATTATTGTCACCTGATTGTCTTCCATCTGGATTTCTGGGATGAGAAATTTTTAGTATTTGCATTATTTATATGCTGACTACTGTCCTCATGTTTGTTGTTATCACGACGTTTCGACTGTTGCGCCCTTCTTCAGGTGTATATTAATCTCGGCAACCTCCAGGGGATTCATTCTGCACTATTTTTTTTTATTTAATCTACGTCGGTAGAATGATCTCATTCCAATAACCTTGTCTAGCTCTTATTTTTAGTATTAGTTTCCACTGAATCCAAATACACACTACCCTATCCAATGATTGAACTCACAATCACTATGCTACCAATTTCACAAACTAACCCTTTAATACACTAGTTAAATAGTCGGAAGATTACAAAAAGACATTCGCCACGATAAAGAGAATTGCTTGAAATATAAAGAAAGCTTAATTTACATGGGAAAGATATTCATGTACCCGTAATCCCTTTCTTGTAGTATAATCTTAATTTAACCTTATCGGTTAACATATAGTTACGTGTGCTACGCTGTTATATAACGTCAGTCGTAAATGGGTTTATTTCCTGTTTTTGTCGCCATATTGTCGTGCGAGACAAACATTGCTCTCTGGATTGTACCTTGGAATAGCAGTGCTATTTACGCTAATTACGTAAAGTGCTTATGCAATTCTAAATTCAAACTTGGTTCCTTACCACTTCAGATCGAGAGCGTCGCCATATTTACTGCGACAGCGAATTGTTTGATGCGTCGCCTTCCTTAAAGAAGAGCTCAAAAGCTGATGAACCGGAAGTAGTTCGTGATTGGACTATAAAATGCCAGACGAGTTACAGTGTGCTGCGTGCATTATGAGAACAGCTATAGCTGACGGATGTCACACAATTCGATATCCGATCAGTATCGGCTGGATCGCCGTGGCGAAGTAGTATGGTGTTGAAAGAAAACTACTAATGATCCTCGGCTAAGACCATTGCGAATATTGTGGGCCAGAGCGTCAAACCGATGTATTTCCCGAAATAGTCACGTGTGCTACGCTATCGCAATAAATATGGCGACACTCTCGATATGACGTCAGTCGTAAATGGGTCTGTTTCCTGTAATGGTCCACATATTGTCGTGCGACACATGCATTACTGTCTGGATTGTAGCTTGGAACAGCAGAGTTATTTACGCTAAGTACCTAAAGTGCTTATTTAATTCTAACTATTAATCTCGTGTTATTATTGAGTGTTTAACTGGAATTGTACTACGAAAATTGGTTGAATAAAATTTAGGAATTTTCATCCAAGTCTCCCTGAAACTATGACACTGTTCTTAATATTATTATGTGCCGTGTTCCTTCGGGACTTGGACAATGTTTATTGTTTTTACTCGCTTTCTCATTTCCTTGATCTGCCATTAATTTACACAAGCTCGTTAGGCAGGTGCAGCAGGGTGAAAAATAGTTCATCACCCACAAGGACTCGCAGACCTTTTCACCCAATGCAATGTCCAAGAACCACTCATATCAGAGGGTTACTGCGTGATGTATGAAACGTAAGAAGTGAAAATGGGATTATGCGGGAAAGCTAACAGTTATGAGACGAAATTGTAGCAGTCGGTAATTTTATTCAGTTGCAACCTTCTCGTAAGGGCTGGCTGTAGGCGAGCGAGAAAAAACGAGGCGAGATGAGGGGGCTCACGCTCTAACCAATGTGTGTCTTACTTTCGCGTGGCAAACGAGCGGTCTTCTGGTTTAGGCTGATAGGGACCACTGTCTTATAGAGCACAAACCTTCATTGTCCTATCAGCTTTCGTCTAACAAAAATAATTCATCAAGAATCCAGAATGTGGCCCTACTCAGATGAACATCTTTGTCAGGGTCGGTTGATGTGGTTCTTGGAATGTTTGCTCTACTCAGTTGACCTTCTTTGGGCATCATCCAGCATATATTTTACAGCAAATAAATTGTTTTCATTCTTATTTTGTACAAAGCTACCCCAAAATGGTGAGAAAAACTAGTTACCGCAAAATATCCTATACAAATATTTAGATACTGTTTTAGCATAGAGACGATAATGGGTATGTCCCAATTCCGATAAATACAGTAGTGAATACTGTACGTGGTCTAGAGTTGGAGATTCGTCTCCAGCTGTGCTGGTCAAACTCTCTGCCACCAGACAGAGAGGAGCCCCAGACGAGGCTATGTCAAAGGGAAGAGTCTCGTCTCGGGAAACAGTTACCCGACACCATTTTATACGGGGTCTATGGGTAAATTTTGGCTGAGCCTACGGGCTCGGATACCCTACATTAAATTCAGCCTTGTGCCACATCTGACCGAGTGGGGCGGTTGGTAGATATCCTGCATTTGGAGATTCGTCTCCAGCTGTGCTGGTCAAACTCTCTGCCTCCGGGCAGAGAGGAGCCCCAGACGACGCTATGTCGAAGGGCAGAGTCTCGTCTCGAGAAACAGCTGCCCGACTTCGTATTAGATGGGGTCGACGGGGAATTTTTGGCCGAGCCTCTGGACTCGGATACACCAATTTAAATTCGGAAGGGTCAAGGGGAATAGGAATTATAAGAAAAATGCTTCTAAAATCAGAAAGAGACAGCTGAATGTTTAGGCCCAGGGGTCAGCAACGTTTTGGAGGGAGCGAACCAGAAAGCTATGCAGTGTCTCGGAGGGCCATGATATCAAATGTGCTATAATAAATTGTCTGGATATCAGAGCCGTCCGTCCAGTAGGCTACCTCGGTCTGGGGGTTTAAATAAAAAAGTAAATGTCATATTATTTTAAAAAGGTTCCTTATTTTACTGCAGGACCATAATCAATAAGAAAGTCATTGAGTAACTAGAAAAGAACAAACTACCCTCCGACGAGCAATACGGGTGTCGGTCGGCCCGATCCACTGCCGACTTTCTAACTACCATCACTCACAGAATCAGTGAGGTTCTTAGCGACAAACCCACCTCGAGGACCATAGCACTAGGTATCTCAAAGGCCTTCGACAAGGTGTGTCACAAAGGCTGACTAAACAACCTCTTCTGCTTTCTGGACCTTTTCTATAAATTCTTTTCTTATAAATTCTTTTCGGACCTTTTTCTATAAATACTTCTGGAACTTTTCTATCTCTATCTATAAAATGCAGGATGTGTGTGTAACGAATGCACGGAAGCAATTTTCGACAGATTTGCACCCAAATTTACATGCACATGCTCCAAGTTAGCAGGAAGGCCAAGACCGACGTTGCACTTCCCAACTCCCATGAATAGTGGAAATAATCGATTTTTTCATGCTTCTACGGCAGTTTTCTTGTAGTTTGCGGCAGTTTTCATGTAGTTTGCGGCCAGAGTGTGATAATAGCTGGCTGCCACGAATAGGCAGGGAGATTCTATTGACCAGCGTGAGAGCCAACAGCTGACTGACACGAATGTTAATTAGCATACAAGCATGCAAAAAAAATCGATAGTTGCATTCGTCACAAGTAGGAAAAATTTAAATCTGCATGGCACTTTACTCCAATTGGCTCATTTGCTTGCTTAAACTAAACGTTGATTCTGATTCCGCAGAACTGGGTTGGGTGTGAAAAAGTATTTGTTGTTAACCTTCTTTTTTCATTCGGTTTTTCCAGTTACGAGTCCTTTTTTAAAGCTGATCGTTTTGTGTTCATTTTGTTTAGTTCTTTTTTTCGTAACAGATATAATGTTTAGTATAGAGCTTAGAAAAAATTCGCAGTGTGAGATAGGCAAGAAGTAAGGCATGTAGCAACATCAGCACGGCAAAGGGCACTCCTTTAAAGGCAAGGAAGGACAAAAATATTTTAAGTCAAGTGATAGCGATTGCTGTATGAGTCGTACGATTTTTGAATCAAGCACGGGCAACGCCTGGCCATGCTGCATATATTAAAGGCAATTACTTCGATTAGTTCCCCTATTTGGTACCTAGAGTTTATGAATTTAAGCGTAGTACAGAATGGCTGTTAGGTCTCATAGTTTAACTGTTGAAATTGATAGTTGTAACCGTAAGTTCTATGCTAACAGTTTCTTCTATCGCACTTCTCGCTCGTGGACCTCTCTTCCGGTTTCATGCTTTCCAGTCAACTACGATCTTCAAACATTTAAATGCAACATTGATCGCATTCTTCTATCTACTTGGAATCCGTTCTTTTATAGACCTCTTTTATCTTATAATATTTACTAGGATTCTTTCACTCTCAGTCACGCCTTGCGCCTTAGTGGCTTTATTGCCTTGTTTGGGGTTAATTGATTAACTAAGTGAAAATTATGAAGTATTTCCGTGGTCAAAATGTGCAAATGGGGAGGAACAATGTATTCCCATTAAATATATTTTGAGTTTGAGCAATTCACCCAAAGCAAGGCGGAAGTGACACCAGCACGCAAGGGGTTGCAGAGGATTGAGAACAAGAGTAAAGAGGCATGTTTGAGGAAAGGATATAGAGAAGGACGGGGAACAAGTTCGATTGACCTTGCACCTGAATACTTGAAGAATATCGTCATCGGGGAAGCAATTAAGCTTAGGTTAATCTGACACAAAATCAAACGTAAGAAACAAAGGTTAATAAGATCGAGTAACTCCAGTCTTCAGAGCGGAGAGCAGACATTTTTTAGGTTGGATCGAAACACAGAGCACGGGAGCTACCGGGATACTGCCATGTATTAAACTCGAGTTCCCAAAGTGTGTACCGAGGCGACATTGAGAACGAATTAATTTTATTTACTTGGCATAGAAATACCCACCACTGGCGACGATGCGAAAAACACGCTTTCACGACCAAGATGTTGATATTTACTAGACTAGATATTATCAAAAATACACCTTGGGGCACTGCGGTTAGCAACTAGGAGCACCACAAGATTTTCGAAAACTTTAATACATTCATACGCTCGATTGATTAACACCAATGACATTATTGTTTCGGTATTATATTAAATTTTCTACGTCATGTCTATTCCAAGTTCTTCAAATCGTGAAAGTGAAAGTATGAAAGTGAAAGTGAAAGTTTTAAAAATATCTATGTTTCTGGTATCATATCAAATTTTCTACGACATGCCTAGTCCAAGTTCTTCAAATCGTGAAAGTATGAAAATGAAAGTGAAAATTTTAAAAATATCTACGTTCCCGGTATCATATTAAATTTTCTACGTCATGCCTAGTCCAAGTTCTTCAATTGGGAAAGTGAAAGTGAAACTATGAAAGTGAAAGTTTTAAAAATATCTACGTTTCCGGTATCATATCAAATTTTCTACGACATGCCTAGTCCAAGTTCTTCAAATCGTGAAAGTGAAAGTAAGAAAGCGAAAGTGAAAGTTGAAAAAAACCTAAGTTCCCGGATTCACAAAGGCACAAAAATTGATACATAAGTAAACTATGAATAGCTGGCACACCATCTTTGCGAAGAGAAGCAAGGAGTAATCTTGTGCTAAACACAAATTGTTGATTGAGTTCAGGATAGCAACGAAGAACACTTTTATTTATCTGATTGGCATAGCTGTGGGCGACATTACACATCCATGATGATCTAAATTACATTGGGCCTTTCTGCGGAATTTTTTTTTAAACAGTTAATGATACTATCTTCAGGGTATCCATAAGAAGGTCCATAATAGCAATAAACTCAAAAACCAACTTGTGTTGAAATATAATTAGAACATTCTAGATAATGGCAAAATAACGATTTTATGGATAGTTTTATTATATCGTTAAGGAATGAATTATAAATTATGTAAACTCAATAAAAATTATAGAAATGAAACTCGGCAATTGTCATGACTACGACCACTACAACATTTCAACCCGATGGCGGTCGTATTAACAATAAAAAAATGATGAAGAGATATATATTGAACAAAGAATGAATTGATAATAAAATCGTGGATAAAATTTGTGTCGTGAAAACAGACCGTCCTTTATAAAGTTTATTTTTATTTTATTTTTTTTTGTTTTTAATTCGTTTCTTTTATTTTTGAACTGAAGTCTCCGATAAGATGTGTTAACGAGAACTCTCGCCCTTATCTCGCCAGTAAACGTGACTATAAAACCAGGTGACTCATTTCGCAACCAGATATCGCGATGAATATCAACGTCAGACAAAGTTGAAGCTAAAATGTTGACCGCTACTGAAACGAGAGAAATTCGATCGATTGAAACTCACCTTTGTAGCATTTAAAGACCACTTTCGCCATTTTAATTAATGGTCGTTTTTTTTTCCAATATTGATGATTCATTCTCTCTTTCTCTCTCTCTTTCGCTCTCTCTCTCTCTCTATCTATCTCTCTCTCTGTATTTCTCTTTTCGTGTCAAATAATGGAGTTTGCTTTTAATAAAAAAACTAAAACATCAATAGGGTTATTATTTATTTTATTTTGTGTGTGCGTTTTCTAATCATTAATATCGAATCGTATCTCTCTGTTTGAAATGATGGGGAAATCTGATCTATTTAGAAAAAGATTTTACAGTAATTTACAACGTATACTGGTTAGAAACACAAAAAAAGTGCTGGATTGCTATGCAGCATCCGTCCTCTTATATGGCAGTGAATGCTGGGCATTTTCCCTAAGGATGAGGGAAAAAACTGGAAGCAGCAGAAATGTGGTTCTACAGAAGGATACTGAGAATTCCATGGACGGAACCAGTAAGCAACAAGGAAGTCTTAACTCTTTGGGCCCTGACCACCGCTTTACTGGTGGTATAGAAAAATGACTTATTGCCCAGCCACCGGTTGAACGGTGGGTAAACACTTGCGTTGTGTTTTGCTTTTGGTTGTCTTATTTGGGTAAATTGGGAAATAAAGAAAGAATTCTGGTGATAAAGTGAAGGCATGAAACCATACTCTCTCCCTGCTAAGTATAATGCTTAGATTCTTTGCAAGAACACAGAAAGTATCGTCATCAGCAAGAGAAAAAAATGCAAGATGCTAGTTACGAATTGGAGATATAAACATCAAACGAGCACAAATATCTGGAAAGTACTTTGACAGTAGATGCAAACTGTGACACCGAGATCCGAAGCACGCATCGGAATAGCGAAAGAGGAATTCCAAGAGGTAAGCAAAGTGCTTCGAAATGGAAAAGAAAAGCGTGAAGTGAAGGCATGAAACCATACTCTCTCCCTGCTAAGTATAATTCTTATATTTTTTGTAACTATTTTTTATATCTACTGTGAAACATTACATACCAATTATTTGCGGATTTTGACCCCAGGAGCTCAGACAGAAGAGTTAAAATTGTTCAAGAAGATAGGGCTGAAAGGGTTAGAGAAAATGGCAATAGAAAGAAAACACATCCTCTGAATTGTAATTCCATCGGACTACTGAAAGAGGCATTCCAAAAGTTAACCAATGTGCTGAAAAACGGAAAACTTTCATTAAAAAGAAAGAAAAGAGTGCTGGATTGCTATGTGGCATCCATCCTCTTATATGGCAGAGAATGTTAGGCTGTTTCCCTAAGGACGAGGAAAAAAAACTGGAAGCAGCAGAAATGTGGTTCTACAGATGGATGCTGGACATTCCATGGACGGAGCGACTAAGCAATCAGGAAGTCTTTTAAAAAATGTCAACAAAAAAGCCACTTATGGTGAAAATCAGCAAAAAAAGACAGCTAAAATTCAATTCCTTGGACACATTTTGTGGGCAAGAGAGATAGGGGAAGGGAGCGTGTCCCTTAGCTGACGAGCTTGGGTGAAGGGATGGGTGGAGGAGCGAGGGAATGGTGCCTTAGCAAAGGGAAATAAGAAATTGTGGACAGACATGATCGCCCATGTTCTAAGTTTTGTGATGTTGGACAGCTTGTCACTTTTGCTATGTCAAGTGAAAGTTCATTATCACTTCCAAAAATGCTCATTATATTCAACACTTTGTAGACACCAGTACTAGTAGTAGTAACACCTCCCAATAACATCTGCACTAGTAATACTGGCACAAGTAGTAATTGCCAAATAGTATAATGATCAGAATAGTATAGTAGTAGAGAGAGTAAACATATAGCAATAGTGGAGAGACAAGAAGAGTGAACAGTGATCCTTATGCTACTTTGTATTTATCTAAGAGTCCACCCAAATACAGCTTTCATATTTTGCATACATAACTTCAAAATATATCTATATCAAATTGTATAATTTGGGCAATCTTAGACCTTCATGCCTGCAAAAAACTGATTAAAATCACTGTTATTTTAACTACCTTCACTTCTCAGCAATGTTTATTGTTTTAAAATATGATGATTAGAATTTTAATAAAACCTAAACATGAAATTTATACATTTTCTTTGTCCTTGAGGAAACAGAAATATTAAAAACTATTTATTACATTGTTTTGTGATGTTGGATAGCTTCGCTTGTCACTTTTGTTATATCAAGTGAAAGTTCATTATCACTTCCAAAAATGCTCATACTGGTAGTAGTAATGCCTTACAATAACATCCGCACTAGTAATACTGGTTCAAGTAGTAATTGCCAAATAGTATAATGATCTGCTTAATAATGGAATTGTCCGTGTTACTCACTGGCGATCTAGTTTCAAGCCACATTGTCGGCAACGACACTTACTTTTATACAACACAAAGTTTAAACACTGAGATACAAACATAATATTTCACATTCAGCTCACACACCACCCAAATACTAGTAATAACAACACGTTTTTTTTTCTTTTCTATTCAGCCCAGCCTAGTTACAACGTTTCAGCCGTTGTAATCTTCGGCTTTCTTCGGGCGCCTGTCGTTCATCGTAATCCCCTAGGAATATGTATGTATATGGACACGAAGGCGGGTGGTTAGAACGTTAACTTCCTGATGTTATCGGTCTGGAGGGGGACGATCCCAAGCCTTGTGAGTGAGTGAAATTGGGCACACAGAACACTTGGTAGCCGTCGATAACTGTGCTAGCACGAAGTCACAAGTCATCGTGGTCGAGAGCTTGAGCGTGCTGGCCTTGTTCAGATTGTTGATCACGCTAAATAAACACGCTCTCTCCCAGAAACTGTATCTAAGGTCTGCTCAGCATAGTTGCAGTATAAACCACAGGTGGGGCTCAGTGGGTACTGAACAAACACAAATGTGCCTGAGCAAGCGTCTGCAATAGGGATTGGTTACCCCCCCCCAGTGACAGGTATCCTCGAATATGAGTGGCCATTATTTTATTAAGTATGTATGCATGCGTTTGTGTATGTGCGTATGTATGTATGTGTGTATGCACGTATGTATGTATGCATGCGTGTATGTATGCACGCTTGTATGTATGTGTGCATGCATGTATGTATGCATGTGTGCACGTCTATATGTATGTGTGTATGTTTGCATGTATGTGCGTATGCATGTCTGTATGTGTGTATGTATATGTGTATGGATGTATGTATGTATGTATGTATGTATTAAATTGTGTATATTTTATATATTTTAAATGGCACAAGAATATATTTCACTCACGCACAACACAGATACACGGATACGCATCGACATTCACTATGTGACCCGCTTAAAATCTACAAACCCATACAATACTCAATGTCTGGGATTGAGTGTTTGTGTGGTGAGCACAAAAGGATTTAAGTTAATCATATTTAACGAATATATTTTAAGTGAATAAAATTTAAAAATACGAGTTATTTATACAGTAAATATTCTTTATCTTAACTTTCTTGAAACAATTTTTTTAATTAAAGTATTTTTTAAGTTAAAGACAGACACAAAAAGATTCCGCTTTGCCGTTTCATCAGCTGTTTGTAGAATTATTATTTATATTTTACCTTTCTTTAAATGAACGATATTTCAAATACTTAAAAATATTTTTAAGTAAATCTGATTTAAAAAATATTTAAACGAATAAGATTTAAATAAGCGAGTTATTTATACAGTAGATATTTTTATTTTAACTTTCTTCAAACAGACAAATATCTTTTATTAAAATATTCTAAAATTAAAGAGACACAAAGAGATCCCGCTTTGCCGTTTCGTCCAGTTGTTTGTAGAATTATTATTTATAATTCAGCTTTCCTTAAACAGACAATATTTTAAATATTTAAAAAAAAACAAATATTTTTTGGCATATTAAAAAATTTTTTTAAGCTGTCAGTGGAATTCAAGTTTATCCCGGAAGGCCTATTCCTATTAAATGCTGTAAACAATCAGTAAAACGTTAAAAATGAACTTGTAAACCAGAACAATGATAACACGAACGAATTGAAATGCTTAACTGAATCATAATAAAATTACCTTTCATTTCAAAAGAATTCTGAAATCAACTTCAATGTTTTATAGCCTGAACCATCAGTGACCCAACGGATCACGAGTAGTCTTGTACCTTCTCAGATTAATTAATTTTTTTTATTTTTTATTATTTTCTTAAATATCTGATGCCTAATTGAACTTATTACATTGCTAAAAAAAATGGGGGAATTCATAAAACTAAAATAGTAATCATCCGTAAAGAAGGTGATCGATAACTTTTCTTCTTCTGTCTATATAATACTATATATAATACTATATATAATATTATATATAATACTATATAATACTATATATAATACTATATATAATATTATATATAATACTATATATAATACTATATATAATATTGTATATAATACTATAAATAATACTATATATAATACTATATATAATACTATATAATACTATATATAATATTATATATAATACTTTATATAATACTATATATAATATTATATAAAATACTATATATAATATATATATATATATTATATATATATATATATATATATATATATTACTATATATAATACTATATATATATATATATAATATTATATATATATATATATATATATAATATATATAATACTATATAATATTATATATATAATATATATAAAACTATATATAATATTATATATAATACTATATATAATACTATATATAATATTATATATAATACTATATATAATACTATATATAATACTATATATAATACTATATAATACTATATATAATATTATATATAATACTATATATAATACTATATATAATATTATATATAATACTATATATAATAATATATATAATATTATATATAATAGTAAAATCTGTGATTGCGTGCGTGCATACGTGTGCGTGTGGTGCGTCCGCCCGGCACATAATGATTTAAGTTAAGATTTTAAAATACAAGTTCTTTATACAGTATATTTATTTTGACTTTTTCCAAACAGACAATTTTTAAATTAATTTGTTTTAAGACAGACACAAAGAGATCCCACTTTTCTGTTTCGTCCACGTGTTTGTAGACTGATTATTTATATTCCAGCTTTCTTTAAACAAACAGTATTTTAAATAATTAAAAAAAATATTTTTTTTGACATATTTAAAAGATATTTTCAAGTGAATATGATTATAAAATATTTTTTGGCATATTAAAAAAATATTTTTAAGTTAATCTGATTTTAAAGTTCAAGTTTATCCCGGAAGTTCAATTCTTATTAAATGCTGTAAACAATCAGTAAAAAGTTAAAAATTAACTTGTAAACTAGACCAACAGATGACACGAAGGAGATGAAATTCTTAATTAATTTCCGGTAACCGGTTGCGCTATATACAGATAATTTGGGGGAAGGGGTTAAAATTCATACATTTTCGGTGACCGTGATCTACCTGCTAGACGGACGTACTCACGATACTTTTGGCCAACCTTAACGGTACAGCCTGCTCCCCTTAACCTAGATTCTTTCTTTCTGTTGCTACCTGAACAGCAGAACACCATTCACTATGTGAACCGCTTAAAATCTACAAATTACCTTATATAAATGAAGAATTTGCAATGTGTTTTTCCCTTTCTCCAATTTGCGTTCATCTTAATTCGCACGTTGAAGTGTCGCATTTCCAACTCTTCCCCTTTTGACTGATACGTATCTAGACCGTATATCAGTGTTTCTCAACCTTTTTAAGCAACGGCACACCTAGGCGCAAATTAAAATAGCACAGCACACTTAGCAAAAGTTTTAAAGAGTACACATTTAAATGTTATGAAATAAAACCATAGATTTAAAAAAACACGCACATAAATATGAACATACTTCCTTGCAATGTTTCTATTCAATTTGAGGTAACCTTAATTCGCACGTGTCTACATCGCTGATGCATTGTTCAGAAGTCGCACTATATACGCAGTAGACTTATACACGAGTATATACGGTAATTGCCACGTATGTTCTTCTTCTGTGTGCCGTGTCACTTCATGACGTGGGCGATAATGGATATACAAAATCTCCTCCTCTTTGTTCAGGGATCGCACTATACATTAAGTAGACTTATACACGAGTATATACGATAATTGCCACGTATGTTCTTCTTCTGTGCCGTGTCACTTTAGGTCGTGGGCGATAATGGATATACAAAATCTCCTCCTCTTTGTTCAGAGGTCGCACTATACATTAGGTAGACTTATACACGAGTATATACGGTAATTGCCACGTATGTTCTTCTGTGTGCCATACAAATTTATGAGGCCAATTTTATTAGTTTGCAATAGAAACTTTCCTATAGGTCATTATACAGGTAAGCTACTTATTTTGATTAATTCATTACTTTGAATTATTACTTCACTACTTCTTTTTTCTTCTTATGTGTCATGTCCTTTCAGGACGTAGGCGATCATGGCTCTCCACCTCCCTCTATCCTTTGCAGCTCGTCCTTCCCTTTCTTCTTCCTCCCCCAGACCACATTCTGTCATCCACTTGCTTAAATCTGCCAGGTTTGTCACGCGTTGTTTTCCCTTGTCTCTCTTTCCCTCTATTCGACCCGTGAGTATCAGATTCTCCTGGCCCTCCTTCCTCATTATGTTTCCCAAGAACATTAACTGCCTCTTCCCGATGTTAAGTATAAGCCTCCACCTTATTGGCATCCTCTCTAAGACCTCACCGTTGCTCACACGCTTGGTCCATGATATCCTTAGCATCCTTCTGTAGAACCACATCTCCGTCGCCTCGTGTCTCTTCTTCATCTTTGAGGAGACCGTCCAACATTCGCTGCCGTAAAGAAGGACAGATGTCACGTAACACTTCAGTATTCTTTTCTTTGTTACCAGAGAAATCCTCCTGTCTCGCAGTATTCTGCCTAGCTTTTGAAATGTGTCCTTGACCATCCCACTACGTCGACGGATCTCAGTGTCACACTTACCGTCCTATAGCGAAGAGCTCCGAAAAATTACCGGGAAAGTATTTATAGAAAATAATCTCATCGTTGCTCACTCGTTCAGTTCATGATATCCTTAGCATCCTTCTGTAGAACCACATCTCTGTCGCCTCGAGTCTCTTCTTCATCTTTGAGGAAATCTTCCAACATTCGCTGCCTTAAAGAAGGACAGATGTCACGTAACAGCTCAGTATTCTTTCCTTTGTTACCAAAGTTATCCTATGTAACTAGAAAAACAGTCTTAGTTGGCAATAATATAAATGGCAGATTGGCTATAAAAAGTAACTGTTGATCATTTAAGGCTATTTATTTAAATAATGCGCTGACTATTGTTTACGTCACGTGGTAATAGTTGTAAGTAAACTGATGTCTAAAATAAGTGACCAAGTAATCGTTTTAAGTTCTTTGAATATTAATATCATAGGAGTGGGTGGAAGAAATGAAATTAAGCGGTCATCGTAGTATCGATACTCAACCATATTTCGTTTCGATTAAAAGTGTTTTTCTGGTCCCGGAATTAAGTGTACTATCAAATGTCCGGATTTTCACGCTTGCATAGTCTCCATTGGGGCGTAATAACAGAAGACTGGAAATAGCGAGGACGTTATCTCGGAAAGAGAAAGACAATGGCTGGAACCTTGATAAGAAATTAGAATAGGCAGATCTCCTCTGACCACTGACTGAATTCCAACTTCCATAAAGTATTGTACTCTTGAAATTAATGTGTCTGGGTTTCAACCAATCTGGATTAGATGAGGTAGACCTTGTTCTAATGATTACTTCTACTGAATATATATATATATATATATATATATATATATGTGTGTGTGTGTGTGTGTGTGTGTGTGTGTATGTGTGCAAATATATATATATATATATATATATATATATATATTTTTGTGTGTATTGAAATATATATATATATATGTGTGTGTGTGTGTGTGTGTGTGTTGCAAATATATATATGTGTATATGTGTGTGTGTTGCAAATATATATATATATACATATTTATATATACATATTTATATATATATATATACATATATATATATATATATACATATTTATATGTTATAATTTTTAAATAAATAATTATATATATATGTGTGTATGTGTGTGTGTATTGCAAATATATATATATATATGTGTGTGTGTGTGTGTGTGTTTGCAAATATATATGTGTAAGTGTGTATTGTAAAATATATATATATACATATTTATATATATGTATACATATTTATATATATATACATATTTATGTTATAATTTTTAAATAAATAATTATATATATATGTGTGTATGTGTGTGTGTGTGTGTGCAAATATATATATATACATGTGTGTGTGTGTGTATTGCAAATATATATGTGTAAGTGTGTGTATTTCAAATATATATATATACATATTTATATATATGTATACATATTTATATATATATACATATTTATGTTATAATTTTTAAATAAATAATTATATATATATGTGTGTGTGTGTGTGTGTGTGTGTGCAAATATATATATATATGTGTGTGTGTGTGTGTAAATATATATGTGTAATTGTGTGTGTGCAAATATATATATATATATATTTATTTATATATATGTATACATATTTATATATATATATATATTTATGTTATAATTTTAAATAAATAATTATATATATATATATACATACATACATATATATATAGAGAGAGAACGACAGATATTAGACTGATATTAGTCGAAAATACAACAGTACTCTACCAAGATAATTATTAGCAAAATCTCAAAATTCCAGATGGTCTTTATATACGAGAATTGTGACCAAAAATAAAGTCAACTACGTTGTATAGTAAGACATTTCTTAAATGTTTAGAGCAGTATTTTTTTTAAAAAAAAATACTCTATTTTAATTGTTAAAAACTACAATTAAAAAAAAACATTAAAATATACTCAAAAAATCACACATTTTGCCTCCATTGCATAACATATAAAATAAATATTTAATAAATAAATATTTTGAATTTTAACGTGACCATGCTCAAAAATCAACTTCAAAAATCTATAAGTTATCTCCCTTGCACATCGGGTAAATATTTTTAATTTTCCGGTGTTCATGCACACATATCCACAAAGATTCAATCCCTGAAGATGATATATATATATATATATATATATATATATATATATATATATATATATATATATAAAATGAAAATGTCGCCTCTAAGTGTTGACTTCTATGTTCACTTTTATATTTTTACACTCTTCTCTCTATAAATCTCTCTCTCTATTCTCTCTGATATTGAGCACTTTATTCCATAAATATACCCCATCTTAATACTATATTTCTTCATATATATATATATATATACATAATATTCCTTTCGATGATAATTTATTTTGCGAATATCGAAATATTCATCTCTTCAGATCGAAATTTCCTTAGTAAATCGATCTGAAGAAATGAATATTTCAATATTCGCAAAATAAAT
This sequence comes from Acanthosepion pharaonis, assembly GCA_903632075.3. Lineage (NCBI taxonomy): Eukaryota > Metazoa > Mollusca > Cephalopoda > Sepiida > Sepiidae > Acanthosepion > Acanthosepion pharaonis. The sequence continues at coordinate 124,823 of CAHIKZ030001614.1, read as the reverse complement.
TATAATCGAAATGAATATTTAGAGTTTTCTTCGATATTATTATTATTATTATTATTATTATTATCTGTAGTGTACATTGAGCTCTCCTTGGATTAATATCCTCGTTAGAATTATCCCTACCAGTCACAAACTGGTAATATGTATATATATATATATATATTTATCTATTTATCTATCTATCTATCTATCTATATATATATATATATATATATATATATATATATATATATATATATATATATTTGTTGTAAAGCCATAATCGCCAAACATCGTGAAGGAACACACAGCACATGAAATAAGAACGTTCGAAAATGTGCCAGGATTCAATTAACAGAACGTTTGCCACTTAAAAAGCTTTTTTTTTTACCCCTGGACCACTTTTACTTCTCATTTTACGGGGCGGGGGGAGACTCCCGCCTAACCATTCGACGAAAGAAAAAAAAGCTTCTTTTATTTTTTTATTTTTTTTACTAATAAAAAAACTTTAGGAATTGTATTATGGAAATAGTAGACGTATGTTTTATTTTCAAGTAAAACTAATTTAATGAAAATAAACTTGTATCTAACAACTAAATTCTATGGAATATTTATGTACACGCATAAAATAACTCATAATAAACCATTTTAAAATATGCGAGTAATTAATGAATTAAAAAAATTAAAGTTTTTTTCAATGAGATCTCTGTGGTTGATGCTGCTCTGTGAGATTTTTTTTTAATATCCGGCGCCATCGATATCAATGATAGTTGAAGATCACCCCTTTTCACAATGTTGAGTCTATTACTATATTAATTAATTTATATTAATTATATTAATTAATAAAAAAATATCAGTTATGTGCCATGCAAGATACACACTTAGGCGATCATGTATCTTTTGATACATGACTGATGAAGGCAGATTTTTTCCCGCAGTAGGTTGCCATTTCTTTCTGCCATAGATCAGTTGCCATCCAAGATTATAGAACCTGGTCCTGTCCTGCTTTTACCATAGCTGTGGAGAGAAGAAGAGGATTCATACCTTTCCCAAGGGTATTAAGTGAATGTAATGGATTTGACTGAAACTTGAACTCAGCTCCCTGATTCTTCAGTCCAAGCAGCTATCCATTACTCAACTGTGCCCATGAAAATATAGTTGTATTTAATAACTAAATTCTATGGCACATTATGTACACTAGTAAAATATCTCATAATAAACCATTTTAAAATATGTGAGTAATTAATAAATTTTAAAAAATGCAAATTTATTCAATGAGATCCCTGTGGTTGATGTAGCTCTGTGTTTTTTTTTTTTTTTATATATATTCTGCTCCATTGATTCCAATGATAATTGAAGATCACCCCTTTTCACAATGTCGAGTCTATTAAGAGCATTTGATAGTAAGACACACGACTAAAACTCAATTCAACAAGGTAAGATAAAGGGACAACAATAACTCCGAACTATGCTTTTTTCCAGAGAGGTGGATATCTTTTAGTAATGTCATTTGTTTTCCATATATTATGCTTAATACTGTTAATCCTTCCTTTATATATCATTCTTATATAATTTAAAGTATATATTAAATTAATTATATTATTAATATTTTAATTTTTTTTAAATATTTTATATTAATGAATCTATGTTAATATATTAATATTTTATTTGATTAATATTTAAAATTAATATTATTATTTATCTACATAATAAATGCAATTGTCAGTATGTCAGTGTGTCACACTTTTTCAACTTTACTCCGAGAGGCTGTAGACCAACATTTTTGAATCAGACCGACTCCGTGAGCAAATTTAAAACATTTTGGACCTGATCCAAATCCAAGTTTTCATTATTGCCATTGTTTTCGATATTTTTTACATGATTTTTGCGACGAATTTTTTTGTACGATAACAATTTTTCTCACTTTTATAATTTGGGAATAATTGAAATTAATTGGAAAATCCAGCGAAAGTGACTCATGAAATAAAAATTATTGTTTGTACAGAAAATAAGGACCTACGTACATCAAACTGTCTTTAAATTAAACGGCCGCAGAAGAATTATCGTTGACCTTTTAAAAGGTAAGCTTAAATACTAATGCAATACTTACATGAAGCGAGCAATTTTGAGTTCTTCTCTTGTTTATAGTTGCTTACCGCATCTACTATTGTGATGCGATAGGCAACAACCTATCTATTGTGATGAAAGCTCAGTCAAAAGCCCTTCACAGGTGCTAGCTTAAATGCCACCCGATAGGGCGGCTTTTAAGCTAGTTATTAATATATTAAATTAATTTACATAACAAATTATAATCTTTATATAATTTTTCTTTATATATAATCCTTCCTTTATATATCCTTCTCAGTTTTTATTCAACTTTTACAATGAAAACATCCGGTAGAGTAAAAGGGACGCTAAAGCTTACATCACTTGATCTCATTTTCTACTAGTTTTAGGGTTGTTTTTGCATTTTTAGTATTTTAATATGGTGTAGATTACTTTGTAGAAATTCCAATTGTTTGCAACATTTTCGAAATGAAATTGCTCTACGGACCAGTAAAATATTTACCGTGGACCACCAATTTGCTTCTTTGTTTTTGTGTGTGTGTATGGGCCCGAGGGTCCATATGCACCCCAGTCGTGAATCACTGGTTCAGGTGTACGGACAGCAAAGTTTGAACAAGGGGATTATGGTAAAGAGTCACGTGTTGTCGTAAGACTACGGTGTAATAGATAACGGCTCGGAATTGCAAATCGGAGAGCCGTGTTCCAAAACCAAAACCCTTGAGAAAGGCATGAATCCGCTCTTCCCTCTATTAATTAGTAAGTCTTGTATCTTTAAAGTTTAACGCCATTAGTTTTGTTACTCAAGTTCAGCCATTTTGTCCATGAGTAAAAAATATTTTTATTCTGAAATATAAATAAAATAAGGCTTCCTAAAATAATTATGAAATTATTTAAGTAATTTAAATAAATATTGATCTCAAGCGAATAAAACTGTAACATGCATTTTTATTTATACACTTATTAAGATGAACGCCATCAACCAACTACAATGAAAATACATCCGTTATCACTGCACTAGTCACAATGGCGCCGCATGCATGTTTTATTACCACAGCGCATGCGTAACGCATCAGGTTAAATATTGTGCGTTTGTAAAATAACATAGAAACTGAAATTCAAGGGTTTGAATTAAATTTTCGTCACCCCAGCATTTAAGTTTAAGAAGTGGTGATCTAAACCATTATTATCTAAAAGAAAAAAAAAATTAGTAAGACTTTTATCTAAACCATTATTTAAAAACATCTTACAATCTAAACAAATTTTTTGGCGTTCAGCAAAGGGTTGGTGCTACATTACGGCGGTGGGAAAGTGACTGAAGCCGAGATGCCATGTCAGGACCAATAACATTGCAGATTCTTTGTTGGACTTTATCAAGAATGTCTAGATATATTGCAGAAGCACCAGACCAGATGTGGCAGCAATATTCAATGCATGGACAAATGGCAGACTTATAAAAATAGGGAAAGTGAGTGAAACCGAGATGCCAGGTCAGAACCAATAACATTGCAGAATCTTCTTTGTATTTTATCAAGAAACTCTAAATATATAGGAGAAGCACTATAGTTAATTATTTTTATTTTATTTTATTTTTTGCTAAAATCCAACTCAATACACGTCTCAATAAACAGTAGAGACTTCTTAATCGAAATTGTTGTATGACCCTAAAAAGAGAAAATAAGTGCAGATTATGTGGATATATAGGATTGGAAACGATTGACTCTAGACTGGAAAAGGTTAAGATTTTAGTGAACAAGGAAGCATCATCACGGGAGTCTGTTCCACAAAAGTCCCAGTTATGTGCAAGAAGATTGTTTCAGTTCATATATGACGTTAAAACGCGTCCAGATCAGCGTTGGTAAAATATCAATAGGGACTTGTCAGGCTCCGAAGGTACCCTCGGTACTGTACCTTCTGCTCGGCGTGAAGTCCAGCTGACGCCGATAAAAGCATTTCGGCATTCTTGGTTTTTACACCGTCTTCATAAGCTGTGCGTTTAACTCTCAATAATCAGTCTCTAGTAAATATAATCAGACGACAGATGACTACAAAATGAAGAGAAATTATCCTAATTTTCTCCATCACAGTTCTCTATTTTCTTTTTATTTCTTTTCTTTTTTTATTTTTATCTTTTAGAAAATTGACGATGATCAAGCAAAAATAATAAAAAAGAAAAAAAAAACTGTTAAAACAAAAAAAAAAAAAAGTCTTATAATTTTTTTTATGCAATAAAGTTAGCTTTAAATGCGGGAAACAATTCTGATTGGTCAACAATAAATCAAGAAAACTTTTTCTCCTGATTGGCCAGTTAGTCCGAGAGAGTTGACCTGATAGACAAGAGGTCAACCTAAGAATAAAAATCGAAATCTCATCCACTTCAACTCTCTCACACATCATCTCTCTCTCTCTCCCTCTCCCTCTCTCTCTTTCATTCTCTTTCACCCTCTCCCATCTCTCTCTCTTTCATTCTCTTTCATTCTCTTTCAGCCTCTCCCCTTTATCTTTCTCCCTCAACGTTTCTCTTTCTCTCTTTCGGTCACTTTCTCACTCCGACACTCTCTTTCTTCTGTCTCTCTTTCTTTCTCTCCCTTTCTCTTTCTCTTTCATTCTCTTCTTCACTGTCTTTTTTTATCCCTCTTCCTTTCTATCTCTTTCTCTCTCTGGTAACAACTGCCTCTTTCTAGAAAATTGTACAGCGCTATAAAAAAAAGCGAATTAAAAAGATATGTAAAATTGCAATAAAGTGTGGTTGCAATATTAATGAATTTCCTAGAAAATGAAAAGAAATCAAGACTGAAAAGAACATCCGTAAAGAGGGTGGGGGCAGTCCCATGCGTCATAAAGAATTATTGCCACAAACATACTGTTCTCTTCTACAAACGTTCAAAGAGCAAAAGAAAAGCTTGTGATTTTGCCCTTGGCTAAGATAGATAGATAGATATGATCACACTGAGATAGATAGATAGATAGATAGATAGATAGATAGATAGATAGATAGATAGATAGATAGATATGAACACACTGAGATAAATAGATAGATAGATAGATAGATAGATAGATAGATAGATAGATAGATAGATATAAAAAAAAGGCTTGGATAGATGTGAAGTGATAGATAGATAGATAGATAGATAGATAGATAGATAGATAGATAGATAGATATGAAAAGGCTAAGATAGATAGATGCAAAGTGATAGATATGGAAATGCTTAGATAGATAGATAGATAGATAGATAGATTTGATAGATAGATATGAACACAGAGAGAGAGAGAGAGAGGGAGAGGTTTATCTTAGTTATTCGCTTATGATTTTTTTTTCTTTGGTCTTGAAATTTAAATCACTGGACAATTTTTTTCGCCTCGTTCGAATGTTTCTAGTTCTTTCTTTTTTTCCAGTTATTCTTCGGATACCAATTTGTTTTGATATACTTGCAAATTGTGCTATTCGAGATTTTTCACCAACCGAGTATAATTATTAGTATAGTATAGTAAGGTATATATATATATATATATATATATATATATATATATATATATATATATATATAGGGCTTATCAAAAATACATTTGCAAATTTTGGGGCGGTTCCTACCACCAAACAAGGTAAAAAAAAAAATTCATTTTTGATATACATAGATTTTCTAAGCGTAGCTTCGATGTGGCATAAGGTCGAAAGTATGGGACACCCAGTGAGGATCGAACTCACCACTCAGTCGTAATTGTTCTAACGTAATAAGCTTGTTAACCATGACACCGCCCCGAGGTGGCCAAATATATATATATAACAAAACCAAGGTAAAAAGTTTGTATTTTTGATACACTGTGTGTGTGTGTGTGTGTGTGTGTGTGTGTGTGTGTGTGTGTGTGTGTGTGTGTGTGTGTGTGTTGTTATTAATTACATTAATTACATGATGATTAAATTCAATAATTACAATGAGAAAAATACTTTGCTGTATTTCAAACCCAATTTACGATTATTTTAATCATTTTTTATCCGAAATCGCTAAAACCGTTCATATTGACAAATCTTTCAATACCACTTAATGTTCCTTATTTAAAAATCTTTCAAAAATTAAATATATTTTCTTAAAACTTTTTTCTGAGGAAGATTAACTGATTCAATGTTTAATTAAACTGAATCAAAACAAATATTACTTTAAATTTAAAATTGTCGCATAAAAGCATTTTTTACACGGAAATGGATGTTTTAAGCAGTGTTGACATATCTATCGAGAACCTGATGTTTGCGAGATTTATTTAAGGGGAATTAACTGTAATAAAATCAAATGACGAATACAACTTAAACGTCATATTTTAGATAACATTTTAACTGCTCAGTATTCTCAAAAATTTAAACTATTTTAATCATTCTAATATGTAATTGAATTTAAAATTTACAGCCTAACTTGCGAAGGCGCTTCTTGAGAAAATGTTAGAAAATTACCAATAAGTTGTAAATTTACAAATGTTAACGCACTTATCTTCTGATAATGCCGAGTGTTGATATCCGTATTTACAAATATCGGAACTTTTATACACCCACAAAAAAAAATTCGACTTTTTTAAAATACTGGGTGTCGTTGAATTGTAGTAAGATTTTCCATTTATGATTAGTAAATATATTTTATATTACTAAAAAATCACTTGACCGCTATAAATTAATATAGAATTTTAAAAGTTTATAAATCATTCTAATTAAAATTCTTAAAGAATAAAAACAATTCTTTTAAAATTCATTGTTCATTTGAAAAAATAAGTAGATTGAAAAAATTGTGATAGATATATGGAGAGATTGATAGAACAGAAATAGATAGACAAAAATGATTGTGATTGTCAGATAGATAGATAGATAGATAGATAGAAACAGAATGATAGCTAAGTAGCTAGATAGATAGAAATGAACATAGATATGAATAGGCTGATAGGTAGATAGATACATAGATAGATAGATAGATAGATATGAAGAGGCTAACATACATAAATAGATATGAATAGGCTGAGATAGATAGATAGATAGATAATGAACAGGCTAACATACATAAATAGATATGAATAGGCTGAGATAGATAGATAGATAGATAGATAGATAGATAGATAGATAGATAGAAAGAAGACACTGAGACAGATATGAAGAGCCTGACATAGATAGATAGATAGATAGATAGATAGATAGATAGATAGATAGATAGATATCCCTGACAATGTTAGGCGCTAAATTAGGATATTAAGCGTGAAATTCTTAACTCGATTGACACACCGCAGTTAAGTTAATCTCAACTTAACCTGAACCTATATCGATTTTCAGGTTTGATCAATAAAAATTTGTGTCCAAATCGTGACTCGTAAATCTCCAAAAAGTCACTTGTAACAGATTATTCAATCCGTTCAAATATATATATATATATATATATATATATATATATATATATATATATATATATATAACTGCTATACATATCTTTATTAGACAGCCTGAGAGATATGCAGAGAGTGACGTTAATATTTATGGCTTTTCAACTAAATTTAACTTGGCCCAGTAAAAATGCGACACAGAAATCAGAAGACGCATAGGCATAGGGGAAATGCCTTTCAGAAACCAAGTAAAGTATAAAGTATTATGCGCGACGGATAGCAAAAAAAAAGATATGTCCTCCACGTAGATGGTTTGTTTCCTCGTCGCCACTGTTATGGTCCGGTTCCTTGTACCACAGTGATAGTCCAAGGTAGAACCAATAAAGAAGAACTCGGACACGGATATGGAATAACACAGATATATTACAAACAGGAATATATACAGAGAAGTAGAAGTGTTAGTATGAACAATCAGGTTTAGTAGTAATTGTCTGAACGCGACTCTGTTTCGGACTGCCTCTGACTCGACTGACTGACTCGCTCGCTCTGACTGACTGACAGACTCCTGACGGACTTCATTCCAGACTTCAGACTGAACAGTATTTAGTCACCCCCCAACGAAGGCATGATGTAGCACAAGGCCGGTTTAACGTGGGATCTCCGAGCCCGTGGGATCGGCCAAAAATATGCCCATTGAACCCGTATAAACGGGTTAAGGATCGGTTTACCTCCCCGAAAGAGAATCCGCCCTTCGGGTAACCTCGTTCGGGTTCCTCCCCGCCCGAAGGCAGAGTGTTCAACCGATCAGCCGGTCAGCCGGTCGTCCGACTTCAGACTGAACGGTATTTAGTCACCCCCCCACGACGGCATCATGTGGCACAAGGCCGGTTTAACGTGGGATCTCCGAGCCCGTGGGATCTCCGAGCCTGTGGGATCTCCGAGCCCGTGGGATCGGCCAAAAATATGCCCATTGAACCCGTATAAACGGGTTCAGGGTCGGTTTACCTCCCCGAAAGAGAATCCGCCCTTCGGCGTAGCCTCGTTCGGCTTCCTCCCCGCCCGAAGGCAGAGAGTTCAACCGATCAGCTGGTCGTCCGACTTCAGACGGAACTCCCTGCTTCATCTTGAGGCACAGTATTTATTACGTGTGGAATAGTCCATTATGTTATTATGGGTAAGGTCCCCTAACATAAAGACATCAGAAAAGATCGCTGAACTGCCATATAATATCTAATGTCCTATTCGGCAGTGAATGCTGGACATAGATGAAGTAGAAACTTGAAGCGACAGAGATATCGTTCTATAGATGGGTTCAAAGGACCTCCTTGGCATAATGTCAGCGAAGAGAGAGTTTTCAAAGAATATAGTTTGGTTTGGTTTATTTTACGGCATATCAACCTCAATGGGTCATTTAATGCAGACAACTTTTTTTTTCCTGGTAATATTTTTTTTTTGTCAAAAATTTATTTCTGTTAATATTTTTTTCCCCAAAAACGTATAGCTGGTAATATTATTTTTTCAAAAACGTATAGCTGGTAATATTTTTTTCTTCAAAAATTTGTTTCTAGTAATAATTTTTTATAAAGTATTTCTGGTATTAAAACCTATTTTTAAACTTTAATAATGTTTTTTTACCTCAGTTTAACTATTCATAGAAGATTATAGTTTAAAAGCAGTAAAATCGACCTTGCTAACTGAACGCTTTTCTGTGGCACGTCAAGTTAAATGACGGTTCCGTACGGGATACAGGTTCGATTCCTGTCGGAGGATGCATATCTTCTATGAAAATTTCTCCGACATTCAGGCCGGTAAATGTCGTTAATACTGTTTATTATAAACAGAGCATTTACTTAAATATTTGTATCTATTAAAAGAATGTATAAACACAAAAATGCCTTAAAATAATTGTCGGACTTTGTCCATTTCATAATATATATATATATATATATATATATATACAAGTATATGATTGGTATATATTGAATGAATTCCAATAACTTCAATACTATTCTTAAAAGAGTGCTCAATACAAAGTAGAAACGATATAATTATTTATTTAAAAAAAAATTTATAACATAAATATGTTATAAAATCACTACAAAAATAGCCATACACATTCTAAGGATTAAAATGGATACATTGTCAAAGCACCAGATATAAAATTAGCAAAAGTAACTTCAATGAAGAAATAAATTGAATAAAATATATATTTTTTCTTTATAATTGTAAAAACTTAATAGCGATTAAATTTTTGATCTTGAAATTAGCAGTTTTTAATTTCAATATTAAATTTTATCATATAATTTAGTAATTATTGGTTAGAATAAATTCTTTTTTTTATTACCCCATATTTTAAATATCTGAATGGCTATTATAACATGACTTCGTTGTCAAGCTTTTGAATTTTCCTATACTTGTATTTTGATTGGTCAATCTAGCTTTTGTAACAACGTTTTCCTTTTAATAAGGATTGTTAATTAATTTGAAACTTTTAAAACCATTTATTTTACATTCAACATCATCACTTGATAAGACACCGAGAGTGTTGAAACAAAATGGCTATTTTTCTAGTGATTTATGTTATTTATTTTTTAAATTTTAAAAATGAATTCATATATATATATATATATATATATATATATATATATATATATATATATATATATTGGAAGATTTATAAGTAGAAAATAAAATTTTTCAAATGTTCTAGGCTATGTCAGCAATTTTATGTTTTTCTTTTGTTTGTCTGATTGGACTACTACTAAATAATAAGACCGGAAGATAATAATACAATTTTTGGGTGCATCTTCAATGACTAGCCTAATAACGGAATGATGACCAATAGCAAATCATTTTTGAGGTTTATGTATAATATAAAACATGACCCTGGATAAAAGGCAAAAAAAATAAAATAAGTAGGAAGGATTTAGCGCCGGGTCGTATTTGTTGACGAAGGCGACATGGAGGAATAAGAACTGTATGAAAGGGAGTATAAACAGAGGAGATTAGGCTAAACTAATTTTTTCGGATCTTAGTCTTTTTGCTTTTCAATTTGTCATGCATTGCGTTTCAAAGATAAATCGTCCTTCATGATGATAAAAAATATCTATGCAGCAAGGCTAAATGATCTTTAAGATTAGAGGTTTGGGGAACTCGAATCTGTTGTAATTAAAGAAAAGCAGGCATTAATATTTGACCGACTCTCGTACAAAAAATTTAAAATAAAAATAAGACTATGTTGAGAACTATATTTAGAATTTCTCACATTTGTATTCATCTTGGTGTCGCTAAATGTTTTACACTTAAACTGCTGTTACTCAATAGATAATATTCGTAGCTTTTAGATATTTAGATAGATAGATAGATAGATAAATTTGTATCATAGGTATAGATAGATAGGTGTTTGCAGCTTTTCATGGATAGATATTAAACAAAAATTTGATAGATAGATAGATATATAGATATTATATTTCGATAATTAGATAATAAATAGATAGATAGTCAGATAGATATATATGATATATATGAAACGATATCTATTTAAATATGAAATATATATGTTTTTATAGATATTTAGATAGATAGATAGAATGATATAGAAAGATAGATAGATATAAAAATGACTTAGATACATAGATAGATGATATGAACAAACTAAGATAGATAGATAGATAGATAGATATTAATATTTTTGGGTTATATATATCGTAAAAACTGATAAATATGAAAAGATTGTGATAGATAGATAGATAGATATATAGATAGATAGATAGATAGATAGATAGATATTAGCAGCTTTTTATAGATAGATAGATAGATAGATAGATAGATAGATAGATAGATATTAGCAGCTTTCGATAATTAGATAGATAGACAGATAGATAGATGTTGAGAGTCGATAAGCCAACCACTAAATCACAGTCATTAAGTGTTAGACATTGTGTATAATAACGCATGAAAACCTAGTTTTGTGCTGAATGCACAAAACGGTCGGAGGTTTGGAAAGCAACAATACAAATCAGTTATTACATCCTGTAAATGATAAAGACCAGAGACTTTCTGGCAAGAAACCGACACTCTGACAACCGAACACCACACGCCTGTCCCGAGAGAGAGACAATTACGTTGACGAACATTCCGATGACTCACCAACCGTGTTAGTGAAACAAAAGCGGCGAAGAGACAAGACTAACATTTGCTTTTCAGGCGACGACCAACATTTAAAACCTCTTTTTAAATGTCCGCTGATTGAAAACTTCGGAAATCGATGTCTCAAATATTGGGTGTCTGTGGATTGATGATTGGTCATTCAGTCTACGCTATCACCGGTCGCTGAGCTGGTCAAAAAAACAGATGAATGGACGTTTTGGTTAAAGAGCAGGTTGTAGGTGGCATTTTTAACGTCAAGGGAAGCATGACTAAGCAAGTACCTATCAGTCTTTATTTCGTTTTATTTCGGAAGTTCGTTCTCTGCCCACCTGACTTAATCTTTACACAGATTCTCTTCTTGGAATTTTTTTTTTCTCATATTCCGAACGGATTTTTTTCTTTTCTTTCTTTTTCTCTCTCTCTCTCTCTCTCTCTCTATATATATATATATATATATATATATATATATATATATATATATATATATTCATATATTTGATATTTTTATTTTATAAATCCTTTTATTATTTAACTGTCGGACTTTGTCCATTTCATAATTATATATATATATATATATATATATATATATATATATATATATATATATATATATAATATAAATTAATAAAAAATATCAGTAAGATCTATAATCCAAAAATTCTTAACAATTATTTTTATTTTTATAAAAACAGTGCTCGATACAAACAGTTCAGCATAAATTATAATTTTTTATCATTTATTTAATTACGAGCAGTAGAGCCCGGCGTTGCCCGGGGATGTAACAGTAAGAGATAGATCAAGTATCAACCATCATAAAGACTGAAAAATAAAATTGACAAAGATTATTGTTTAAGGTTGACTGACACACATGTCTTAATTAGTTATTTTTTTATTTTTTTTTCTTTATACTAAAAGGTTGTTTTTTTTCTATGTCGACAAACTCAAACAAAAACATTGTTTTCAATCATTATGAGTCTACCGATTGAATAGAATTTTATTATAAACAATTGTCTTGTAAATGGAATTTTTAAAGCATTCTGAATGTAAAAATAAAAAGAAAAAAAAAAATATTTGACAATAAAAACACTACCTGCCAAAAAAAAAAGTAAGTTTTGTTGAAATCGGTTGAAAAATGTAGGAAATCCGATCCCATATATAAACACAACACACACACACACACACACACACACAAACAACCTGGGTTTTATAATAAGTATAACTCGATATGAGTTGTCCCCCTTTCATTCCGCGTAAACGATGTCTCTTAATCGTGTTTTCAAATTGATTTCGTGCAAAAACAGTTGTGTTTTTCCAATTTTTGGCGCTGTCAGAACCACCGCAAGGTAATTTTACGTAGTCCTGTGATGTTTTGTTGAAATCGGTTGAAAAATGTAGGAAATCCGATCCAATATATAAACGAACAGACACACACACACAACCTGGGTTTTATAATAAGTATGATTTATTTTATTATTTTGATATATAAGTTGTCCATGGAAATTAAAACCCAACCACCTCTAATCAAAATAGATTGAATTTTCCTTAAACATAACAACTCAAAATATTAAGATTCTCTGCTATTATATATTAAGTAAATTTATTCCTAACATCGCTTGACAATGGAACGAAACTCTTGATCTTAAGTTTAGTTTGTATATAATTAAATTTACAACTTCAGTTTCAGTTTTGAAAGATAGAAATTTCTGTGTCGGAATGGAATAATAAAATAATATATATATATATATATATATATATATATATATATATATATATATATATGTAAAAAGTGTGTGTGTGTGTGTGTGTTCCGTGTGTGTCCACTGATTAAGCACTTCTGAAATCGATGTCTCAAATATTAGGTGTCTGTGGATTGATTGGTCATTCAGTCTACGCTATCACCAGTCGCTGAGCAGGTCAAAGAAACAGAGGTATGGACGTTTTTGGTTAAAGAGCAGGTTGTAGGTGGCATTTTATAAACGTCAAGGGAAGCATGACTAAGCAAGTCACCCAACAGTCTTTATTCGGTTTTATTTCGGAAGTTCGTTCCCTGCTCACCCGACTTAATTTTACACAGCTTCTCTTCTTATATTTTTTTTTTGACTCATATTCCGCGTTGTTTTTGTTGACTGAACCTATATATATATATATATATATATATATATATATATATATATATATATATATATATATATAAAGATATATAGGGTGATAAAAAAGACGACATGCGTTGAACTGGTGTCATAATTCGTTGAAAAATTCACCCCTATCCTACCTAGACTTAACACTTTTTTTGAACGTAACTCATAATTGATACAATAATAGTTAATAAAAATGAACACGCTACCGCCCCTGTCTAAATGATTGGATTTCTCTGTATCCTTGGAAACAAAAAATTATGAATTGTATGTGCGTTTAAAACTTAGTAAATTTAAAATTCGCTTGAAGATGAAACAGAACTAATGCTTTTAATTTAATTATGTAATTAAATTTGAAGTTTTTAGCTTTGGTTTTTGAATCATGGCAATTCCTGTGTAGCGAAGAAACCATATTTTTAAATCAGTTAATTTATAATATTTATGCTCTGTAAATTTACATTGAGCACTGTTTTTTGTAAAAGAAAAAATATCAATAAGAACACTGGAATATATATATATATATATATATATATATATATATATATATATATATATATATATTGATACACCTTTATATATATATATATATATATATATATATATATATATATATATATAAGATGAAATTGGAAAAAAAAAGGTTCAATCTTTGCCGACGCTTTTCGTCTTCCGACTTTTTCAATAGAAAAATGAAATCGAAATGATTTTGTTGTTATAGTTACATTACAAAATCCAAATTTAAAAAGAGAAACGCTTCTGCCCCTTTCTGGTTAATGTAAATTTACTTTATACTAAGAGTTTGTTTTTTTTTATGTCGACAATATAGTTAAATTCCCAGTTCAGTTCTGTGGACCAGACGAAATGGTATCAGATTACAACTGGAAAAAAAAAAAGTGTTTGTAGAAAAGAATGAAGAAACATAAAAACAAACGTAGGAAAAATATTCTTTAAACTCTTAACAAACACTTCCCGGAATCAAGCACCCTACACAAAATGTTCAACAAAAAACACAGTAAAAATCGGCTACAGTTGCACCGAGAACATGGCACAAATAATAAAAAAGCACAACAGAAAAATTATCAACGAACCACACGAACAAATTAAACCAACGTGTAACTGCAGAATAAAGAATGAATGTCCCTTAAACGGTAATTGTTTACAAAACAACGTAATATACCAAGCCACGATAAAGTCACCAGATAATGAAGAAAAAGTATACATAAGAGTAACTGAAGAACACTGGAAACAAAGAAATTATGCACACAAAACATCTTTCACAAATAGTAAATATTCAAACAGCACAATGCTTTCTAAGTATATCTCGGAAATTAAAAACAAAACGCACATACCACCAAAAGTATCTTGGAAAATAAGGAAAAGATCATCAGCCTACAACAACCAATCAAAAACTTGTAAACTTTGCTTTGAGAAAAAATAGCTATCATTAACTTCCCAGACCAAAATAAATTATTAAATAAAAGATTCGAGCTCATCTCAAAATGCAGACATGAAAACAAATTTTTACTACGTTACTTAAAAATCGAAAACTGAAAAAAAATAAATAAATAAAATAAATAAATAAACAAAATGACAATAAAATAAGTAAAATAAATTAACCCAAATAAATTACCAAATCAGACTCGTTAGAATAGACAAAATAGAATAAATAAATAAAAAATAAAAAACAAAATAAAGTAAATAATAAATAAATTAACAAACCATTATGAGAAACAAAATATCAGTGAGACTATAAAAATCAAACAAAAATCGGACGAAAAACATAGCTATAACTGTTATATAACGAAAAAAAAAATACTACGTTACTTAAAAATCGAAAACCGAAGAGTAAATAAAAAATATACAGTATAATAAACAAATAATAAAAAACAATTAAAATAAATTAATCTAAATTCATCCAAATAAATAAACTAACAAACCGATCCCGATAAATTAACCTTTAGAAAAAAAACAAATAAAAATAATCAATTCAAATAAATACATGAACTAATAAACAAATCAAAACTGCTCCCGCCAAAATATTAGTTAGAATAAACTACAACAATCAACCCCAAAATTGAATAAATATCTTTATCTTCCCAAATCAAAACAAAACTATGAAATAAGCGATATAGACAAATATAGACAAATTTTTACTATGTTAATAAAAACACTGATTAAAATAAAATAAATATATAAGATAAGAAATAAAAATGGAAAATAAAAAATAAAAAATAGAAATAAATAATGAAAAGCAAAATAATTTAACCCAAATAAATAAATAAACAAATAAACAACTTCCAGCAAAATAACCGCCAAAATAGACGACCCACAATGCACCACTGACCCCGTATATTTAAATAGCCGAGAAAAATGACAGCACTCGTGACCTGATGATTGCGTCTAGCATGAAACAGCATGTCGCCTCAAAAGTGTTGACTTCAATATTCACGTTTATATTTACACACGTTCTATCTCTGATATTGAGCACTTTATCCCATAAATATAGCACACCTTAAGACTATATTTCTTCATATATATATATATATATATATATATATATTTATACTGGTTAGAATAATATCACGGATATTGAGCACTTTTCTTTAAATACTGCATATATATATATTTATATACCAATCTATCTCTCTCTCACTTTCTAAATATGTATATATATATATATATATATATATATATATATATATATATATATTCCCAGTTTGTCATCTTATACCAATTTGTTCTGTCCACAGAATTGATCCGGAAATTTAACTATATTGTTATATATATATATATAGTTAGAATGAGTAGTTAGAACTTTAGTTTTCTGACAATGAGACCCGGGTTCAAATCTCACCCCGGTTGATTCGTCTGGAAGTAGACTTCCTGATGTTATCGGTCTGGAGGGGGACGATTCCAGGGTCAGTTGGGTGCAGTCTGTGAGAAAAAAAGCATTAAGATAGATAGATAGATAGATAGATAGCTGGGTTACTGAGTAAGGAATAACCAAACATAGGTTGGAAATGAAATGATATCAACAAAGTACAATTCTCGCCAGCAGCCTGAAGTAGGTAAACCACTGCTAGTGGTGGACTACTTAGACCATACTACCCCCCCACCACCACCACCACCACTTAAAATGGTGTCCAACGTATTTATGGGGATTGAGACATACCCATTAGTGTTCATAGGTACGGTATATAACAGTAATAAAAAATATTTTGCATTTTTTTATTGTAAAAATCATTTTTTTGCATTTATATATACACAACTATATATATATATATATATATATATATATATATATATATATATATATATATATATATATATATATAAGTGTTGTAAATAGAAAAAAAATAAAATGAAGAATAACGAAAATGGAGGTTGGAAGTGAAACTGTAATCTTTATAACATCAATAAAATACAATACTCGCCAGCGACGTGAAGTACGTAAACCACTGCTAGTGGTGCACTACTTAGCATATTACCCTCAGTTACAATAGTGTAAAACGTATTTATGAGGATTGGGACATACCCATTAGCGTTCATATGTACGGTATATAATAGATAGATAGATAGATAGATAGATAGATAGATAGATAGATAATGTTGCAACCCAGAAAAGGTTACTGAATGAGGAATGACTCAAAAGGAGGTTGGAAATAAAATGATAATCTTTATAACATCAACAAAATACAATATTCGCCAGCGGCGTGAAGTAGGTAAGCCACTGCTAGTGGTGGACTACTTAGACACCATATTACCCCCACACACACACACACACACTTACAATAGTGTCCAACGTATTTATGAGGATTGGGTCATACTCATTAGTGCTTATAGCTACGGTATATAACAATTTTTAGCCCTGTTTTTTTTTTTTTTATTAATTAATTTCTTAATCAGTGAAATTAATTCACTCGATCTAGGCCGGTTGTTATGAATTTTAATATCTGTCTAAACTGGAGATGAGGTGGTGTAACTATCATTTTTCCGAATACTATCCTCATGTGTGTTGTCATATTCAAATATCAAAAAAAGCCATGACACGTGGAACTAGAACACTCTACCCCGGTGAACGAAATATAGGATTCCAACGTATATCACCTGAAAAAGGCCTGGTCGTTCAACGGTGGAAACGTCGTGAATACGACAACAAAGATGAGGACATTAGCTCGAACAATGTAAATAATGCAAATATTAATTTCACTATTTAAGAAAATAAAAAAAACCAGCAATAGCCACTCAAGTACGTACACTCACTAAAAGTATGGTTATAAGAAATATATATATATACATATATATTATAATTATTTATTTAAAAATATGATTCCTTCGCTACATAAGAGTTCTCATGTTTCAAAACGAGAGCCGAAACCATCAATATAATTATTAAAAATTAAATTTAAGTAACAAGCCCTGTTTCATCCTCTCGTTTTTTGAAACATGAGAACTCTTATGTAGCGAAGGAATCATATTTTTTAAATAATTATAATTTAAGCTCTACTTCTGTATGGAGCAATGTTTTGTTTTTTTTAAATAAAAACAAAAATACTAAAGAACCCTGGATTATTTACGTAACGTGTTCTTTCCTATTTTTCTACATACCTGCACAGACACACACACACACATTGATATAATTTTAAAAGGAATTATCTTGAAAACTACTACGTTTAGCTCAATGAAATTGAACAGTTTAGGTGTTGAACATCATAAGTTTATTATGGGACCAATTCCATAAGAGTTCAATATGTGCACCGCCTGTGGTACGGCACACGTCAAGTCGGTAGGTAAGCTCTTGCCAAACACGCTGTAGCATGTCTGCGGTAACATTATCCAGTGCGGAAGTGATTCTCTCTTTGAGTTCATCAATGCTAGCAGGAAACGGGGAGACATAGACCAGTCCCTTCACATATTCCCACTAAAAAGAAATCACACGGGGACAGGCCCGGTGACCGCGGTGGCCATTTCATCAGGAAACTGTCTTCATCCCCACCACACCCGATCCATTTCTCTGGAAGATTCTCCTCGAGATAATCACGTACTGCCATCTTCCATTAAATATAAAATCTTGATCTCGTTTCTATACATTCTGTGAAGATTTGAGGTTTTCAACAAGAATTGCCAAAATTATTGGCCTTCGAAATGATGTCAATTTTTTTATTTTCACCCTACAAATATCCATGTCTTGAGAATGTCTGATGACAACATAGCCAAGATCCTAATTTACAGCCAGATTGATCAGGGCTACAGAAATATAGGACGCCCATGGCTTAGATACAAAGACGACCTGAAGAGCACCTTGTCAGCTGTCAATATATCTCATAACATCCTCGAGCGCTTAGCGGACTCAGCGGTTTTCAATTTGCTAGTCTAAATCGTTTTCAAGAAGCGAGAGCACGATCTAAAAGGTCAGCCGATCTGTGACCTCATCCCGCAATCCTCACTCTTGCTCTATATGCGGCCTCCTTTGTAAATCGCTAGTGGTGTTTAAGTGCCACTTAAGATTATCGCACAAAATTCATAACTGAATCAATTGGTTGTTATCAGATACTCATACATCGGAACCGACGTGAGAGTCCATTATATATATATATATATATATATATATATATATATAATGGACTCTCAATAACAATAAAATATATATATATATATATATATATATATATATATATATATATATTCTTATTGTTATTTATCCAATACAAGGCCCAAGCGCCACTCAAGATAGAGGGTTACTGAGTGAAGTTATTGAAAGCAGATAACAGTCGACCTGGGACTTGAAAAAGTTAAGATTGTAGTCTCTGAGAGAGCATCCTCAGGGGAGCTGGTTTCACGAAGTAGCATTTCCTGTGCGAATGGTACTTTCTTTTTGCCAATGGAATATAAAGGGATGGGGGAATGATTCATGGTAGGTGAATTCGTTATCATGAATATCATCATTATGATACATCTACTGCTCGGAAAGTTGGTTCACTGTGTTGCGCCAGATACTTTTACGCGTCTTGCACAGTCATAAATTTGCCATTCTTGCTGCCACATCGACCCTGCATTGAATACTGCTGCCATATATGGTCTGGTGTCCTCGCTGTTCATCTCAAGGTTCTCGACAAAATCCAAAGACGGATATGCAATTTACTAGGTCCTGACTTGGCATCTTGTCTACAGTCACTTTCTCACAGACATGATGTGGCTTCCCTCTGTCTTTTCTACAAGAATTTTCATGGCAACTGCTCTGACAAGCTATTTTTACTGGTGCCCCAACTGCATGAATTTAAGCGTGCTACTAGGTTGGCGACTCGGTCCCACCCTTTCACCGTTGAAACAGTTAAATCTAACCGCCTCTTCTACTCCAACGGATTCTTCTCTTGCACTTCCCGACAGTTGAACTCCCTTCCTCTTACTTGCTTCCCTGATAATTATAATCTTCCAATATTCAAATATCATGTCAATCGACATCTTCTGATGCCTTGATCTTAATCCCCGTCCTTCTCTTTATACTTTCCTCAAACCCTCCTCTTTTGCTCTCCATTTCTGTAACCCATTGCGTGCTAGTGGCACTTTTGTCTTGCTTGAGGTGAAAGGCTTAAAAAAGATAAAAACATCTGGTCTGGTGATTCTGTTTTATATCTAGCTAGAGTTGTCAACATCCATAGAAGAATCCGCAACGTTATCAGTCCTGACCTGGCATCTCGGCTTCAGACACTTTCCTACCGCCGTGACGTAGCTTCGCTACGACTTTTTTTTTTTTTATAAATATCTTCAAGTCGGTTGTCCTAATGACTACTACTCCTTGGTGCATTGATCGCATAAGCATACCACTAGATTGGCAGTTAGGTCTCATCTTTTACTTTGGAAACTACTAGATGAAATGGTAAGTTCTGTTCTGATAGTTTCTTTTCTCGCTCTTCTCGTTTGTGGAACCGTCTTTTTGTTGAACTTTCTCCTCACTAACAAAAAAAAACTGATACATAGAACAACGTAGTAAGAAACAGAAAGAAATCAGCAATAAGGAACGATAACAGATGGAGCCGAGGGATGCTTGAATGATGGCTAATGGAAATTGGAAACGCAGTTACAAAAAAATAGAACTGAGATGTGTGTGGTATTTGGTGACCTTTGTTGTTGTTTGTTACGTTAGTTTCCACGGATTTCTTGTGGCCATTATACAAAAGTTGAACTGGGACACCTCTTCGTGGTGTAATGATTCGAAACCTTGTCTTGCTAGCTCAATTACGACTGAGTAGTGAGTTCGATTCTCATTGGGTGCCCCATACTTTCGGCCTTGTGTCACATCTAAGCTGCGCTTAGAATATCGTTACAAAAGTTGAATTTTCTCTATCTCTTGCAGAAAATAAATTAGACGTGTTTTCGCCAAGAGAATGTTATTTTTTTTATTCTCGTCTTGTTAAATTTTTAGATTATTGCTAAAAATTCGTGCCGATTGTCACAGTTTTTAATTTTCTAATCAGGCTGGAACTTTTGCAATGATCTAATTACTCAACGCATATGGGGTGTACTGACTGCTTTTATTGTCCTTAATAGAGAATGCTTACTCGTCAAAGAAAAAGAGAGAGGGAGAAAGAAGCGAGAAAGAGAGTTCCAAATCCTAAAAAGTTTCAGTTCGGCGTGTTCGTTACGCGGTGAAACATTTTGAAGGGATTACCTCTTTTTTTTTAAGTAATCTCCCTCACTAATAGATAATTCTTTAAAACACGGCAAAATGAAAAGGCACTTAACCCGCCATATGTCTATTCTTTTTTTTTTCTTTTTTTTTTTTTTTTTTTTTTGTGATGGCCAATGCCAGTCCCTGACTTGGGACTTGCGCCTTTCAAATGACTTCAAATATATTTCCCGTGATTTTTTATTAATTAAGAGATTTTTCTTTCTTTTTTTTTTTTTTTTTTTTTTTTTGTTGTTTGTTTTCACTTTCCCTAATCCTTAAATTACATATATTCCTTTACAGAAAAACACATTTTTGCCACAGGTGGAGAGATTGAATGGAAAGCTTTCAGCGGGGGGTGGGTATCACAAAGACAAAAGCATAGTCACGGTAGTCATGGAACTGTTCGGGAAATACTGATTAGGATGACGGTATATAAATGATGTAAGTAAATATTGTGACACAACCTAAAAAATGATAGGTATAAACACATAGATTTAGATACGAACAAAAAGAGATAGATAGATAGATAGATAGATAGATAGATAGATAGATAGATATGAATAGACTGACAGGGTGCGTTGGGTAAATTATCGCCATTTTCACAATTTTAATTTCACGCGTGCACGGTGTTTGTTGTTTATTTTGTCGACTGTACTTTTGAAAGCTCAGTTGAACACCGTCTTTCTTTCTTTTTCTCTTTCTTTCTTTCTTTCTTTCTTTGTCTCCTTTCATTTTCTTCTGTCTTAATCAGATCACTATCTATCTATCTATCTATGCGGGATTCGGATGATAATGCATATACCTGTGTGTGGTAGGTGCGTGTTTGTGCGTGTGTGTGTGTGTGCGTGTATGTGTCTAGTATGCATTATTTATGTTTGGAAGCCATACGCATAATGTTAGATTTAAAAACGTTTCCTATCTATGTATCTATCTCAGTCAATTTCTCCCTATCTATCTATCTATCTATCTATCTATCTATCTCAGTCTCTACATTATCTATCTATCTATCTATCTATCTATCTATCTATCTATCTATCTATCACAGTCTCTTCATTATCTATCTATCTATTTATCTATCTATCAAACACTGGCTGTTCATTATCTATCTATCTATCTATCTATCTAATTCGCTATTTAGCTATCACTGGTTGTTCATATCTATCTATGCGGGATTCGGATGATAATGCATATACCTGTGTGGGAGGGGGGTAGTGTGTGTGTGCGTTAATGTGTCTAGTATGCATTATTTATGTTTAAAAGCCATCCGCATAATGTTAGATTTATAAACGTTTCCTATCTATCTATCTATCTATCTATCTATCTCTATCTCTCTCTCTCTCTCTCTCTATATATATATATATATATATATATATATATATATATATATATATATAACAAAAATTTCTGGGAGAGTGAATTAAGATCATGATGCAATCCACTCTCCCAGAAATTTGCAAACAGTATGCTGTACTGCTTGGTATTCGCCCCGATGCTCTAATACGAATATTTCAGTTTTGTGGAAGTCAATTTGAGGAGAGTTTAGAGGATGCGGAAAGAGTTGGATGAGTCTAATGGTGATTACGAAGGTACGGCATCTCGAAGTAATTCTGATCCTTCTGATTAAAAAAGACCTCCCGAATTTCTTGGTGAGATCCAGGCCATGTTTGACAATCAGGCTCATAGAGAGGGAGACAGGAGTGTCTGAGCGCAGGAAGACATTCCCTATTTCTCATACAAAATGAGAATGGGCCAATTTTTATCCTAAGTCATGAAGGACAAGAGAAAAGAACGAGCTACGAACCTTTTGAACAAACACAAGCATCCCCTCCAATCGGACATGCTTTGGTTTTTCTCGGACACGAAAAATTCCTGTTAGGATAAGATGGTGAACAGACAGAACAAACGTTGGCTTCCTGTGTCCTCAAAAGATGTAGTAAGATGTGATGAAAACCAAATATCCTGTCAGCATCACGGTGTTTGGCGACGTTATACCCCTATTCATCTTCCCACAGGGACTCAGACTCAACACGGGGGCCTACACCAAGTCACTTGAAGTGGCAGTGCAACCCTGGCTCAAGAGGGTGACTACTGGAAGACTCTATGTCTGGCAACAGGACTCTGCGCCATGCCACAAAAGCAGGAGAACTGTCACCCAAATCACTCCTCACATCTGGCCACCTAACTCCTCAGACTGGAACCCCCTTGATTATTGTGTGGGGGGCACGGTTGCGTGAGAGACCAACAAACTTCCTTGTAACACCAAATCTGAACCGAAGGCAAGGATTATAGAAGCATTCATCTACTTAAACAAGGAGACCGTTCAGAAGAGTTGCAGGAGATTTCGAATTCGTCCGGAGACCGTGGTTGAAGCCAATGGCGACTTTATTGAATAAATTTACTTTTATATATATATATATATATATATATATATTTTTTCAAGATATGTTCGTGTAATTTTGGTAAATATATCTGTTAAAATGTTAAAAATCCATCGCCCCCTGTATATATATATATATATATATATATATATATATATATAAAGTGAGAGAGAGTGAGAGGAGAGAGAGAGAAAGAAAGCAATAGATATATATGAATAGACTGAAACAAATAGATGTCGACAAAGATAGGTTGATACTAAAACAAACAGATAGATACCTCTTTATAGTATCAAATTTCAAGCGAAACTTTCTCAAAGCTGGGCTGCGTGAACCAATCCACACAGTTATTTCTACGTCCGCCTCGATACTGACCAGTGCAGATCATATACTGACCCTTACTAACCCTTGTGGTCGTGGCGACTTAGTGTCTGCCATTTGCACGCGAAAGATGAATGACACGATGGTGTGAGATTGCTTGGAGCCATCAAGCTTCGGATGGTGCGCCTTTTACTTGCGTTGGCTCTAACTTTACCGGTCAAAGGTTTGCGCATGCGCGCACCAAAAAGCGGAAACTAATACCGTTGGACCAATACGTACGTTAAATAGTTCTTAAACGCAAAGACAATATGAGAAAAGAAATGAAAAAGTTTTACATCTGAACGCATTGGAGCACATTCCTAATTAGATTCAGAGATAGATAGATAGATAGATAGATAGATAGATAGATATTAGCAGCTTTTGATAGATAGATAGATAGATAGATAATGAAGAGACTGTCATAGATAGATAGATAGATAGATAGATAGATGAATAGATAGATATATATGAATATTAATATATTTTTTGATATATATATATATATATATATATATATAGATAGATATGATAGATAGATAGATAGATAGATAGATATTAGCAGCTTTTTGATACATAGATAGATAGATAGATAGATAGATAGATAGATAGATAGATAATGAAGAGACTGTCATAGATAGATAGATAGATAGATAGATAGGAAACGTTTATAAATCTAACATAATGCGGATGGCTTCCAAACATAAATAATGCATACTAGACACACACGCACCCTCACACACACAGGTATATGCATTATCATCCGAATCCCGCATAGACAAACATAGATAGATAGATAGATAGATAGATAGATAGATAGATAGATAGATAATGAAGAGACTGTCATAGATAGATAGATAGATAGATAGATAATGAAGAGACTGTCATAGATAGATAGATAGATAGATAGATATTAGCAGCTTTTGATATATATATATATAGATAGATAGATAGATAGATAGATAGATATTAGCAGCTTTTGATACATAGATAGATAGATAGATAGATAGATAGATAGATAGATAATGAAGAGACTGTCATAGATAGATAGATAGATAGATAGATAGATAGATAGATAGATAGATAGGAAACGTTTATAAATCTAACATAATGCGGATGGCTTCCAAACATAAATAATGCATACTAGACACACACGCACCCTCACACACACAGGTATATGCATTATCATCCGAATCCCGCATAGACAAACATAGATAGATAGATAGATAGATAGATAGATAGATACATACATACATACATACATACATAGTGATCTGATTAAGACAGAAGAAAATGAAAGAAAGAAAGAATATTTCAGCTCGCCTGATATGATGGGATTTGCGGGCAATCTGTTAAATCGGGAGTATTGGACTTATTTCAAAACAGATCTTTCATGCCTGGTCAATGTTTTCTTAGAGAAGAGGTCCTGAAAATTGGGAAAAGTTCAAGAGAAATGAAACGAAAGTGTCTTCAAAATAGCAATAGCCTGTATTGATGCAAGGGAAACACGACGACACACTTGTCAAAAGTTTAAAATAACGTGCAAGGCATTTAGAATAACCCTCTCTGCGTGTGTACCCGCATGATTGTGTGTGTGAAAATGGTCCACAGTTCATCACTGGTTATTTGTCTGTTAATGACAGTTAAGAGTATTTTTGCACTTGCTTGATGAAAAACTGATTCGCGCCTGCGTGGATCCTTGGCTTGAAATTTCAAGTCAAAAGTCACCAACCTACCGAAAACTGATCCTTCGATCTCGCCTCACTTCCAGATTTGTAACACTCTGAAAAATCAACTGGTCACAAGCCAAAAGAAATAGACAAGAAATAATTTTTAGCAATGGAATAAAAAAAACTGGTATAAAGAAAACTAAACAAAATACAGGATTATGAAAACGGGGTTGATAATGAGATTAATGCAGAAGATTAATTGAATAAGAAATTGTGTGTTGATGAAAAGAAGCGGTAAGGCAATCAAAATTAAGACAAGAATAACAAAGACGCAAAGAATGGAAGGAAGAAGAAGAAGAAGAAGAAGAAGGAGGAGGAGGAGGAGAAGAAGAAGAAGAAGAATGGATAAATATTGAACAATTGGAAGAGATGGGAACAGATAGAAGAAGAAGAAGAAGAAGAAGAAGAAGAAGAATGGATAAATATTGAACAATTGGAAGAGATGGGAACAGATAGAAGAAGAAGAAGAAGAAGAAGAAGAAGAAGAATGGATAAATATTGAACAATTGGAAGAGATGGGAACAGATAGAAAAGAAGAAGAAGAAGAAGAAGAAGAAGAAGAAGAAGAAGAAGAAGTGGCACTGGAAATGAGAATGTTGAAAAAGAAAAACAAAAAGAAAATAAAAAAAGAGAGTAAGAGATATGGAGAAAAGAAAGAGGAAGACGACGTTGATGGATGAGAAAAACAAAGCCAAATAAAAAAGGATGGATGGATCATAATTATGACAACAGGGACGGGGTTGCTGTAGTGTTAAAAAGGAAAAAAAAAAAACTTTAGTGATGACAACGAATACTCGTTGTCACTTTCGGAATGCTCGTTGTAGTAGTGACTTTGTAATCGCAGATACAATAATAATAACGCCGTTGAACAATATTGATGTCAGACCCCTTCGAATAACACTCGCACTAATAGTACTTGATCGATAAGACTCGCTCGAATAGTAATTCCGTATAGCGATGCAAATTATCTACTTTTTCACCTTTTATTCTGTATTTAGATTCCTTATCTCCTTGACTTAATTTTTTTTATAACTAATCCATAGAACACGGTATTTGAAGTGTTTAGTATTTACTAATTCCACAGCCTGTATTTTCATGATGGATTCAGGGTCGGTGCCATCCAGATCATAGTTTCTGTTTTGAAAAGGTTTTGGGACGTCAACGAACACTCGTTGCCACTTTTGTAATGTCAACGAATACTCGTTGTTACTTTTGTAATACTCGTTGTAGTAGAGACTTTGTAATCACAGATACAACTATAGTAACACCGTTGAACAATACTGATGACAAACGCCTTCGAATAACATTCGCACTAATAGTACTTGCTCGATAATTCTCGCTTGAATAGTAACCACCGAATGGTGATCCGTATAGTAAATCCGTATAGTGGGATATTCACTAACCGCCCGGTGCGGTTAATAAATTAAATTAAATAAAGTATCATTTTCGTAATTCTCGTTGTAGTAGAGACTTTGTAATCGCAGAAACAACTATAGTGTTGTGGTAGGATCTACCTAATTTGCATAGTGGAGTAATCTCATTCTCGTCGCCATTGTTGAAACTTGACTAATGCATGGAATAATAATGCAACACAAAAGGTACTTAGAACAAATGTATTGGAACAAGAAAGTGTACACAATATTTACATATAGTCTTTTGTATATTCTTGGTAAGACCGTTCCTGGAGAATGTGTTGACTGAGTCGCAGTCGGGCAGAGTCTCGGGTTGAATCTCTTGATTCCTCCCTCTCTTCCCGGTACCAACCATATTTATATGGTCGGTACTCCACTATGCAAATTAGGTGGATCCTACCACAACATATAGTAACGCCGTTGAACAATACTGGTATCAGACGCCTTCGAGTAACACTCGCACTAATAGTACTTGCTCGATAATACTAGCTCGGACAGTAATTCCGAATAGTAATCCGAATAGAGAAATAGTATAGTGACTAGAGTAGAGAATAGCGGTCCAAATAGTAATCTCTATCTCTATAATTCTAAAAATGTTTCTGTGTAAGTATATGTGTGTGTGTCTGCGTATGTGTGATCGGATATTGTTTATGAGTTTCCTCAGTTTTCATCCGATTTCGATCATTCTTTTTTTTGTTGTTTGATAGATAATTCTCCAGTGCCGGTTTTGAGTTCAAATTGTTGGCGACAATGGCTCTCCACTACTTCCTGCCCATTATAACTCTCAGCAACGTTTTACTATTTACTATCTGTTCTTGGATAAATATCTTTTATAATAAAAAAACATAAAATAAATACCCAAAATTTTTACAATAATATAATCTATATCTATAATTCTCAAAATGTGAGTGTATGTGTGTGTGTCTGTGTGTGATCGGATATTGTTTATGAGTTTCCACTGTTTTCATCCGATTTCTATTAAATTTTGTTTTGTTTGATAAATAATTCTTCAGTGCTAGTTTTGAGTTCAAATTACACATTCCTCTTCTCTTGGCCAAGCATTCAATCTCTCTCAAATGAGGTTACCTTTTCCGTTGCATAAAGTCTACTACTATAGTTTTAAGGCGTTGCTTTCATTGTCATTTATAGCCGTTCCCAATTTAAATGTTTTTTATTGTCCTGTCAGTTTTTGCATTGCATTCACCGTAGTAATGAATAAGCTTGCTTTTTTATTACTCAACATTTATTTTTCCAAACATTCCTAAAATTATTCAAGCTTAGTGATCCCTGTAACTTTACAGCGTTCTCTTCTGGTATTTGCCCGTGCATTCCGTTGCATAAAGTCTACTACTATAGTTTTAAGGCGTTGCTTTCATTGTCATTTATAACTTTCCCCAATTTAAATGTTTTTATTGTCCTGTCGCTTTTTAAATTGCATTCACCGTAGTAATGAATAAAACTTGAATTTTTTTATTACTCAACAATTTATTTCCTGTCTCACTTTCCTAAATTCTGATTATTCAAGCCACTTGATCCCTGTAACTTTACATAGTTCTCTTCTTTCCCAAAAGAAAACCATTTGACAATTCATAAAAGGTGGCTAAAACATGCAAAGGACCAAAGAAAACTTTGCCTAGGTTGCAAAACCGCTACCGCCATGTCCGCCATGAAATTAAAATAACGAATCGTCTTTAGAACGTTCAGTTTGCCTGTCTCAAAATGCCGCCGGAAATAAATGATGTTTGCCACTTCTTCTCTCCGAAGATCAACAGAAATAATGTTTTTTTTCCAGAAGAGCATAACCTGAACGCTTTGCGCGCGAAACTGCTGAAAATTGATGATCAAAATTTTACAATAAGAAAGAGGAGAAATTTCTTAAAATGTTATACTGCGTGAGGCTGAAACAAATTGAGAACGCAAAAACGGAATTTCAGGGGGATCGCTAGAAATTATCCAAATTGTTTTATTCATTTGGGGAATGTGCCTCCAAGGCCCCAAATTTGTTACTAATATTGATTTTCGTGTGGGCTGACTTTAAACTTAAACTGCTCCAAGTGAACGATAAAAATTCCTAATGAAAGACCAACAAAAGACGGGTTATAAGGGTAGAGAATAGAAATATCCGAATAGAAATTGAACGATAGACTAACGTTCTTGTGTTTCATTTAGTAATGGGGTCGCCTTGTTTGTTTCAAATGAATGTTCAAAAAAGTGTCGGCAACGACGCTTTATTCCTATATAACAAACAAAGAATAGGAAGGAAGGAACGAACGAACGAATGAACGAATTGGCTCAAGATGGTGAATTGAACAACGAATGAAAGGTTAAAAATGATGATGGCGTTACAATGATTCGATGAAGAAGTGAAAAGACACGTGAATGATGATGGTGATGGTGATGATGATGGTGATGGTGATGGTGATGATGATGGTGATGATGATGATGATGATGATGATGATGATGATGATGATGATGGAAACCGAAATAAAAGAGCTACAGGGCCGTAGCATCCGGTCGGGGTGGTGGAGGATATTGACCTTGGTTCCCACAATATTTTTACCAATTGCAGTATTTTTCACAGGGTTTTATTTTAACAAATTTCGGCCGGTAATTTGATCAGGCGGTTGAGCCGCGGTCCGTCGCCCGGGACGCAGAGATTTAAAAAAAAAAAAATAGTTAAATATTCTTCTCTTGATGATAGATTTTTTTTTTTTTTTCAAACATTTTATGGAGACTTCTGGTGTTATTGGCCCTCGTTCGATGGCGTTCCTTCGGAGGATTGGCAAAATTGCGTCTCGATTAAGGGACGAGCCTCGAAAACAGGAGGGTTTGCAGCGTGTCTCACTGGCGATGGTTCGAGATAATGCTTTCTCCATCATTGTGGCTGGCAGAGGATAGCAAAAAAACTATATTCATTTTGGTTCTGAAATTGAAAAAAAAAGAACCATTTTTAAGTTTTTAACAAAATTCAATAAAGAAAGAAATACAAAAAGAAAAAAAATATCAAAACAAGAATATAACTTTCATAAAACCCCGATGAAAGTATTCTTCTTTAAAAGTGTAGGATAATGGGAAATTCCCTTTATCGCGTGGGTAGCTTTTCATTTTAATTTGAAATTGTCCAATAAAATAAAATATAAATATAAAAATCTACGAAGAAATCGAAAAGAATTCAAATTGAAACAAAGCATTTTCTTTCCTTTAAAATCCTTATCTTTATTTTCTGTGGTTTGCTATTTCTCTCTATATATTTTCTCACTCGAATGAAAATAAAATTAAATAAGAAGACGAAAATACTAACTCCGGCCGAAAAAACCCGGATATTGAGGGTCCAGTGGCTAAATAATTTGCGCCAAAGACCTACGAAAAACTAAGACCCAGGCATAATTTCCTCTATATAAAATAAAATAAGAAAGGAGCCCGAAAAAGAATTTCGGCCATCTTGAAGTACTGGAAATTTCAAATATTCTTGCAGCTAACCATGTTGGCGGTGGTTGATAAATTAAGGATAAATTCTAAATCCCGGTCCAAAAATAATAAATAGATTGCCACTCCTACGGCCCTGATTTAGCAGGACTATCAATTTTGAAAAAAAGAGAAAGTTACTACTACAAAACAGTAGAATAGGAGAAGACAGTAAAAGACGTAGGGGAACATTAGGAAGGAATTAACGTGAGATATGGAAGGGAAAGAAGAAGAAAAGAGAAGACAAAGCTACAAAAAAAATTTAGAGGGAAGAAGAAGAAGAAATTAAGGATGATATAGGAAAATAAATTAAAAAACATTAGGAAAGATAAGAAGAAGAAGAAATTAAAGAAAATATAGAAAAAGTAGGAAATACAGAAGGAAGAAATAAAAAGAAAAAGGAAAGAAAAAAATTTAGGAACTAGAAAAAAAAATATGGAAAAAAGAAGAAAACGATAAAGAAGAAAGAAGAAAAAATGAAATTAAGAAATTAGATGAAAAATAAATATATGCACGTTAGGAAAGAAGAGAAGAAGAAGAAGAAGAAGAAAAGAAAAAATTTTAAGAGATTAAAAAAAAAAATATAGAAAAATTAAGAAATAAAGAAAAAAAAAAAAGAAAAATTACTGAAAGAAGAAGAAGAAGAAGAAATTAAAAAAGATAGGAAAAGAAAATATAAAATAAAGAAAAAGACAGAAGAAAAAAAGAAAAGAAAAAAAAAGAAACCAGGAGATAGAAAAATAAAAAAGAACCGAAATGAAAAAAAAAAGAAAGAAAGAAGAAGAAGAAGAAGAAAAGAAGAAGAAATTAAGAAAGAGATAGGAAAAGAAAATATAGAAAAGTTAGGAAAGAAAGAAGAAGAAGAAGAAGAAGAAGAAGAAGAAATTAAGAAAGAGATAGGAAAAGAAAATATAGAAACGTTAGGAAAGACAGAAGAAGAAGAAGAAAAAGAACAAGAAGAAGAACAAGAAGAAATATAGAAAAAGTATGATATATAGAAGGATGATGCATAAGTAGAAGAAGAAAAGAAGAAGAAGAAATTAAGGAAATAGAAAAAGAAAATATGGAAAAATTAAGATGAAATTAAGGAAGAGATATGAAAAGAAAATATAGCAAAATTAGGAAAGAAAGAAGAAGAAGAAATTAAAGAAAGAGATAGGAAAAGAAAATATGGAAAAATTCGGAAAGACAGGGAGAAGAAGAAACAGAAAAAAAAGAAAAAAAGAAGAATTTAAGGGAGAGATAGGAATAGAAATTACGGAAAAATTCGGAAAGACCGAAAGATGATGATGACCATGATGATGATGATGATGATGTACTGATAAAGAAGATTGCTGTCAATGATAGGGAAATCGTATAGAATGAAAGAAAAAGGCAATAATAATCAGAATGATTGTGAAAAATCAAGGTTTCTCATACAACTACTAATAATAATAAAATTCGAGTAATGACTACAAACTTAACTTCCCTGATTGTCTGCTCTCGCCATTGTAGTTCTTGCCACAACTACAGGCCGGGGGATGATATACACAGTTCTTGGTCATGATCTCTTCTGAGAGGAAGAGGCTTTGCCGATCAAGGAAGTTCTAAACAGCAAAGTGTCTACGTGGCCAAGAAGGTTAAGGAGCTTCGGATCTAATAACTGTTTTCCGGGGACGGGAGACGCAAGTTCGAATCCTGCTGGAAAGCGCATATTTTTCTCTAGTAAAATTTCTTGAATATTCAGGCCAGTAATATTTATCGGATCAATAATTTAAAAATCCTTTATTTCTCTAGAAAATATCACCTAGCTATGAAGGTGCCACCTATGTATTTAAAACACAAGATTCGTATAGCAGGTGTTGTAAGCAGATAGTGTAATGGATAACGGCTCGGAATTGTTAATCGGAGAGTCGAGTTCCAATTCCAGTTGGGTTCGTTATATTCACTTAACGCGCATATACCCTTGGGAAAAGCATACACCCACCTCTTCTTCCCCATCTATGGATTAATTAGTAAGACTTCTACTCCTAAAATTATTATTATCTCCAAAAGAAATTCTTACAATCTAAAATATTTCATGGCTTTAAATAACCTGAAATAGGTTGATAAGCCGTAGAAAATGAATCAATTAATCAACATTTGAAGTATTCCATGTATATGCTTGCCATTACAGGGAATAGTGGTGACCACATAGCTAAGCCCACTTCCTGTCAGCATATGTCAACTGGACATATGTTGTTTGAACACAGAATGTCAAAATGTCCATCTCCTTCCACTGTAACAAAAACTACAATGGTGAGACCAACAGAAGCCTAAAGATAAATTTTAAGGATCATCGGGAAAAGGTTTTAAATGAGACATGGCTGATCATATATGAAGGAGAAATGGTGGTCATCAACCCTTGTGGAATTAAAGTCAAGATTACGGATCGAGAACAACACTGAAATATAAGAGGAGTTTAAAAAGTAGTGCATGTGTTAGGCACTGGGAGCCTCTGGTTGAAAAAAATAAGACACTCAAAAAATGCCACCATCTGTGTATATCTACAGGGTGTATCTATCAAAAATACTTTTACAAGTATTGGGACTGGTTCCTCACACCAAAAGGACAAAAGTCTTTATAAACATGTCCGCAAATGCTTCGCTTTTTAGTTAAGTTTAAAGTTTATGGCAGATGGTGCTGTGTTGCCATGTAGACTAGGTTACATTTGTCATTCGTGTACATCTGTGGTTAGTCTGTCTTCAACGTTTAATGTCTGTAGTAGTGAGTTAACTGAGAGGTGTTCCGTTTAACAACGGCAGGATATTCATATCGTGAGACAGGGAAATATGTTTTTTACATACGGCCGTTCAAATTGTAATGGACGCGAGGCTGCACGGCTGTATCAGATTGCGTTTCCAAACCGAAGTCATGCAAACTTTGCTGCTGTTTATTGTCGCGTTGCTGAGACAGGATCCGTGGCACCACAAACTATGAATCGAGGACCGAATGGTCTGAAATGAGAACAATAGAAGAACAAGTAATACAAAGCACATATACTGAATTCAATTTCATCGACGCTGTCACACAAGGTCTGTATGAACATCATGATGCGTCGCCATGTCCTGTATGATATTTTACAAAGCTATGCTTTGTTGATTGCTGCAAAGGTTCTCCGAACGGCGTCCTTCAACTGATTGGTATTCTGGTATCATTCATGTGAAACACTCTCAAAGAGCCATGAAATAGAAAATTTTATTACATCGGGATGATAAGACTTTCGAACCACCCTACACATTTAAAAGTATCTACCGTAAACTTAAAACTTAACTCAAAAACGAATGATTTGCGTACATATGTTTATATGAACTTTTGTCCCCAAAGTTTGTAAAAGTATTTTTTTTAACCATATATATATATATATATATATATATATATATATATATATATATAAATGGTGGTACTCGTTTGGAAAACCCTCGGATAGTTCGACTTGCCGTAGAACAAATCATTTTAAGGAGGAAAAAAAAAAAACTTTTATAGGTATATATATCAAAGATATATAGGTATATATATATTTGATATATATCTTATATATAGATATATATATATATGTATATATAGATATATATATAAATATATATATATATATATATATATATATATATATATATAATCCATTACTTATCACTTACGTCCTAATATATTTTTAATTGGGAAATTTATAAATCCTCTTCTTCTCCCGTCAGCTATGGGTCAAATAGAATTTAATAGACTGGGTTCTATAGCCTTCTCTGATGGCAAAATGGTCTAGGAGAAGGATACTCTGAAAATCAAAACCTGCGGAATTCGTTTGGGGGAAACCTTTTGAAACTTGTTTTAACAGTAGTTTTCTTCTATATTCGGCCCTTCAAAAAGATTTGGATGGTCCTGCAATCTAATTCACCACTATAATTTAATCTTTTATGTGCTGTTGTTTTCTTCGTTCTTCATTTTTTTCTGTTTGTCTTTTTTTTTTCAAATATGTGGGAACTGATCTGCTAATCTTTTTATCCATGTTTCCTTCATCTTTTCACAATTACTTAGTTTCTTCTTCATTCTTCTTCTTTTCTTCTTCTTAAATAAAGTTTTATGAATATGAGGTTCTTTTTTTCTTCTTTTCAAATGTAAATTATCTT
>CAHIKZ030001614.1:0-85000 GCA_903632075.3 Acanthosepion pharaonis | reverse complement strand
CATACCGTTGTGTCCAAAATATATTTAGTTGACGCCATAAAATGGCGTACAAAAAATTTAGATTTCGTCATTAAATAACCCATAGAGATGTTGATATGTCGCTAAACAAAATGACCAACAATACATTTTATCTGTAGTTGAGGCTTACAGTTGCGTTCAAAATATATTTAGTTGAAGCCATAAGATTGTGTTCAAAATATTTAGAGTTCGGCAATAAATAACCCATAGAGGTGTTGATATGCCGCTAAACAAAATCAATCAACCACATTGGATTATTAATTCAGGAATCTAAATATTTTGTACGCAATGTTTTTTCTTTTTCTTTTTTTTGGAGGGGGGGATAGTAATGGTTTTAGTGATAAATAGTTTTACTGTTTAACCCATAGCTGGGAGAGAAGAGATGGATTCATACCTTTCCCAAGGGTATTTGAACTTAATTGAATACAACTAACCCAACTGTGAATGGAACTCGGCTCTCCAATTAATAATTCCGAGCCATTATCCTTTACACCACCAGCACATCCAAGCTTAGGGCACCTGCTATTCCCCAGCAGTCACTCATCTAGGTAATGACCAGGCTCGATTTTGCTTAACTTCGTTGATCGTACCTGTGTTTCAACGTGATGCGACTCTAAGCCTATATGTATTTCTTTTTAACTTTTCACCCGACGCAAGGCGGGTGTGCCACTAGTACGCAAAGGGTTACAGAAAGTGGGGGCAAGCGTAAAGAGGTTAAAAATAGAAAAAAAGAAAGAGAAGGACGGGTTTAACAGATCAAAAACATCTTTAGTTTGGAGATTATTGCTGTCATGGAAGCAAGTAAGAGGAAGGGAGTTCCACTGACGGGAAGTGCGAGTGAAGAAGCTGTTGGAGTAGAAGAGACGGCTACATTTAACCGTTTCGACAGGGAATGGGTGGGACCGAGATGCCAACCTAGTAGCACGCTTAAATTCATGCAGTTTGGGAACTAGCGAAAATAGCTCGTCGGAGTAGTTACCGTGAAAATATTTGTAGAAAAGACAGAGGGAGGCGATGGCACGTTTGTGAGAGAGCGCCTGTAAATGAGATGACAGATCAATTGTGTATGATGTATGCGTGCGTATGTGAATATACATCTAACCATATATACAAAGGCAAAGCGACACATACATACTAGCAATGGTAAGTAGTATTAGCCGTTTCCCTATAAGGAAACATTTGGCATTCATTGACCGAGCAACAGTAATGATTTTGTTTGAAATTTTTAATATCTTTCTCTTAAAACAATTAAAACAAGGGAGTGAAATTAAGAGAGAAGATACAAGACAAGGATAAAGGGAGGATTTGATATATATATTATTCCTATTACTATTAGTTTCATTTTTTTCTCTCTTCTCTTATAAGTTTATATCTTGCAATTATTCTCTCTTGTTTCTCAATCTCTCTTGCTTTTCCTTCATCTATTCTCTCTCCCGCGCTTTTCCTACTTATTCTCTCTCCCGCGCTTTTCCTACTTATTCTCTCTCCCGCGCTTTTCCTACTTATGTAGTCTCACTCCTTCTCTCTTTTACCTACTGCTTATTATGCTTTTATCTGTTTATTTTACTCTTTCTCTTCCTCTTTCTTTCTTTCTTTCTTTCTTTCTTCCTCTCTCAAACCTTTTCTTTCAATCTCTCCCTCTCTCTCTTGCCTTCTTCTTCTTTCCTTCTTATTCTCTTTCTCTTACCTTTCTGTTACTCCCTTTTCACCTTTCATTCTCTCTTTCCCCCTCTCCCCCCTCTCTCTCACTCTTTCTCTTTCTCCATCTCTCTATTTCACTTTTTCTTTTCTCTTTCACAGGAAACAAGCCATGCGTCTCTCTCAACCGAATCATTAATTTCCTTTCTTTCCATTTCCTTCTTTCTGCAAATCTTCATTTCTTCTACCCTCTCTCAGTCTCATTCACTATCTCCCACTCTCTCTCCCTCTCTCTCTCTCTCTCCCACTCTCCTTCTCTCCCTCTCTCTCACTCTCTCTTTCTCTATCGACTCCTATCTATTTTTCTCTCTGTCTAACTTCATAATCGATATCAATAAATTCCAATCGTAAACTAACAATAAACTTTCTATTTTATCAAATGATATGCCAAATAAATCTCCCTTCCAACGTCTTTTTAATTCCGGGCACCAACCGGATATGGAGCCATTCTGATGACGTAATGACAGAGTAGAGCCTCTCCGCGTCAATTCTTTATTACATTTTACTGATCAAATTACAGACCTCACATGAACTGGGGTGCGTAATATGGCTCATATGATAAAGACAGTCATCCATTTATACCTTAAGTTATTCATGCAGCTAGCTAGCTAGCTGCAGGAATAGATAGATAGATAGATAGATAGATAGATAGATAGATAGATAGATAGAAAGAAAGAAAGAAAAGAAAATAAGAAAGTCATTCATAGATAGATAGATATGTAGATAGATATTCTAGATAGATAGATAGATCATTTTCTTAAAGAAAAACAAAAAGAAGAATATGATAGATAGATAGATAGATAGATAGATAGATAGATAGATAGATAGATATAGAAAAAAGAAAGACAGAAAGAAAGTCATAGATAGAAAGAAAGTCATAGATAGATAGATGGAAAGAAAGAAAAAAGAAAGAAATGGATAGATAGATAGATAGATAGATAAATAAATAGATAGATAGATAAATAAATAACTAGATAGATAGATAGAAAAAAAAATAGATGAAAAATAAGTCATAGATAGATAGATAGATAGATAGATGAGGAACTGATTGACATAGACAGATTAGATTTTAGTTCCCATTATTTATATTCGTCAGTCATATTCAAAGGGTGTGCTGGAATGGCTTGCTTCACTTAACCATGGACTAGAACATTTGAAATAAAAGTTTTAACACTTTGCTTGAACATTGACCATTGATGCGGAATCTTAATCTGTCAATCTATCAAAAATTTCATTATATTAATATCTACCATTCTATATATATATATATATATATATATATATATATATATATATATATATATATATCACTCTATTGAAACATTTTTTTTTCTATCGATCTATCTATCTACTTATCTCGGACTTTTCATATCCAGCTATCGATAGATTTTCATCTATCTATCTAGATATTTTCATCTATCTATCTAGATATCTATCACTGTATATATAATACTTTCCCATCGCCATTTTATAAGCAAAATGATATGTGCGGGTAGTCTGGGTGTTGATTCTGAGCTGTTAACTCTCATACGTTAAAAATGATGGGAGATATTTCAGTATATATATATATATATATATATATATATATATATATATATATATAATTATTTCCTTGCATATAGCTGGCAATTGGGATATCGCTCTTTTTTTTCCCATGTATATAGGTTAGTTTTACTCAGTAGGACATCATATTACTGATTTGATTGAGAAAATCTCACCTTATAAAATCTGAATAGCACTCTGACCATCAAATTCTTTTTCATATCAAAAAAAAGATTTCGTCAAGGCTCCCTCTGATCTTAGATCGACCATTCTATATATCATGCTTCTTTTAACCCCTAATTACTTCCTCTTTGATGCGTTGGCGCCTTTCTTTGCCTTCTTTAAAACGCTGGTTTTTTTTTATTTTCAACAATCAACCCTGATTTGCCTTTATATATTGAATTAATTGTATAGCTTTTTGCCTAAGTCTCTCCTCTGCCATCTTTAACTCTCTTTCAGCGATACATTTCCTACCAGATCATGTCTGGATTCTAATTGCTGCCAGCTTTTGGATCTTTGGATTCTGCATAATTGCAGTCGTTCTTCGTTCTCGTGACTTTGAATTCTTCTACAATGCTTCTAATAAAGATTGGAATGCGTAATTCGTTATTGCTGTTAAAATAGATATATCGCACCATTTAAGCATTTCGGCAAATAAATATACCTTCTCAACCGATTTGGATTTAATTATCTCTTTAACGTTCCCATTTAGTAATCGGATTATCATAGACGA
This sequence comes from Acanthosepion pharaonis, assembly GCA_903632075.3. Lineage (NCBI taxonomy): Eukaryota > Metazoa > Mollusca > Cephalopoda > Sepiida > Sepiidae > Acanthosepion > Acanthosepion pharaonis. Next base: position 81,009 of record CAHIKZ030001614.1, on the reverse strand, counting down.
ATTTTCATGGCTATAATATCCGGGGCAATATTGCATGCTGGGAAAGCAATGCCTTGAAACGTCCTGTTGTTTATTCTTTTTCTCGATCTTTGTCATTTTTGATACGTCAAGATTTATTATATAAACTATGCAAGAACAAGTCCAGCTTACCTCGTTATGGAATCCGGGGAAAATAGCTCGAATCAAAACCGGATGGAGCAAAAAGACAAGACTATATAGGAGGGAAGGGGGAAAAGCCCTTATTTCATTGGCTGACGTTAACTGACGTATGTCAATAAGAACAGTCAGACTCCTAGCCGTAATTTTTTTTTTTTTTTTATGTCGTTGTGCATAGCACGACGCTATCAAGGAGGCGGTCTGACCCTTTTGGAATCAGGTCGAGGTTGCTATTTTAGCCGATATTCTGCAAAATCCGAAATCGGCAATGAAACAACGCTGCATCTGAAATGTATTATCCAACTATGCTAACAGATTCTTCAATGCAATTTTCGTAAAAGAAATCTCTTCCTTTTTTTTTTCTGTTTTTTTTACGTCATCTTTCTTAAATATCTTCCAACATTTTAAATGCAATAATAATTGTAATCTTCTGTTTTTTTAATTCCTCTTCTTTTATTATATTCTCTCTCATTAATAATGTTTTTATTCATGGATGGAAGTTTAAAATAATCTACGCCGGTGTCATGTGAAACGGTTTACTGAAGGATTATCGGGAAAAAAAAAAAAAAAATGCATATTTTTTTCTCATTTTATCTATTTTTTTTTTTTTATTTATATATTTATATTAATATAATCGTTTTAGACACATTAAGGATGATGTCATATTTCAAACTATCACCTTCCCAAAGAATACCAGGATTCAGACAAAGGAATTCTAACTATAACACACAGACAACACATGGTTCTTAATTGTTTGAATAATTTATATATATATATATATATATATATATATATATATATATATATATATATATATTTAAAATTATTTTTAAACCTCATTTCATTAATGACGTATGTCAATAAGAACAGTCGGGCTCTAACCATATCTGAATTTTTTCTTTATGTCGTTGTGCATAGCACGACGCTATCAACATTATGCCTGACCCTTTTGGAATCAGGTCGAGGTTGCTGTTTGAAAAGATATAATGCAAACCCGATAGTGTTTCTGAAGACCACCCTTGATGCATCTGAAATGTATTATTCAATATATATATATATATATATATATATATATATATATATATATATATAAATGAAAAACAGACCACTTTTAAGGTTCCATTGTAATAATTTATTTCACCAGAGTCCTTTTTTTATTACGCTTATCATCAAATCATTTAAAAGATAAAACGAAAAATGAAATGAAATTCACAAATTGATTCATGGGTTATTTCAGTTTATGTAATTTAACAGAGAGGTAAAAGGATAATATAAAAGACATGGTCGAATTTATATTTTATTTTTATATTTCTTTCAATCATTTTTAGTATTGAGGAATGAGGACCAGACATTGACCTATTTAATCAGTTAACTTAACGGAAATGATATATTGAAAAGTGAAGGGGAAATAAGAAAAAAAAAAAAAAAAAATTAAATAAAATAAGAAGCTGTAATTAGGTTTTACGAAGGAATTTTTTTTTTTTTAGTTTTCAATTTAATAAAATGTAAAAAACAGATTTTAATGTTTGATAGTTAATTTAAATGTTTAAAAATCCACCTAAGAAATTAAATTGATGCTTTTTAGCAATTTAAATATTTAACTTTTTTACAAATAATTTAGGGATTTAATATGATATTAAAATAATTTTATATTTAAAAATATATTTTCTTTAAAAACATTTTAAAAAAATATTTAAAATATAACAGTTTACTGATAGTAATATTGTAAATGACTATTAAGGTAACATCTTTATCAGTTTGAATCTAATTCATGAGTTATAATTGGTAATATATTTTTATTATTTGGGTAATCTTTGTTACTTTACATATACATAACGTTCATTTAAAATATGCAATTCCATATTTCCTATTAGGTTTGTACATATGTATCGATATACACAGAAACCTATATATATTCATATATAAATAATTTAATACATTTAAAATATTTAACATACCTATATTTATATCTATTTAAATTTTTCTTTAATTTCAATTATTAATAAAGTTTAATTTTGTTAGGTGATGATTCTGAAGTCAGCATAATAATTTCAAACATTTAAAATTAATTTTAATGATTTTTAATTATCAATATTGATAATTTTATTTAAATATAAAAAATTTTTTTTTTTTATTTAAAATGAAATTAATTCCAGATGACAAAAATTTTTTTATTTCACAATTGTAATTAGAAATATTAAAAGTTTTTTTCATAAAATTAAAACAAATAAAAAAAAACTTTATGTAAAAAATCATCATTAGAATACTTTTATATATATATATATATATATATATATATATATATATAAAACAGATTTATATCCATAAACAAATTTTAATGCATATGTATTTGTATTACTATATTTTAAATATATTCACAAATATTTTATATACGAACAGACAAATACTTACATTTATATATATAACACATATACATACACAGAATTTTTTATCATCCTATATATTTTAGGAAAATAATATATATATATATATATATATATAAACATACCTACAAAAACTTACGGATACATTATACACACATATATATATTTTATATATGCAGCTACAATACATATATACATATATATGTATATTGCTGTGGTAGGATCCACCTAATTTGCATAGTGGAGTACCGACCATATAAATATGGGGTTGGTACCGGAGACTGTGAGGAGGAATCAAGAGATTCAATCCAGAGACTCTGCCCGACTGCGACTAAGTCAACACATTCTCCAGGAACGGTCTTCCCAAGAATATACAAAAGACTATATGTAAATATTGTGTACACTTTCTTGTTTCAATACATTTTGTTCTAAGTACATTTTTGTTTGTATTATTATTCCATGCATTAGTTTTCAACATATATATAATATATATATTAAATAGATGTTACATGCATATAAACCATATATATATGTCCAAATTTATCGACACATTCGTATAATATATTTTATGTATCCGCATCATTTGTGCATACAATAAATATATATATATATATATATATATATATATATATATATATATATATATAATATATATGCATATATATAATATTATAAAGAGGTAATTTATTCACAAAAAATTAATCATATTTTTAGTAAATTATGTAATTAATATGTTAATCATATTTTTTTAATTATTAAATAAAGCATTAACGTACTAAACACTCGTTTAAAATTGTATGATAGATTAGATGTTCGGTTGTAATACTTACTAAAACATTTACGTTTTCATCGTCAGGCAGTAATTTTTTTCTCATTTCAGCTAACTTTTCAAGACGAAAATAAATGTATTGCACGTTCCAAAATTGTACTGTTAATAAAATATCTTTCCACCTGCAACGCATTTATTTTCGTCTTGAAATAATATATATATATATATATATATATTAAAGACATTTTTATGTTTAACATTCTTTTTATAGATACAAGTGTTTAAGTAAATGCTCTGTTTATAATAAACAGTATTAAATAACATTTACCGGCCTGAATGTCCGAGAAATTTTCATAGAAAACATTCGTCCTTTGACAGGATTCGAATCTGCATCCTATACGGAACCGTCATTTACGCTGACGTGCCTTAACCGACTCGACCACAAAGGAGCGTTCGGTTGAGGCAAGGTCGAATTTACTGCTTATAAACTTCAATCTTCCATGAATCTCGTACATTCATAACTGCTCATGGCGTATCAAATGTAAACAAATGACGTCATATATTAAGAAATGGACAAAGTCCGACAATTTATTTAAAAACATTTTTATGTTTAACATTCTTTTTATAGATACAAGTATTTAAATAAATGCTCTGTTTATAATAAACAGTATTAAATAACATTTACCGGCCTGAATGTCCGAGAAAATATTTCATAAAAAAATTCATTCGTCCTTTTACAGGATTCGAACCTGCATCCTATACGGAACCGTCATTTACGCTGACGTGTTTTTAATGTATATCGGCCACAAAGGAGCGTTTATAGGCATTCCTTTTTACTGCTTATAAACTTCAATCTTCCATGAATCTCGTACATTCATAACTGCTCATGGCGTATCAAATGTAAACAAATGACGTCATATATTAAAAAATGGACAAAGTCCGACAATTCTCTATTAATTATTTTTTCATTTTTTTTTAATATTTTATATTTTAAAATAAATATATCAAAACGTTAATTAAATAGTTACAATTTCATTAAAAATAAAAAAATTTAATTATTAATGAATATAAGAATATAAATGATTCTAATATAAAATAAATATTCAGTCAAAATATTTTATATATATATAAAAATATTTAAATATTTATAATTATATTATTTATATTAATATATTAAAAAATTTTTATATATGAAAAATTTTAAATTGTATAAAAATAAAAAAAATTTTATATATATATATATATATATATATATATATATTTTGTTTTGTTTTGTGTGTTGTGTCATCTGTTTTTATAGAAAATTTTAAATATTTTTATTTATTTTTTAAATAAATATTTATTAAAATATTTATTTATTCCATATATTTTATATAGGCTTGACAATTTTTTTTTTAAAATTTCAATCTTTAAAGAAAAAGTAATAATTCATGAAAACAATTAACCAACCAATAATCAATATAATTCAGAATATTCTTTTTCCATAAATTTTTGAAATATTTCAATCCATAAAAGCATCTTTGTAAAGAAAAACAAATCGATAAAAATTTTAATTTAAACTAAAAAATTAATGTCGATTCAAATTTATTAACAAAAAATTTTTTTTAATGATGTTTTTAAATGAAATTTTATCATAATATTAAAGAGAAAAAATTTAATTTATTTAAAATAAAAAAAAATTATATTTTTATCGATCTTTAAATATGACTTTTCAAAATATTTTAATGCCCTTGTTGTCATCCAAACTTTTATGAACACAAATCAAAAATCTAAAATTGATGGGGATAAAAGAAATTTTTTTATATTTTTTTCATTTCAAATTTTATTGTTATAAGTTATTCTTCGTATTTTTATTTTATTTTCGTGATTTTTTTTAGGAATATTTTTAGTTTTGAAGACCTTTGTTTCTGTATAATTTTATCTCTTATATAATTTGAAATGTGAATAATTAAAAAAAAAAAGATTTAATTTTTATATATTTTTGATTTATTTTACATTTTGATGACAATAGATTGTTGAAAAAATTTTTATTCATGTTAAATTTTTTAAATAAATATCTAGGAATAGATTGATTTTGAATGAAAAATAATTTGATTGTGTTTTTGAAAATTAATTTTTTATCCGTAAAGATTTAAATGGCGCATCCTACCAGGTCTTGTACATATTTATGTAAAAAAATAAAGAACCAAATCCTCAAGTTTTTATTTTTGAAACAGCAATACCTTTTTTTATTCTTTGAATTTTTAAAAAAAGTGATAATCATTTTTTTCTTCAAAAAAATATGTTAACTTTCCAAAAAAAACAAACCTTTTTGCAAATCAACTCTGATTTAAAGATTAATTGTTGTCACTTTTATAATGATATATTTTATTTATCTAATAAAAATATATTTTAAAATAAATTAAAATGAACAATACTTTGTTTTTTTCGCCTTCGAATTCAATATAATTTATAGTCCGTGTTCGATAATACTCTTTCTCGAATCGTAAATAACACTAACGATGCGAATTATGTCTATTTTTTCCCTTTTTTTTTCTTATATTTATATTTTTTATAAAATATCCTGACTTAATGAATTTTTATAACTGATTTAATAGAACACGGTAAATATTCTGTTTATATTTTTTAATTTCCAAATGTATTTTTATCCATGGATTTCATTTTTTCATTGTTTAATCCTGAAAATAAAAAGTCCAAATCCAAATTTTTAAGGAAAATAGAAATTTTTTTGTTTAAATAGGAAAACACTCGTTCACGTTTTACATTTATCAAGTCAATTTGATCGTCTTTTTTTTATTTTACTTAATTTTTTTTTTCTATTCTTGTTTTTCAATATATTTTTATTTTATATTTATTAAATTAAGTTTAAATTTAATTTTTTTTTCCTTTTTTCTTTGTTTTTTTTTGTTCTTTCATTCCTTAAAAATTTGCTGCATTTTCAAATTTTATTTTTTCTTATCTTCAATCTGTCCTATTTTATTTTTAATTCAAATTTTTTTCCTTATTATGTTTCCTTTTAAAATTTCAACTGTTTCTTTCCTTATTTAAAAAATAAAACATATTTTTTTTTTCCATTTCTCTAAAACATTCGTCGTTTAAAATATAAATCGGTCAATTTTGATTCTCAGTAGCCTTTTATTTCTTTCTTTTTTTTAAAGTTTCTCTATCTTCATTTCTTAATAGAAAAACATTTGTCAACCATATAGGAAGGCTTAATATTGCATAAAAAATCATCCGGTGTTTTTTTTTTTAACATATTTTTCAATATTAATATTTTTAATATTTTTAAAAAAATATTTAAATTATCCAATTTTCATTCTTTCGAAATTTCATATTTTTTCTATCTATTTAAAACTCTTAAATATTTTTTCAATTCTGTTCTTTTATTTTTTGGCATTCCAAAAATACAATTTTATCTTAGGCCGTTCATTTTTTATACCACCATAAATTCTGTTCTTATCTTTTTTTGAATTTTTTTTTTTCTTTTTTTTTCTTTTTGAATTTAAGAAGACAAAAATATAAAAAATTTTTATCGCTATCAATATTGAAAAATAAGGATATTTTTAGCTCCAGTCCTTATTATAAATTTTTTTTCGTCTAATTTTTTTTTAACAAAGAGGCTAAATGCATGAAAAATTTTGAGGAACCTCTGGGTTTTGATTAAATTATTCTGAAATCATAAAACTTAAAGGAAAATATATTTAAAGCATCTTTTTTTTTTCAATAAAACGTTTTATTCAAAATAATTTTTTTTCTGAAAACCTTTTTTTGTACAAGAAAGTTCAACATCTTTAAAATTTTTTCATTTTCTATTTTCATATATTACATACATTATGATCTCTTGCATTTTATTTTCTAACGTAAAAATTTATTTCTTTTTTTTTCATTTATTATTTTCATGATTTTTTTTTCTTATTCTTGTTCATTTTCTTTTTTTTTTTTTGTTTTTTTTTACTATTTCTTTTCTTAGATTTTTTTTTTCTTTTAAATCTTTTTTTCTTTTTTTTTTAATTCTTTTTTTTCTTCTTTCCTTGACTATGAAATTCTTCTTACTTTTCTTTTCTTTTTTCTTAAATTTTTAAACTTTTTTTTTTTTCTTCTTCTTTTTCTTAAAAAATTTAAATTTTTTTCTTTTATTAATTTTCTTTTTTTTTTTTTTACTCTTTTTTTCTTTTTTATTTTTCTTTTTTTTCCTAAAACTTTTCCATTTTTTTCTTTTTATTCTTTTTTTCTTTTCTTTTTTTTCTTACTTTCTTTTGCAATTTTCTTTTCTTACTTCATCTTTTCTTTCTTTACCTTTCTTTTCTTGCCTTATCTTTCTTTTTTATTTCATCTTTTCTTTTTATCTTTTTTTGTTTTTTTTTTCTTTTCCTTTAATAATTATTCTTTTCTTTCTTATTTTCTTTTTGCATCTTTTTTATCTTTTTACATTTTCTTTAAATCATTTTTTTCAAAAAATTTCTTACTTTTCTCTTTCTTACACTTCTTAAATCCTTCTTCTTTTTTCTTTTTTTCCATTTCTTCTTTTTTTACTCTTTTTTTTTTGATTGTAAAATTTTTTTTCTTAAAAAAAAAAAATTTTTTTTTTTTTTTTTCTAATATTTTATCTTTTTTCTTTTCTTTGTGTTTTATTTTTTCTTGGTTTCTTTTTTTTTCTTCTCCAATTTCTTACAATTTAATGATTTTTTTGTTCTGTTTCTAACAATTAATTCTTGTTTTATTTTGAAATTTTTCTTGTCTTTTTTTTTTCTTTCAAGTTTTTTTTTTTTTTTTTTTAATAAATTTTCATTTTTTTCTTCCTTCTTTTTTTTTTTTTCTCTTTTTTTTTTTCTTAATTTTTTGTCTTTTCCATTTTTATTATTTTCATTTTTTTTTTTTTTCTTTATTTCTTGCTTCTTCTTTTTTTTCTTAATTTTAAAATAAAATCTTTTTTTTTTATCTTCTTTTTCTTTTTAAAAAATTTTTTAAAAATTAAGTCTTTTTTTTTTTTATCTTCTTCATTTTTTTTTTCTTTTTTTTTTTTTCTTTTTTCTTTTTTCATCTTCTTTTTTTTTTTTTCTTTTTTTTTATTTTTTTTTTTTATTTTTTCCTTTTTTTTTTTTTATTTTTTTTATTTTTCTTAATTTTCTTTTTTTTTTCTCTCTTTCTTCTTCTTCTTTCTTTTCTTCTTCTTTTCTTTTTTTCTTTTTCTTTTCCTTCTTTTTTTCTTCTTTTTTTCTTCTTCTTTTTTTTTTTTTTCTGACTTCTTTTTTTTTTCTTTTTATTCTTTTCTTTCTTTTTTTTACTTTTCTTTTTCTTCCCTTCTCTTTCTTTTTTTTATCTTCTTTTTTTTTTTCTTTTCTTTTCCTTTTAAATTTTCTTTTTCTTCTTCTTTTTCCTTCTTTTTTTTTCTTCTTTTTCTTTTTTTTTCTTTTTTTTTTTTTTCTTTCTTTTTTTTCTTTCTTTTCTTACTCTTTTCTTCTTCTTTTCTTTTTTTCTTTTCTTCTTTTTCTTTCTTTCTTTTTCTTTTTTCCCTTCTCTTGGGCATTCTTCCTTTCTTTTTTTTTCTTCTTTTTCTTCTTTTTTTCTTTCTTTTCTTCTTTTCTCCTTCTTTTCTTTCTTCTTCTTTTCCTTTCTTTCTTTTTTCTTTCTTCTTCTTTCTGGTTTTTAGTCTTCTTCTTCTTCTTTTTTCTTTTTTCCTTCTTCTTTTAGCTACTTTTAGTCTTCTTCTTCTTTTCTTTTATTCTTTCTTTTCTTTTTTTTTCTATTTCTTCGTCTTCTTCTTCTTCTTCTTTTCCTTACTCTTTTTCTTACTCTTCTTCTTCTTATTAGTCATCGTACTAGTATTGGTCATGTCATTACTAATCTTTTTTTCTTTCTTTTATTTTTTTATTTTTTTTACCAATTTTTAATTGACAAAGAGAAAGTGTGAAAACAAGCAACCAGAAAGTCTTAAAGAAGATGCCAACAAAAAGTGCAATTAAATTCAGAATCAGAAAGAAACGGCTGAAACATGAAGCAGGAACGTACAGAAGGTTTTAAATATCTGGAAAGCGTTTTAACAGAGGATCAAAAATGTGACACCGAGATCCGAAGCACGCCCTGGACTAGCTAAAGAAGCATTCCAATAGTTAAGCAAAGTGCTGAGAATCGGAAAAATTTTCGTTAGAAACAAAGAGTGTCGGATTGCTGTCTGTTAGTCATCCTATTGCATGGCAGTGGATGCTGAACAATCTCTCCACGAATGAAGAGAAAACAGGAGATACAAAAAAATGATATTCTGTAAAGAGATACTGAGAATTCTATGGACGGTGCATGTAACCAATAATGAAGTCTTCATAAAAGTTGGAACAGAAAGAACACTTTACTCAGAATCAGGAAAAGACAGCTGAAATTCCTTGGACACATAAAGAACACTTAGAAAAGAGCTGGGAAACTTAACCCTTGCAGGATGTTTGGTTATTTTTTGTTTAACAACATATCAACTCCTTATAGGTCATTTCATGCCGAAATTTAATTTTCTTCGGAGTTTTGATTTATTTTCTATTAAAATATATTGATGGTATTTTTATTATTTTTATACTTACATAGTGTTTTGTTTGGGGTTTCACTATTTGCCGATAGCTGAAACCCTAACAAGTGCTACCACCCCTGAATCAGAGTGAATAGCAATTAAGAGGTTGTTCTACGGTTCTCCACCCACCTTGCTGCCGGATGTAGTTTATCGTCATACCCAGGGCGAGAGAGATAGGGCTCATTTACCTGACGAGATTGTTTGAATGGATGGAGGAACGGGGTTCAGGAATATTAGCAAATGGAGAAAACAAGGGATAGGTAGTTGTTGGGGGCCATGATCTTCAGGTCTTATATACGATGTTGGGGCTTCCGGTTTTTTATATTTGTCTGTAGACTCTTATTGCTGACCTAAATCACTGATACTGTAATATTAAATCTAAATAGGAGGGATCATCCTCATCGGGCTCATCATCAGGGTGTGGTCGTAAAGTCCCTGCGAAACTTAACAACTATCTTTTCTTACTATTATTCCTTCTACTTCTTTTATTTTATATCTCTTTCTATCCTTCTCTCTCTCTCTCTCTCTCTCTCTCTCTCGTAATCCTTCTCTTTTTTCACTCATATATCCTTTCCTACACTCTTCCTATTATTTTCTATCTGTCTGTCTGTCTGTCTGTCTCTCTCTCTCTATCTGTCTATCTATCTATCTATCTCTCTTACATTCTCTCTCACAAGAAAATTAATAATTTCTCTCAGAAAGCCTTTCTTTCCTTCTTCTTTTCTATAATTCTTTTCTCTTTCATATTATCACCTTCTTTCCTCCTCCTCTCTCTCTCTCTCTTAATCCTTATCTTTCTTACATTCTGTCTCTCTAGACTTTCACTCCCTCTTCCGATCATTCCTTCCTTCTCACTTACCTCCTCTCTCTCCCACTCTCTCTCCCTCGCCTTACCTTTCTTCCCTTCTTAATATTATTCTTACTTTCTATCTCATATTCTCTCCCATACTATACCCCTCTCTCTTTTAGTCGTTCTCTTTCTGTCGTTTCTCCTTTCCTTCAGTCCTCATATCATTCTATCCCTCTCTCTTGCTTTCTTTCTCCCTCTTCTCCTCTTTCGCATCTCTTTTCTTTTACCTCTCCCTTCAATTCCATGCCTCTCTTGCTTCTTTCTCACTCAACGCTCTCAATCACGACGTTAATGTCAACAAATTTCATTTCCTGTCGCACGAATACTTCCGCCATTCATTAAACATGTCGAAAGTACTTCGACGCAATTGTTCAATTTAAATAGTCACAGCAGGTGTATCGAACACACTATTTATCTTCCACCATTACCACAGCAAATGCAACTACACTACTTAGACTATAGCCTTTTTCATAGCCGATAACTTCTCGGCTACACTATACGACGAAATAGAGACGGGTTCAACATGGCAGACCGCCAAGTTCTCTTCGTTTCAAATAAAACGGAATTCTTTTGTACGGCTTAATTGTTTTTTCGAAGGTGGGGGGGATAAGAGAATTTGGTGGGTGAGGTGTTTGCGCAGTTTTGTGTTTTTCTTGCTATCAATTGAACTTCTTTTGGGTCAGCAAAAAACAAACGAATTTGGTCATTGTCAAATTCGTGATAAACTCAATGCCTTATTTGTTGAAACAAAAATATACAATTGTTGTTAATGTTGCATCAGTGGCAGTCATGAATGTCGATTGTCTATTCTACAGCTTTTAGAAATGCAGCCCAAAACGTTCAGGAAAAATGACTTTAAATTAAGAACTAGGTTCCGCCATCTTTTTTTGAGTCATTATCAGTGAAGGCTTTCAAAATATAGGATGTTATGTCAATATATATATATATATATATATATATATATATAATTAATTTCTCAAAATAATTCTGAAAATAAATACAAATTGGTTTAGAAATGACAATTGAAAAAGAATTAGTTTTTTCGAACAGTTTACGTCTTCCGACTTTATCAAGACAAAATGAATGAAAAATGAAAAATGTTTTTTAAAAAATAATTTACATCAAATCCAAAATTTAAAAAATGGACGACTATGCATAAGTCTCTTTCTGGATATAAATATTGGTAACTTCCTTTTTAGTAAGAGTTTTTTGTTGTTGTTGTTGTTTTCCATGTGAACAATATAGTTAAATTTTCCTGAAATAATTCTGAATATAAAGAGAAAATGATTTAAAAACGACAATTGGAATTATTTCTGGGAAATTTAACTATATTGTCCACATGGAAAACAAAAAAACAAACTCTTAGTAAAAAAGGAAGTTACAAATATCCTGAAAGAGGCCGGAGATAGCATTGTGCTAATTTCGAAAGTGCTCAGAATAAATGAATATGTATCAACATGGTAATTACCTCTCTTCCTTTAATAAGGATACTAAAAAGCTTGTCCGTGCGTCTGAAAGGATTCTATTGAAAATAAGTAGACAAAACTTGTCTAAATTATTGAACGAGACATGTCTTTATATATATATATATATATATATATATATGTGTGTGTGTGTGTGTGTGTGTGTGTGTGTGTGTGCTTTATTATAGGATATTACATTCGAATATATGCAACTGTTATCTTAATGCATCCATGTTTCGATGCATATCAGGCCTGATGAAATGCCTGATGAAATGCGATGATATACATCGAAACATAAATGCATTAATGTAACCGTTTAACATATGTTCGAATATAATATCCTGTTATACACCGTACCTATGAACACTAATGGGTATATTTCCCAATCCTTATGAATATGTTGGACACTATTGTAAGTGGGGGGTAATATGGTGTCTATGTAGTCGACCACTAGCAGTGGTTTACCTACTTTACGCCGCTGGCGAGTATTGTATTTTATTGATGTTATAAAGATTACTATTTCATTTCCAACCTCCGTTTTGGTTATTCCTCACTCAGCAATCCTTCCTAGGTTACAACATATCCTATAATAAAGAATCATTGCTCTACTGTTCTACTGGGCCCTATTTCTAAATTTAAGTTGTGAACGTTTGAATTTATATTTGATTCGTTCTCATTTCATATATATATATATATATATATATATATATATATATATATATGCCTAAAGAGCCAGAACATATCTACCTAGGTTTCACCAACTGGTTGTCGGGATAATTCTGACTTTATAGTTTCCAACTAACATCTCTGGTACAGCAAAACAGCCTGTCTGTGGATGACAATATGTATGCCTCCGGAAAATCCGGTTGAGTTCTCTTGAGAAAAGGCTAATTTTTAAAATCAATGACTTATACTGCTATTAACGCATTGCCCTTCAATAGAATTGGATTCGGGGTAGACTGAGGTATTTCGCATAGAAATTTCCCTTCCTCTCTGCCGTGCGACAATAGTCTAGGGGTAGAATCTCTGACTGATGCCAAATCGGTCGGGTTTTGACCCCGGCTTGAAGCAATCGGATGTCTAGACATACTGTAGAGCTGTGATATAGCGAAACATTCTGTCTGTGAACTATTTACATTACACACACACTCAAGGACACATGACACAGTGGATAAAGGCGTTGGTTAGATCCAGTGACAGGACCCAAACAGTGTGAGTTCAATACCCGGTTAAGGCAGTGGAGAAGTTGGAGAGGGGAATTAACAGGATATAACTAATAACTGACATCCATTAAAACATGGCACGTGGAACTAGAACAGTCTACCCCAGTGAGCGAAATAAAGGTTTCAGTTCGACATTCCAACCACCTGAAGAAGGCCGGGGCGTACATCGAAACGTTGTAATAAATATGGCGACAAAGATGAGGACAATAATCTGTATAATGTAAATAGTGTACATAATACTTCATCTCAGAAATATAGACAGATACAAAAATATTTGGGTATTATAAGATTTTTGACGTAATAATAATTCACTGATCCTACTATTTAACCCATATCTAGGGAGAAGAGGCGGATTAATACGTTTTCCAAACGTTTTTGCGCCTAAGTGAATGTAATAAATCTGACTGGAATCGGAACTCGGCTCACCGATTTCCCATTGTAGGTCATCAACCTTTACAACACACGCACATCAAAGCTTACAGCACCTGGTATTCCCAAGCGGTCACCCATCTAGGTTCTGAACTGGCATAACGTTGCTGAACTTCGGTTATCGTACGCGAACCAATATTTCATCGTGATGTGGCCCGTAAGCCCTTTACACCAAGAGCTCATCAAAACTTACAGCACCGGATATTCCCAAGCGGTCACCCATGTAGGTTCTGAACTGGCACAACGTTGCTTAATTTCGGTTATCGTATGAGAACAGTATTTAATCGTGATGTGGCCGTAAGCCCTTTACATCAAGCGCACATCAAAACTTACAGCACCTGGTATTCCCAAGCGGTCACCCATCTAGGTTCTGAACTAGCACAACGTTGCTTAACTTAGGTTATCGTATGGGAACAGTATTTAATCGTAATGTGACCGTAAGCCCACCAAGCGCGCATCAAAACTTTCAGCACCTGGTATTCCCAAGCGGTCACCCATCTAGGTTCTGAACTGGCACAAAGTTGCTTAACTTCGGTTATCGTATGGGAACTAGTATTTAATCATGATGTAGCCGTAAGCCCTTTACGCCAAGCGCACATCAAAACTTACAGCACCTGGTATTCCCAAGCGGTCACCCATCCTAAGTTGTCATCTGGCTCAACGTTGCTTAACTTCGGTATGTTACCGTATTGTATAACCTGTGTTTAAACGTGATATGGCCTTAAGCCCTTTACCATCAAAACATCAAAACTTACAGCACCTGGTATTCCCCAAGCGGTCACCCATCTAAACTGACCAGGCTTAAACGTTGCTTAATTTCGATTATCAACAATTACTGGTCTTTCAACGTGATATGGCTTTTAAAGTAAGAATAATTCGAAAGAAATTTACCATTTGAAAGAATTTCTTTTTTAGTGTTCAAATTAATGAACGATAATTGTAAGATTAGATAGATATATTTGTTTAAACAATCTATTTTTGAAAACAAATATTTCCCACATAGTGACCATTTTTTTTTTAATTTTTACAAAAACAGCTGCGTTTTATATTCGAACACCGGAAGTTTAAAAACTTTTATTGCTAGCAACGATGATATGGCGTGATTTGTCAAATTATTTTTTTTTATTTTTTTGCAATGAATATTATTAATTCAATTAAAATAGAAGACGCCAAAAATTTACATCAGAATTAAATAAAATTTTTTTTTTAAAGGCAAAAAAGGTTTTATACAATTCAAAAAACGTGATCTTTGGTCTTCATTTTTTTGTTATGGATCTCAAACTACATTTATTATGGTTTCATACATGATTGATATATTGTTTGAAAAATGGGACCTCTTATTAAATACAGAAAAAATTGAAAGGCTCGTAATGCGAAAAAAACCTGTGGAAGTTTGAAAAAAAATAATTTCATTGTGCGCGCCTTATTCGTTTTTTCTGTATTAATATAGCATAAATTATCTAACAAAAAAATGCCGTACCTCTTATAGTTGACTTTTTTTCATATGTATTCATATTGACTGAATTTGCGTTTTTCTATAATTTGGACGCTCTTTAAAGATTTTCTCTAAATTAAAGATTAATAAACCAATAATTTAATTGAACACTGTAAAAGAAGAAATGTGCCTGATATAATTTATAAAAAATTGTAACTTAAAACTTGTTTCAACCAAAAGCTATTTTGATTTGTGTTAATTGCGTATAAAAGATTCCATATCTTTTACGTTCCATAATGTTTTTGATAAAAATAAAATTATTGATCATTGCAATTTCGACGTTCAGTATAAAAAAAATAATATAATTTGGCGTTTACCAGAAAAATTAAATGAAAGAAAAATAAAAATGCAATTAAATGGCGGAAAATTCCAAAAATTGAATTTTTTTCAATCAATTTTTAATTCTTTCATTTAAATAGATCAATTTTTTTTCTGTCATTTTCGTAAAAGAGAAACAGATGTAATTTTTATCGTTTGCCAAGAATGAACCTTTGAATTTAGAAATCGATTAAAAAAGAAATTCACAGTTCTGTTTTTAATCAATGACTATACGAAAATAAAAATTTTCCTAAAGGAGGAGATTCAAAAAAAAATTTCACACGGCGATCATGCAAATTATGACTCAAAGCAGAAGGATTGTTTCAAATGGCTAACGTTCTTTAATTTAAAATAAAATTGTCAACTCTGAACCGACTTTTCAAACTTGTTTTCTTTCCTACATTTTATTTTCAACCCGAAAAAATAGGCTACGCCGAAGGGCAGAGTCTCCTTCAATTTGGAGAATATAAAACCGGCCCTGAACCCGTTTATATATATTTTCAAATAATTTATTAAAGTTTTTTAATCAAAAAAAATGCCCACGTTTAAAATATTTGTGTCTTTGACATAAATGGGGGAGGGGGAAATACTTGTTTGATATCGTCAATTATAATTTTCCTGCATGCCATTCCATATTTTATTCTCCTAATCAAACTGGATGACATGATGAAAACATTAAAATAAAGAAAATTTCTACCCCAACGTCAAAATATCTCTATCTCTCTCTCTCTCTCTATATCCTCATTGATATTCTATAAGATCTTTTTTTTTTTTCTCTCTAAAAAAAAATAGAAAAAATAATTTTGAAATCATTATTATTATTATTTAAAATGGTATGTTTCAGCTTTATATCCTGTAGAGCTTTTTAAAAAACTTTGGTCCTTATTTTTTTTAGAAAAGTTTATTTAATTGATAGAACTTTTCTTCTTATATGGAATCTGGGCAAATTTGAAGTTGATGTTAATTTATGATCCTGTTATTAAAATTGTCCATTATTATTATTATTATTTGTGTATGTTATGTTTCCTGTTTTGTATCGTTTAGAAAAATTCTAAACTATGGTCCTTAAAATTCTATAGGAGAATTATCATTTTATTGATAGCAAATTGATTTTCTTAGTAATGGGATGTTCCTAGTAGAACGAAATCTTTGCTTTAACTTTTATCAATAATGTTACCTGGGACACTGTTAGCAAAATTGAAATTCCTTTTCTCACAAATTAGCCCAGAGCTCAAATTCCTAAAAATTTTTTAGTTTTCTTTTCTTCATTCCTCCACTTCCTGTTAATCTCGATCTCCAGGTCCATTGTATTTGGACAATTTCTTTATAATTTTCATTAATGGAGGTGTTTCTAACTCAGATAGTTAGAAAAAATATCAATAAAGGCTAAACACTTCCTGAATTGCTTGTTTTTATGATAAAATCACGTCTGTTGGCTTTTATTTTTTATTCAGTTTGAATTGGCAATCCCAGAGAATAGTTAAATTGTTATTTTGTGTAACTTGTCTGGTTTTTTCAAAATTCATACCATCTTTTTTTTTTCATTTTAAATTTTTTTTTATATCTTCCAGTGCGCATTGTCGCACCCATATTAAATGTATTGGTATATTCATTTTTTGAGTTCCGGATATCCTGAGATAATATGGCCGAGAATTTCATCATATTTTCCGCAGATCCTGCATTTTCATTATAAATTAACTTTTATTATGTGACAGTGATAGGGTTCTAGTTTTTTTTTTAAATTTTTAAAAGCTTTTTTAATTTTTTTGGCTTTCTATCTCAGCAAATCTTCAAAATAATTGCTTCTCAGCCAAATTTATGTTTTTTTCTTTTGGTTTACATCTCTTTTTTTTTCTTCTTTTTAGGTTTTACCATGCAACTTACTGCCCCTTTTTTTTTTTTTTTTTTTTTTTTTTTTTTTTTGTTTTGTTTTTTTTTTTTTGTTTTTTTTGTTTTGTTTTTTTGTAATTTCATTTGTTTTAAAAACTGTTTTTTTATTTTTAATTTCGTTTGGAGTAGATGGATCTTATTATTCGTTTTTTGTTTTTTTTTTTTGTTATTTTTATATTTTAAATTTTTTTTTTGAAGAGTGCAGTTTTTTGTTGATGGAGTAGATTTAATGTTTTTGAAATTATAGGAGAAGGTCATTGGTTTTTGTTTTTCAAAAATCAAATTGTTGTAAATCATAGATAGAATTCAAGTTGGATTAAAGTTCAGCCTTTTAAGAAAAAACAGATACGCATTAGATACCAACATTTTTGCATCATCACTAGCATCCTCATTTTGGGTAAAACAATTCTGATCTTAGCTTCCAATCTTTTAATGTCATTTAACTTCGATTTAATTGAAGCTGTATTTTACTACGGCTATAGCTTATTTGTTGAGAGCCTTCAGTTTATTGGCCTCCATCAAGTTCGTTTTCTAGTATCAAACGCACATTTCCTGTAATATTCTTTTTTGATCTTTTTCTTCCTAAGTGAATGTTGCATTCCATTTCCTTCAATTCTATATATTTGGATGTACCATCTTGGTCTATTTTTTAGTAATCTTTTTGTTGATATTAAGGTTTAAATTTGTAACAAATATAGTTTACAAAAACCTTTGAAGTTGGCTTTATACATTCGATTCCGAACTATATCCTAATGTCTTCGCTGAAGATTTTATACAATGGTGAAAATTTTCCTTTTTGGTTGGCATCCTTGGTTCACGTTTTAAATCATCAATTGAGAATAATTGATTTTTAATTGTTGAAATGTGACTTAAATTCATAGTTAATTAATCTTGTTCAGTAGGCATCTGAGTTTTTCTAATGCAAGGCAGAAAAATTTTGATAATGAATCTCTTTGGAAGATCCCGCATTTGATGTTGATTGGTCACAATGTTAAGGACTTGTTTAGATGGTTTTTCATTTTTCATTTCTTTGTAATTTTCCAGTTTTCATCTCCTCCGTTATTAATTTGACTGTTTTCAAATATTTTATTTTATATTTTAATTCTTCTCTATCTATATCTGTATATATTTATTGTCAAATTATTTTTTATAAATTCCATTCTATCCATAAGTTTCTTTTCCTTGTCTTTTCCTCTTCCAATATTATTATTTTCTCAATTTTTATTATTATTATTATTATTATTTTTTTTTTCTTTGATTTCTGGCGTTTACACATTTCTTTCCGGGTCCCTTGGACCTAAGGTTAGAAATGGCATCATGACACTTTCCACTGAAAAAAAAAAAAAAAAATACATAGATAAAGCCCTTCGTAAAGTGTGGGCTGTACTTGTCAGAACAATTTTTTTATATCTCCTTGAGGCATGGACTTCCAGGAATCCCTTCAATTAGTCTACTGCAATCTTTTCCAACCAGTCCTAGGGCTCCAACTACAACAGGGATTGTTGATGTTCCCATATGCCACATTTTCGAGATTTCTATTTCAAGGTCCTTGTATTTTGACAGCTTTTTGAATATCTTCAAAGATATATTGCAGTCAGCAGGAACTGCCATATCAATAAGGAGGCACCGTTTTTGTTTGTGGTCTTTAATAACAATATTTGGGTGGTTGGCTTTAATTGTTCTGTCAGTGTGTATTGTGTAGTCCCATAGAATTGTAACAGGTCCTATCTCCGTAACCGGGTCTGGTTGGTGTTCATACCAGTTTCTTTCAGTTACCCTCCCGTAGAAGTTGCATATTTTCCAGTGCAGATATTGGCCCACTCTGTCATGTCGGGTTTTATATTCAGTGGGAGCCAATATCGTGCAACCTGATACAAGATGATCAATCGTTTTTGGATATTTATCACAGAATCTGCATTTTGGGCTGACACAATATTTTAGTATATGTGCTTGATAATTCCTAGTTAGCAAGCATTGGTCCTGCGCAGCAAGGATAAAACCTTCAGTTTCCGCTTTCAACCCTGCACTACGTAGCCACTGATGGGTACGGGTTTTGTCTACGTCAGCTTGTTTGGTACGGGCAGAGTATTGGCCATGAAGCGGTTTTTCTTTCCATCGCTTCTGTCGGTTGCATTCGTCTTTGCTGTCTTTTTTAAGTATTTTGCTTATTTCATTATGTATTGTGCTTATTATTATTATTAACTCCATTTTGAATTTGTTTTTGTTTTATTTCATAATAACTTTTCATTCTGGATCCGAGGCAGAGACCTGAGGTCAGAAATGGCTTCATGACATTTTCCACAATCAAAAAAACCTAAAGATCACAGACATTTTACATATATAAAGCTCTTCGTAAGGTGTGAGCTGTACTTGTGAGTACAATGTTTGATATTTTTTTGTATTTCTTTAAGGCAAGGGTTACCGGGAATTCCTTCAATGAGTCTATCAGATCATTTTCCAATCAATCCGAGGACTCCAACTACAACTGGAATTACTGATGTCCTGATGTGATACATTTTTTCGAGTTCCACTTCAAGATTCTTCTTTTGAAGATTTTAAAACGCAAAATAAAGAAGTTCTAAATATACCATAACTTAAAACTATATTTTTATATATATATATATATATATATATATATATATATATATATAAAATGTGTGTGTGTGTGTGTGTATGGATGATCATTGAAAATCAAAATCAGAGGGCTTTAAGCTTTAATCTTCTGGGTGAGTAGATTTCAATGACCACTTTTATATTTACATATGCTCTATCCCTGATATTGAACACTCTAACCTATAAATATAGCATATCTTAAACCTATATTATTTTCTCATATATATATATATATATATATATATATATATATATATATATATATATATAAAATTTGATTTCAACAACCTATTATATATCTGGTTCAGAATTATTATTTCGATGGACATTTTTGGTTCTAATTATGTCCATATTTTGTGATGTGGTTGTAATAATTTTGATATTCTCAGATTTTCTGTAGACTTTTAATTAAACGCCATTACTCTTCCTGGATATCATGTTAGATAGAACGTATAATGACCTCCAGTTAAAACTTTAAGAAAATGAATTCATAAACTCTCATTCTCACTACTGCAGCAGTAAAAAAAATTTGGAATAGCTCTAGGCTTTATTTAAGAACACTAATATTTACTTCCAATATTTACCTGAAGAATAAAATAAAGAACATATTTAAAAAACCCCTGTGCTTTTATTATTTCATCCACAACGCTAAAAGAAAGGCATAGCAAGTTTACAACTGCAAAAAATATAATGACATTAATAATATCAACAACAATAACTATAAACGGGATGAAATTAGACATATAATACTACCTGCTAACTCCGTAATATCTACCTTCCAAAACAATTTATCCAATCCTAAGAATATCAAAATTATTGCATCTAACACTATATAGGATCAGAATCAAAAATGTCAGAAGTAGATATATATATATATTAAAGTGAAGATTGAAGTTAACACTCAGAGGCGACAGACTGTTTTCATGTTTATGTTTGTTAGAGCTACAATGAGTGAGCTTGATTGTATGTATGTCTGCGTACGTATGAGTGGCGTTCCGACGACAATTTTTCTTCCCACTACCATAAAAACACCGATATACGCAAGCACATATAAATCTAAAATTTAAAGATTAATCAGTTTGTCTGAGGATCGCAAATAGCGTGAAACCCAGATTCACAAACTCACATCAATACAACTATATATATATATATATATATATATATATATATATATATATATATATATATATATGAAGAAATATAGTTTTAAGGTGTTTTATATTTATGGGATAAAGTGCTCAATATCAGAGATAGAGCGTATGTAAATATAAATATAAAGTATCAATATAAATAATGCAAAATGAAAACGATAAATATGTAAAATAAATTAACCCAAACAAATAAATAAATGAACTAACAAGCCACACCCGCAAAAATAACTGCCAGAATAGATTACCCACAATGCACCACTGACCCATATGTATATAAATAGCCGAAGAAAATTCAGCATTCGCGGCCTGACGATTGCGTCCAGCATGAAACAGCCTGTCGCCTCTGAGTGTTGGCTTCAATGTTCACCTTTATATATGTCGTATGTTTTTACGCTAATTTTAGTTTTTAAAGTTTATTCTTATCAATATGTCGCTTTATCCTATCCTCTTCAGTTCGTTCGCACTGAAAATCCATTTAGGTTAAATCTAGGTAGGTAGTTTCTGGCTCACTAGAATTTTTTTATACTCTGCTCTTAGTATATTGAGCACTTGACGTTTTTTCTTATTTTACACGATTGGGTTTTTCCTTTTGTCCAGGCATTGCGCTGTTGTGCGATTTTTTTCGACCTACTCGGATGTTTTTAGTCTTTTCTTTTTTTTTCCAAATTTTTCAGATACCAATGTGTTCAAATATATTTTTATTTGCAAATTGTACTATGCGGCTTTTTTTTATATACCAGACGAGTATAGATATTCTAATAAACATAATATAGATAGATAGATAGATAGATAGATAGATAGATAGATAGATAGATAGATAGATAGATATATATATATATGTATATAGTATGTCCCGTGATCAAGTACGTCATTTGTGTGTCTGCAAAAATTTAAACCTCACCGAATATTTTCCTACGCCCGATTGATGTTGAACACAATACAGACATATATGTATGCAAAGAATGTCATCAAGACGCCTATGGCATGAATTCTGATCAAAGAATCATTCTTTCCAATCGACCAAACAAGAACTTCGGATGCGTGCCGATACCTGTTTCTTGTGAAAGCACAAAGGAAAGGTATGTCGTCTGAATATCTGGTTCAATGATTTTGGACAGCAGTTTCCGCAGCAGAAATGAGAAATGGCGGAAAATTGATGGTCGACACGAACTCATCTCCACACTGTGTTAGCGTTAATTGTCAAGGTTACTAATGGAGGCACCAGTTGTCGTTTTTTTTTTCTAATGCTACTATCTATAAGTAAATTATCGGCTATATCTTTTTCAATGCCATGTCTCTACATAGCATAGAGAATCATGGATCTCCACGGCTTCCTTTTCTTTATTATTTGTGAATTGTTATGCATTCTTTGGAAAGCTAAATGCGGGATTTCCCCTTATCTTCTCTAGGGGTTTGAAATTCGGAGTAGTCTTTCTCCTAGACTGATTATAATCCAAGATTAGAGAGACCACTTCCCTCCGCTATTTAATCCCTCTCTTTAAAATTAAACGACGTGAATCTTATGCAGGCAATCCTGGGTATGACGATAAACCACACAGTAAGGATTCTGATCGGGAGATTGGAGGTTTTGAGGAACGTGGAACCACCTCTTCATTGCTGTTGTTCCCAGGTCCACCCTGACCCGGAGTAGTAGCACCTGTTAGGGTCCCAACTATGGGCAAATAGTGACACACCAAACAAATACAACAACAAAAAAACTATGAAAGTGTAAAAATACATTTTATAGTAAAAATAACAGCAATAAATTTTTATATAAAAAGAATTATAAACAGTATATATTTATATTAAAATTACCAAAGTAAATATAACCGAAAGTAAATATAACAAATTCGTCTGTAATCGGAACTCTGTACTCCGATTTCCAATTGCCAGTCGCTATCTTTTATATCAGCTGCACAACGGCCGAAACGTTGTAATAAATATGGCGACAAAGATGAGGACAATAGTCCAAATAATGTAAATAGTGTACATAATACCTAATCTCAGAAACATAGACGTTTCGAGGTTTGATGCAAGTTTTTGGGCTGTAGTTCTCTGATTTTGATCAACGAAAGCATTCAATTGATCATGTCTGCTAACCAATCGTAGTTTTCCCCTTGGCTTATTTTCAAGACTGTAATCTCCCAAACAAAACTACTGAAACCGTGGACATTACCTTTGATCCAACTTAGAGATTTTATTTTTTCTGGGGAGGTTGGTTGAGGTTTACAGATGCAATGGTTTTATTATTCAACAGATGTTGTAATAAATATGGTGACAAAGATGAGGACAATAGTCCAAATAATGTAAAAAGTGTACATACCTCATCTCTGAAATATAGACAGATACTGAAGGATCGGATAAATATGGCGACAAAGATGAGGACAATAGTCGGAATAATGTAAATAATGTACATAATACCTCATCTCAGAAATATAGACAGATACTGAAGGATCGGATAAATATGGCGACAAAGATGAGGACAATAGTCGGAATAATGTAAATAATGTACATAATACCTCATCTCAGAAATATAGACAGATACTGAAGGATCGGATAAATATGGCGACAAAGATGAGGACAATATTCGGAATAATGTAAATAGTGTACATAATACCTCATCTCAGAAATATAGACAGATACTGAAGAATCGGATAAATATGGCAACAAAGATGAGGACAATAGTCGGAATAATGTAAAATAGTGTACATAATACCTCATCTCAGAAATATAGACAGATACTGAAGGATCGGATAAATATGGCAACAAAGATGAGGACAATAGTCGAAATAATGAGGACAATAGTCCGAATAATGTAAATATGGCAACAATGATGAGGACAATAGTCCGAATAATGTAAATAGTGTCCATAATCATCTCAGAAATATAGA
The DNA here is from genome assembly GCA_903632075.3 of Acanthosepion pharaonis. Classification (NCBI taxonomy): domain Eukaryota; kingdom Metazoa; phylum Mollusca; class Cephalopoda; order Sepiida; family Sepiidae; genus Acanthosepion; species Acanthosepion pharaonis. The sequence continues at coordinate 56,824 of CAHIKZ030001614.1, read as the reverse complement.
CAGATACTGAAGAATCGGATAAATATGGCGACAAAGATGAGGACAATACTCCGAATAATGTAAATAGTGTACATAATACCTCATCTCAGAAATATAGACAGATACTGAAGGATCGGATAAATATGGCGACAAAGATGAGGACAATAGTCCGAATAATGTAAATAGTGTACATAATACCTCATCTCAGAAATATAGACAGATACAGAAGGAATCGGATAAATATGGCAACAATGATGGCGACAATAGTCCGAATAATGTAAATAGTGTTCATAATACCTCATCTCAGAAATATAGACAGAAACTTTTGGATCGGATAAATATGGCAACAAAGATGAGGACAATAGTCATAACAATGTAAATAGTGTACATAATACCTCATCTCAGAAATATAGACAGATACTGAAGGATCGGATAAATATGGCAACAAAGATGAGGACAATATTCGGAATAATGTAAATAGTGTACATAATACCTCATCTCAGAAATATAGACAGATACTGAAGGATCGGATAAATATGGCAACAAAGATGAGGACAATAGTCGAAATAATGTAAATAGTGTACATAATACCTCATCTCTGAAATATAGACAGATACAGAAGGATCGGATAAATATGGCAACAATGATGGCGAAAATAGTCCGAATAATGTAAATAGTGTACATAATACCTCATCTCTGAAATATAGACAGATACTGAAGGATCGGATAAATATGGCGACAAAGATGAGGGCAATAGTCCGAATAATGTAAATAGTGTACATACCTCATCTCTGAAATATAGACAGATACTGAAGGATCGGATAAATATGGCAACAAAGATGAGGACAATAGTCATAACAATGTAAATAGTGTACATAATACCTCATCTCAGAAATATAGACAGATACTGAAGGATCGGATAAATATGGCAACAAAGATGAGGACAATAGTCGGAATAATGTAAATACCATAATATCATCTCAGAAATATAGACAGATACTGAAGGATCGGATAAATATGGCAACAAAGATGAGGACAATAGTCGGAATAATGTAAATAGTGTACATAATACCTCATCTCAGAAACATAGACATTGAAAATAAACCAAGGGGAAAACTACGATTCGTTAGCAGATATGATCAATGTTTCCTATGTAGATCTTATTTTGTCTGAGTAAATACAGCCAAAATAAAAAAAATCAAGATAAAGATATTCGTCAAAAACGCATGAATAACAGACTGAAATTGCAGTCCTTGGAAACCTGTGCAATGTGGGAGAAAATAAAACCATGACATCTTTCTTTATAGGAATGGGTTTTTTTGTTTTTGTTGTTTTTTTTTTTGTTGACCTGATCACGTGGTTGCACAATTTTATGAATCGATTTTTTTTTCGCATCATTTTGAAGAAAAGACTGGCGACAAAGGAAACTGAAAAAAGTAAATAATGTAAATTAATCGATTTCAATTGATTCAAAAATACAATCGAAACATTTGGAAGGAGGATTGTTCGTTAATTTTGCTTATTTTTACATTTGTTTGTCTTTTTTTTTTTTTTAAACTGCATAGGGTTTAGCCAGTCTTCAAAGTGATTAGGACCTGCCTTACTTGTATATCTGCATCTGAAATAAAAACATGGACATGGACCCCTGGTATCAGTGAAAAAATCTTCGACTATTTCAGCCGTCTTAAAAAGTTTAAATATTTGCTCAATTTAATTTAGGCCAGTGTAGGAATATAATAGGGAAATATAATAGAAAAAGACTGTATTTAATCATTTTATTTCAATTAAGTAGAGCTTGATTTCAACAATACCATTACTAAAGGCCGCCTTAATATACCGAAATTCTTCGAAAGTGGAATGACCCAATTTGTAAGCATACAGTAAGATTCCATTCAATCAGAATTCACTAATTATATCCACCTGATTATTGATTGATGATATTTAGTTTTTAATGAATTTACCAGCAAACATCTTTCAATTTAGTTGATTTCATAGATTTTGTTCATCAGCAGATCAACCTCTATGGATTATTTAAAGAAGAAATCTAAATAATTTGTACGAATTTTTATGGCTTCAACTAAATCTATTTAGAACGAAATTGTATGCCTTCAACTACAGATAAAATGTATTGTTGGTCTTTTTGTTTAGCGGCACATCAACATCTCCATGGGTTAATTAATGCTGTCATCTAATTATTTTGAACACAATTTTATGACTTCAACTTAATATATTTTAAACGCAATGGTATACGTTCAACCTAAGACATGTATCAATCAAACTCTATGTCGAAATTTATATATATGAACTCAATTTTATGGCTTCAACTAAATATATTTTGAACGCAATTGTATGCCTTCAACTACAGATAAAATGTATTGTTGGTCATTTTGTTTAGCGGCATACCATTTTGATTTTGAATGATTCAATGCGGAAATGTTTTTCCCAGTTTGTACTCATACAGTAAAATTACTCGACATTGTTTCATTGTAATCATTTTTATTGTGCTTATGAGTAAGAATATATTGAAAGAAAAAGGGTCAGGAATAAGTTAAGATTTTTTTACCTATTAAGGAGGTTACCTCGTCTAACGAAGTGACCAAACCAAAAAATTCATCATTTCATGTGTAACAACCTGATATTATTTCTGAAAATAATCATCAATTTGCAAACGAAAAGCGAAGAATTTACGAATGGTCGGCTTTTTCCAATTAAATAAATTTATAGGGCTGTGTTTTCAAATCGTGTTAGGTGTCTACCAGTTTTAATGAAAAGGGTTTTGCAGTTGTAATGGCATTCGTTTGAACGTCTTAACACAGTGCTTCTCAACGTGGGGCGTACGCCCCACAGGTGGGGTGTGGGAATTTTAACGTGGGGCCTGGAAATTCGGTGACCGTTTTGATTCCTCTAAGTGAATTCTAAAAATTAGTATGTGGTTATGGAACGAATACTACATGTGAAGTATCCTCAATAGCAAGCAATTTTATTTATTTCTATTGAAGCTCGTATTCAATGCAATTATATTATATTGTGTAAACTGGCCTTTTTCAATTAGTTTCGTATATTTTAATTAATCCTTCATTGCAACGAACAAAAAGTAAGTGAAAACACTTTAAAATAAAAATTTCAATTTTAGGTTTATTTTTTTCATTTTTTTAAATTAGACTTTGTGTTACATAAAATTCCAAAAATAGACTGGATTTGTCAATACAAATTTGCTAAAAAAATCATTTTACAAAGAAAGTACAGTTTACGTATTTAAATTTTCTGTCAATTCTGAAAGTAAATTTTGTTTTATAAGTATTTTTTAATTTTAGTTGTAACCCTTATCCATAAAATGAGTAGTGCAAGCAAGAAAAAAGTTCGTCAGTACTCGGAGGAATTCTTAAAATTTGACTTTATAACCGCTGTCAATGATGAAAAATTACCTTTTTGCCTCTTATGTCAGCAATTCTTGTGTAATGAAATCAATGAAACGAGGCCGTCTTGAGGCGCATTTAAAAGCTAAACATAGCTTCCATGCAAACTCGGATTTGAATTATTTCAAAGCTTTAAAAGACAAGTTTGAAAAAAGATTAACTATAAAGACTTTGATCACTGCACAAGCTACTACTGCCAGTCGTAGTCTTCAGGCAAGTTATGAAATTTCTTTACTCATTGCTAAAGCTGGAAAAAAATCACACAGTGGGCGAGGACTTAATTAAACCATCTATATCAGCATTTCTTTAAACAGTTTTGGGCAAAGAAGAAAATGATGTCAAGGCCATTGCCTCTCTGTAATGACAGTGTGAAAAGAAGAATAGATGAAATGAGTGATGATGTCGAAGCACAGCTTGTTGAAAAGCTGAAATCAAAAAAAAAATTTTCATTGCAAATGGACGAATCCACTGTGAAAAGCAGTATATTGACAAAGGTGAATTTATTGAAGAGATGTTGTTCTGCAGGTCCTTGGAGACCACCACAACTGCATCAGTTATATATCGTGAACTAAAATCTTACTTGGATTTCAATAATATACCAATGAAAGACATAACATCGTGTGCAGCTGATGGTGCCCCTGTGATGATAGGAAAAAGAAATGGCTGCTTAAAATTGATGAAGGATGAGAATCCAGAATTATCTGTTGTGCACTGCGTTATACATAAGGAAAATTTAGTGTCAAAAAAGATCTCTCCTATGCTTAATGAGGTACTGAAATCAGTTATAAAATGCATTAATGCTATCAAGTTTAATTCCAAATCTGAACGTCTTTTCAAAATATTTTGTGAAGATAACAATGCCGATCATGTGAAGCTTCGTCTTCACACCGATGTAAGGTGGCTCTCTAAGGGAAATTGTTTGAAAAGATTTATGGAACTATTTGAAGAGATTAGTGACTTTTTAAGTGATAAGCCCGAAATGATGCACTTGATGTTTATGGAAAAGCGTACCTATGCTATCTATGAGATATTTTCGAAAAACTGAATATGTTGAATAAACAACTTCAGGGAAGAAATAAATCACTTATCGATGTAAAAGCAAAGATATTTGGTTTTATTTCACCCATTGAATTATGGCAACAACAACTTTCTTTGAAAAAGTTCGATCAATTTCACTGGCTGAAGATATATGAGCCAACTGATGCTGCTGTAATTGTTATTTTGGATCATCTGAGAATCTTAGCTACTGATTTTCTGATTTAAAAGAGATTTAATTTTCCACTATGGGTGACGCAGTCAATGCCAGTGAATCTCTGTAATGTTTCAGTGCAGTACCAAAAAGAACTTGCGGAATTGCAGAATGATGAGTCTGTCAAAGTTTTATTCAATATGAAAGGTGTGACAGCATGGCTTTGTGATAAGACGGAGGTTAAATATCCAAACTCAACTGGCTTTGCAAGAAAATTATTATTACCATTTCCATCGCCATATTTAGTAGAATGTGGCTTTAGTACTGTAAATGATTTGCTACTAAAACAAAAAAGAAAGTCACGAGATATCAACAAACGAGGGATTTAAGACTGAAGCTAAATTTGTATCAAATATAAAATCTCTTTACAGCAGACATCAAGCACAAAGTTCTCACTAATTTTTTTGAAGTGTATCCTATTTTTTTTTTATTTAGTAGACCGCATATGAAACCTTCAATTTCTTGTACTTTAAATAAATGAAATAAAATTTTCTCCTTTTTTTTACCTGTGAATTTTATTTTGTCTGCTTATCAATATTTAAAACCTACTTAAGTTTACAAATCTTTTTCTCATCATATACATTAACAGAACCTGTAGGGCAGCATAGCTGGTCGTAGCACGATCAGAATATAAGTGCAGTATCAATGGGTTTCATTCCAGGAAACTCCATCTCTTATATAATTTCACTACGTGGGGGGGGGCATCAGATATTTAAAAGCAATTTGGTGGGACTTGGTCCAGAAAAGTTTGAGAAGCTCTGTCTTAGCAGTTTCAAAATAAATGAAAGCATCACATACATATATATATATATATATATATATATATATATATATATATATATATAAGGTAACTGTTGAAGCTTGGATAAGCATGGAATAATAATAATACAACACAAAATGTACGTAAACAAAATGTATTGAAACAAGGAAAAGGTACACAATATTTACAGTTAGTTTTGGTATATTCTTGGGAAGACTGTTCCTGCAGAATGGGTTGACTAAATCGCAGTCGGGCAGAGTCTCTCGATTCGATCTCTTCTTCCTTCCGTCTTCCCGGTACCAACCCATATTTATATGGTCGGTACTCCACATATGTAAATTAGGTGTATCGTACCACAACAGTAACCAAAAAAGTTCTGTACGTTTTTAATTATATAATTATTAACGTAAATTACTCCCCCGCCCCCAGCATATTTAATACCACCAAATAAAAACCAATAAGATCAGAGATAATTTCCAGGATTTATACCAAAATAAAAAAATAAATAAATGAAATAAAATAAAATAAAACACCAACAACCATTCTTTAGTTCAAGCAAGCTCCACAATAATTACATTTATTGGTTTTATCATTCTCCCACCGCCATTACTAATCACTACTACCAATTTACAATAACTATTAGCTACTTATATTATCATTGCCACCAATCCCTCTACAACATTACTATCACTTTACATCTACTATTATTATATAAACCCGCTATAATTATTAACGTAATCTACCCCCTCCCCCGGCACATTTAATACCACCATAAAAATAACCAATACAAACTGAAATTTCAACCAGTTACATATACACAGCCATCAAAAACAAGCAAATAACCAGCTTTAAAATAATAACAAATAAAGTTTTTTTAAAAATTAAAAATAAAACTAATAGTAATTTTTACCTATCATAATTTTACACAGACCCCACCATACGTATATACGTAAATGCGTGGAAATATTATTCAGTGGAAAAATAGAAAAATGCTCTGATTGCTGACATGTATACATTCACGAGAAATTTTCGCTACACTTCCAATCTTTGAATTTCAACATACAAATGCGTATGTATAGACACAACACCACCCATATACATACATACGTTTGTCAGATCTGAAACTGTCCACATATGTTTATATCTGTATGAGTCCCGGCGGACCGTCAGTGCCTAAGTGCATACGTGTAGAAAGTCGTGCTTATTTGTTCTTTTCGTAGTTTTTTTTTTTTTTTTCTCACTTTTTTCTCCTTATTATCTTTAAATTTTTTTACCTTTTCTCTTTTTTTCTCTTTTTCTTCTATTCTTTCAGTTGTAGCCATTTTGACTTCCGGTTTTCCAGACATATACTGTTGTTAATTCTTCAACGTGGCATTCTTGGGAATTAACTTCTCTAGAAGGGAAATGATACTAAGTTATTAGCATATATATATATATATATATATATATATATATATATATATACACTAAGTTATTGGCATATATATATATATATATATATACACTAAGTTATTAGCATATATATATATATATATATAATAATAAGACAATATATATATATATATATATATATATATATATATATATATCGTTTACCATGATCTTCATTCTGTACAAGGCCCGAGACCCACTTGTGATAGAGGGTTACAGTGTAAAAGGTATAGTTTATGGAGATATGTGAGTAAGATAACGGTTAAATATATATTTCGCCAATAAATGACAATACATTACTATTCAATTCATGTAAAATATGAATTTATGTATATAAATATAGTAAGAAATATTTTTTAAATCGATACTCAAATATTGCTACCATTTCTCGACTTAAAGTTTCATGCTGACTCCCATTGTGTTATACGACTGTTACCCACTCTTCAAGCTGCTAAAGTGACAAGATACTCAATTATGTATTTTCTAAATATATAACAAAAATTGGAAAACTTCTTTTTCCTACTATAGCCAATATACTCCCGTCTGACCTTACACCATGCTATATCCGCCATAATCCCCCTGACCATGCACCACAGGATTACCACTTATTTTGATCCTTGTAAAATCGTCTTAATATAAAGAACGTCAATTGCCTGAAAGTCACTAAAAGCCACTTAAACCAGTTCTTGAAGGATGGCATCATGAAGCTCTCTCGAAGATGAAGGTAGTTAGTGGTGCCAAATGGCACCTATGTAGACATCATATCTCCTATGAGTGTTGGGAAGCACTTGGGTAAAGATAGAATTTGAAGTGTGCTCACGTTAAACGCGAAAGTGACGGAAAATGATATGCATTTTCGCCATTTGATGTATTTTTTCTTTCAGCATAAAACGCTACACCAACAGCAAAAAAAAATATGTGCCATTTATGGAGATGGTGCCATAGCTAAGAATACTCTTCACGCTGATGAAAAATTAAAGTTACATTCAGAGTGAAAATGCATTTTCATCATCTGATTCTCTTTTATTTCAAGAAAGGAAAAATGCTTACAAACAACAAAAAAGATAGGTGCCATTTATGGAGATAGTGCCATAGATAGGATTATTGGTCACAAGTGGAAATTTTGATCTGGAAAACTGAGAATGTTCTGGCAGGCTGAGATAATAATGATTTAGTGAAACATGCTTTACTAATTAACTCATAGCTGGGGGGAGAAGAGGTGGATTTATATCTTTCCCGGGGGTACTTGCGTGTAAGTGATATAATGAACCCAAGTGGAATTGGAACTTAGCTCTCCGATTAACAATTCCAAGCCGTTATACATTTCACCACCTGTACATCCAAGCTTAAACTGTTATCCATTGCACACACGCACATCCGGCATCCGGTATTCCCAAGGGGTCACCTATCTAGGTAAAGTTTATTGCACAGAGTCTTCCTTATATGTAACTGGTTGAAAATAAAAGTTTTTTGCATTTTTCAGTATGTGTCAGGAAAGGAAAATTTTCATCACCTGCTCAGGAAAGGAAAAGCAAAAAGAAAAAGATAGGTGCCATTTATGGAGTGCCATAGCTGAGAGTATTGGTCACAAATTAAAATTTTGATCTGGAAAACTGAAATAATAAATAATAATCCCGATTACATAACATTGGGCATCACAGCGATACTCCATATATTTCTGAAATTTACATGCTGAAAGTTGATAGTTCCATGCGCCTTAATATAAGATTCATGTGTGAATTTTAATTGCTTTTACGTAAAAAAATTATCTGGAACGTTCCGAGAGGCTTGCGGTCGTTGATGACTGATTAAAAATTAAAAATTGTCACACGACACTAGACATCACAGAGATGCTCCACATATCTCCTATGAATGTTGTGAAGCAATATGAAAATGATGGAAAATGAGATGCATTTTCGTCATTTGTTTTTTTTTTTTTTTTTTTTTTTGTACAAACAGCAAAATAGATATGTACCGTTTATGGAGATGGTGCCATAGCTGAGAATACTCTTCGCAAGCAGTTCTCTGGCTTAATAAATGGGGAATTTCATTTGGAAAATAAAATCAAGAACGTTCCGAGAGAATTGCGGCCTTTGATGACTAAATCGAAACGCTGATTAAAAATTTAAAATGGTCACACGACACTGGACATCGCAGAAATATTTCACATATATCCTATAAGTGTTGCAAAGTATGTGGATCGCTGTGATGTTTGGATAATTTGAGATTTAAATGTGGGGAAAACATAATGGACAGAATTTCCATCTGGGATTGGACCACTTAAAGACATTAATCGATTAAAATAATCCGAAAGAAGCCAATTGGAAAAGTTTAGTCTTCCATTAAGACATTGCCCAGACATCACAGATTTGTCAGGATATATTACTACACCCCCTGCCTGACTTTGCATCTCTTGATTACCACTCATTTCTACTCCTACAAAAATTCTATTAAGGGGAAGAATTTCAGTTTTCTAGAAATTTGGAACAAAGAATTAGACTAGTTCATCAACCGCAGAGATACTCCATATATCTCCTATGAGTGTTGTAAAGCAATGTGAAAATGAGGTACATTTTCGCCATTTAAGGCACTTTTCTTTCGGGGAAGTATAAAACGCTGTACCAACGGCAAAAAAGATAAGCGCCATTTATGAAGAAGGTGCTATAGATGAGAATACTCTTCACGCTGATTTAAAATTAAAATTGGTAGCACCACACTGGACATCGCAGAGATGCTCCACATACTTCCTATAAGTGTTGTAAAGCACTTGTAAGTGAATCGCTGTGATGTTTGATTTAAAGTTGGAGAAGTTAATGAACAGCATTTTCATCTGGGATTGGACCAATTAATGTCGTTAATCAATGAAAAGAATCCGGAATTGGCCAATTGGAAAGGTTTTTGTCTTCCAGCAGGACACTGCCCAGTCCTTACAACTGTTTTTATAAAATTAGTACTGCTTTGTTGGGATATATTACCACACCTGCCATACTTACCTGACTTTGCATCTTCCGATTACCAATGATTTCGAACTCTAAAAGCGAAAAGCTTCAATTTCCTGGAAGCCTGTTAAAGACACGGTATTTACTTGACCTCCCACCGAGTCAGGTTGTGAGAGGGTGGTCGGTTTTTAACGTGGAGACCCGAGTGTTTTCACTCAGGCCCCTGATCTTAGCTTGTCTAATCTGGTCAGAGATGGTCTAAGCTAGTCTTAGCTGGTCAGAGCCGGTCCAAGCTGTGATACTACCAGCACAGGGACGGATCTCTGTGACCGGTAAGTATCCGAATGTGTATACCCCTCAAGAGAGGAATTTACAGACGGTATTTACTTGACCCCCCCCAACTCAGGTTGTGACACAAGGTCGGTTTTTAACGTGGGGACCCGAGTATTTTTACTCGGGCCGCTGTTCTTAGCCGGTCATAGCTTGTCCAAGTTGGTCAGAGTTGGCCAGAGCCGGTCCAACCTGGTCATAGCTGTGATACTACCAGCGCAGGGACGGATCCCTGTGACCGGTAAGTATCCGAATGTGCATACCCCTCAAGAGAGGAATTTACATACTGGGACGCCTATTAAAGACACTTAGACCAGAAAGATATGGACGGACGGAATCATGAAACTGCCTCGAAGATTGCGTAAGGTTGTGGAACAAAATAGAACTTATTTGATACATTTATCTATCTAAATATTGTTTTTGAAATTTAAATAAAAAATATGAGACAAACTTTTGTTCCGACCCGATAAATTAGCAACATAAAATGTGATTCCCCTTAAGACGCTGGGCGTTAGATTTTTACTTTAGTTATACCGTTAGGGAAGAGGTACTTGGAGTAGCGACTCGGATTATTGAATCGGAGAGCTAAGTTCGAATTCCAGTCGGGTTCATTGTACTTATTTACTTGTTAATACCCTTGGAAAAGGTATGAATCCATCTATTCTTCTCCTAGCTATTGGTAAAAAATAGTAGGACAGATTGGTTCCAATAGCCTCAGCTGGTAACCAGTCTATGAGAAGAAAACTCTGAATTCAAACTACCTACGTCTTGGAGGTCCTGCCTTTTTAGCCAAAGACAAGAAGGAGGTAACTTTAAAAAACGAATTCACCTCTAAGATGAAAGACGGTTTGACCTCAAAATCCCTTGTGCAAAATGAAACAACGAGCCATTGAACCATTCTGCTTTGAATGTCAGCCTGAACCACGTGAGATGTCGGGGAGTGGTGACTGCAGTGGCGGCGCAAACATGTGCTAATTGAGTGAAATAAATGACAAAATTCTCCTACTGTTAAAAACTTCAATTTTTCTGGAAATCTGTAAAAAAACACCCAGAAAGATCTGAGAGGTTGGAATTATGAAGCTGCCTCGTAAATTGCAGAAGGTTGTGGAACAAAATGGCCCGTATGAAGTCAAACAAATCTATGTACAAACGTCTAAATATTGCTTCTGGGATTTTACTGAAAAAAATGCGACGAAATTTTTCTCCGACTCGATACATTAGCAATACAAAATGTGATTCCTCTTAAGATCCTGGATTCCTGATTTTTATTTTAACCATTAATCATTACAGAAATTAGATTTTGACTAATTTTAACTCCAGTCTAAGAATTACATGGTTTTTCAGAGACTTGGAGTTTATCCCCGGTAAGTCCAGTCTAGCCAAATATTTCAATTGGGGTGGGGGGAGAGTCTGGTTTGGTTTATTTTCCTTTATGGCATATCAACACCTCAATGGGTTATTTAATGCCGACAAGATTTTTAGGATAGGTTCGTATGAATAGAATATGTATTCTTTGGTTTAGATTGGTTTGGTTTATTTTGTTTTACGGCATATCAACCTCAATGGGTTTTTTAATGCTGACAACATTTTTAGGATAGGTTCGTATGAATAGAATATGTATTCTTTGTAAAAAATCAATTTGTAGATCAGGTTTATTTTATTTTGTTTTACGGCATATCAACCTCAATGGGTTATTTAATGCCAACAATATTTCCATTGTTGGTAATATTTTTTTCCAAATATCTATTTCTGGTAATAATTTTCCTTCGCTGGTAATATTAGTTTTTCAAAAATGTATTGCTGGCAATAATTTTTTTTACAAATTATTTCTGGTATTAAAACCTATTTTTTACGCTTTCATAGTGGTTTGATCTCAGTTTGGGGGTTAACTATTTGCCCATAGCTTGGACCCTGACAGATGCTACCACCCCGGTTCAGGGTGGACCTGAGAACACCAGCAAGTAAACGCTCCTCAAAATCTCCTGATCAGAGACCTTGCTGTTGGACGTAGTTTATCGTCTTACCCAGGGCGCGTATGTAGTTTATCGTCATACCCAGGGCGGCGGGAGGAGAGAAACAAAACCTTAGTCGCCTAGAGGAAAAAACCTCAATGACAAATGAAATGATCTTTGTAAGCCTTCGATTCTTGCAATCTCTCCTAAATCCTATTCTGCCAAACCATTTACACAGCCGCGTTAAATAGGTTACTTGAAAAAGAAGAAGAAGAAGAAGAGATGGGGAAAAGAAAGAAGGAAAAATTAGAAGAAAAAGGAGAAGAAACAGTCTCAAGCAAAAAAAAAAGATGATGATAAAGAAAGAGAAAGCGAAGAAGAAGAGGGGAAGAGATAATAAAAGGGAATATGAAAAAATTAGAAGAAGAAAAGGAGGAGGAGGAGGAAGAAGAAGAAGAAAAAGAAGAAACAGTCTCAAATAAAAAAAAAGATGATAATTAAGAAAGAGGAGGCGAAGAAAATGAAGAGAAGAAGAATTTCAATTCAATTGTTATTCTTATTTACTTATTTTAATTTTCTTAATTTCTTGAATTTCTCAGTGGAAACTAAATTGAAATTTGTTAAAATGTAATTTCTCTAACGATATAGCTAAAGTAAGAATGAAGCCTAAGAATAAACTACAAGAAAACAGAATGCATAATTATCAATCAAAAGAAGAACCCGAAATGCAATTTGCAGGTTGAGGGCACTAAAATCAAGCAAGTGCGGAAGTTTAAATAACTGGGAAACGTTTTGACAGAGGACGGTAAGTGCGATACTGAGATCTATAGAAGTATTAGGATGGCCAAGGACGCATTCCAAAAGCTGGGCAGAGTATTGTATGACAGGAGGATTTCTTTGGTAACAAAGAAAATAGTACTGAGCTGCTACGTGACATCTGACCATAAAGGAGCGAATGTTGGACGTTCTCCTCAAAGATGAAGAAGAGATTCGAGGCGACGGAGATATGGTTCTACAGAAGGATGCTGAGGATATCATGGACCGAGCGTGTGAGCAACGATGAGGTCTTGGAGAGGATTCAAACAAGGTGGAGGCTTATACTTTAACATCAGGAAGAGGCAGCTGAATTTGGGACGATTTCCTCAAAATGAAGAAAAAGACACGATCTATGATGGAGATTCGTCACAGAAGGATTTTAAGGATATCATGGACATGACATCCAGCAGCGATGAGGTCTTAGAGGATCATGGAACAAGGTGGAGCTTAATACTAAATCAGGAAAACAAGGCAGCGAATTTGGTCGGATTTCTAACAACGGATATGGTTCTAAAAGGAATGAAATATCATGGACCGAGCGATTGTTTTGAGGGTCTTTTTAGGATGCAAACAAAAATCAAACTTATACTTAATCAGCAAGAGGCAGGTGAATTCTTATTAAAATTTATTTGGAGGGCCTGGAAATCTGATAAAACAGGACGAATAGAGGGTAAGATACGCAAGGAAAGCAACGCATTTTAAAGGCCTGGCGGGCTTAAGCAAATGGATGGCATAACGTTCTGGGGGAGGAAGTAGAAAAGAAATTGTTGAGAGCTACAAAGCAGTTGAAAATGAACAGCCATTTTCTCGTCTACGCCCTGAAAGGACAGAGCACATAAAACTCGACTTGATTCATGTTTGCTTCATTAATACTCGTTAATGTACTTTGCGCTTGTGAAATTAAGAAACTTTTTTTTTTACTAAAAATGCCACTACGACGCAAAAATTTACTGGTATTTTCCAGAATGAGAAAAATTTAGTGATGAGAAACAGCAATAAAGGAGCCGTTCAGGATTTCAGGAAGACTGAAGATGACGATTGACATTACATGGAAAGAAACCTGCAAAAACTCTTACAGAAGCTAGTGAAGAAAAGCGAGAAAAAAGGATTAAAACACCAACTGCAAGAAGAGAGAATGCATGGTTGTTAGCAAAAGGATGAGTCTAATATGCAAATTACAAATCAGAGATACTAAAATGAAACAAGTAAAAAGATTTTAAAATCTGGGAAGTGTTTTAACAGAGGACAGCAATTATGAAAGTGAAATCCGAATGAGCATTGGGATAGCTAAAGATGCTTTCCTAAAGCTAAGCAGAGTATTAAGAAATAGCAAACATTTTATAGACTAATGAACTACAGTGAATAACGAACAATCTCCTCAAAGATGAAGAAGAGACTTGAAGCAAAATAAATGTCAGTAGGATGCTGAGAATACCATTGACCGAAATTCTGAACAACGAAAAAAATGGAAATAAAAAAAGAATCTTATACTTAACATCAGGAAGAGACTGATGAATATTTCTAGGATGCATAATGAGGAAGGAGGGTTTGGAAAATCTGATACGCACAGGACATATTAGAGACAAGAGGGACAGAGGAAAACAATGTATAACGTATTTACTGAGGTTGACTAAATGGACGGACGGACAGGGTTTAAGAAAAATAATAAAAAAGACAAAATTTATTAATGTCACAATGATTATGGAACAGATGCAGTAAAAATATCTCTGTCCCATAATAGTTTAAACATTTAATTTATGAAATGTGTAGGCAAATGTCTCAATGATTATGGGACAGAGTAAGAAATATCCGTTCCATAATAGTTGATACATTTTGTGTATGAAATGTGTAGGCAAATGTCTCAATGATTATGGGACAGATAGAGTAAGAAATATTTCTGTCCCATAATAGTTGATACATTTTGTGTATGATATTAGTAGGCAAATGTCTCAATGATTATGGGACAGTAAGAGTAAGAAATACCCGTCCCATAATAGTTGATACATTTTGTGTATGGAATGTGTAGGCAAATGCCTCAATGATTACGAGACAGATAGAGTAAGAAATATTTCTGTCCCATAATAGTTGATACATTTAATGTATGAAATGTATAGGCCAATGTCTCAATGATTACGAAACAGATATAGTAAGAAATATTTCTTTCCGTAATAAAAATTTTAAAATTTACTTAAAATATAGGAAAATCTAATTAACTATTAAATACACCATTTTTTAATCATTTAAATCCAAACAAGAATTTCACCGCAATCATTTGTAGGGAGAACTCACCCTTTGGCCCCGTGTGGGCTATTCCCCTACAAAGGAAAGACTCATGTTTGATCCCTGCCGGAGGCGACATTTTCTTAACTAACATTTCTCGGTTGCGCAGGCCGATACATGGACGTAACAAGTGTCCGCTAATAATAACACTTGAAGTAATATAAATGTCAAATTTAAAATATATCCATTGATTCCCAATCCCATTCATGTTTCTCCAACAAACCACAGAGCCAAACCCTGCTTTATATCCGAATAGAATGTTGTGGAGTGATTTCGCAGTGGAGGCTTGTATTTGTACTAAGTCGGTCCTAAAATAGGTTCGACGTACAAAACGTTAGGAACTTGATATAATAGGTAATGACGCAGAGTAATCTAGTTGTGGTCGCTGATACTTTCGTATTCGACTAACTGTCGTCCGACATCGTCTGACTGACTGACCGACTCGTTACTCTTACTACTCCTACTTATTATAGGTGCGAGAGTCTATTAAATATGGAATAGGTGTGTTCCACCATAACATGGAAACTAAGAGAACACTCATCCTTTGAACCATTAAGAGACAATTGAAATTTCTAGGGCACATGAGAAAAGAAGGCTTGGAGAATTTGGCACTCACATTATATACAGAACTAAAGTGGGACAGTGGGAAACTGCGCATAAGCTACCTGACGGGCTTGTGCAAAGGGTTGGCAAAACAAGGATTAGGGGAGATAGCAAAAAGACAAATTGTGGAGAGCCATGATCACCCACGTCCTGAAGAGATACGGCATATAGAAGAATTTTGTACTAATCAAATATATATTTCTGTGACGCCTTTGAATGTGTTTCTTCTCTGTGAATACACCCTTCTGCAAATTAATTGAAACAAAACGAATAATTCCGTTATTATTAACTTTTTTTTCCGTGTTTCCCCAATGAAACATTGCACACGTTAGAACTCCGTATGTCCATCCCACTAAGTCGTTCCTTGCAAATTGACCACAGATTCTCGATTGGATTTAAATCAGGAGGGTTTCCGGGCCAGTGTATTGCACTTTGATTCGCTCACTGGTAAGGCTTGCCAGGGTGTCCGTGCAGCGTTACAATTTTCGTACGCTCTCTTGAAGTAACGCCCATCGCAGACAATGGTCGTAGGACAACTAATCGACAGTTGAGACAATAGTGTCTGGGCGTGATAAAAATCTGATGCGATCACGGATGACGCAATAGTTTTCAACGCCAAGCAAATTCCATCATACGCCTCGAAAATAGATTCATATTAAAGCACACCACTGCAAATGACCTGATCTAAGGAAAAAAATAGAAATCGATTACACTTTATCATTCCAGTGGGTCTAAAAATGACAATATGGTGAAAGAAAGGAAACTAAAGCGGCTGTTTCAATTAATTTGCACAAGGGTGTATTTATACTTTTCGTTTATAATTACCAGTTCTGATAAAAATATGGTTTTAAAGTTTGTTATAATGTTACCTAAATAAAGGTAAAAGCGCTAAATATCAGGGTTATTTTTAGTGTGAAAACAATATTAAAGCTTGTAAATTTTAAAACCTCCAAAACGAAACGAAACTGCTATCTTTCAATCGCTATTTTGCTTTTCTTCAGTATGGGTGATGCTAAACTCCAATAGAGATTTCTTCGTCTCACGTTTTCCACTGACATGAATTGGAGTGATTATTTTGAGTCAATTGCTAGGTTGCTAGGAAATTTGGATCATTGTGCCGTGATAGACAATTTTCCTATCCAGAATCCATTTATAAATCTACCATTCGTCCGTGCATTGAACAATGCTGCCATATCTCGTCTGGCCCACCGGCGATCTATTCTTTCCATTTAAAAAATAATTTCAAAAACTAAGAAAAGAAAATCTGACGCACATATGTTCATAATTTTTTAAACCGTGCATTTTTATCTACCTATACGCCGAAGGCCAAAAAGATTGTGCAGCTTCTCAGAAATTCAAATGAAAGCTTGTAAATTCTCTGGTACGCTATGAAGAGTAAAAGAAAGAGAAAAAGATGGATTCGCCTACAAAGGAAAAAGATGCATGTCACCAATCAGAAAAGGGGAGACAACTGTTTCCGGTCTCATAATTCATTTTCAGTTCAGCTATCTATTGTTGCCAGGAGACAAACCAGTTGTCCAAATGCTAATTTTAAAACAAACGGCTTTCTAACAATCCGTCACGCAACAAAGGAAGCTGATGGTAATGGCGGTGTTGCCTTGGTGATGACAGGATTAGACAAGTGTAAAAAGTAAATGGATGAAAAGAGGGAAAAGAACAAAGCAATGATAAAAGGCAGTGTTTGGATTAAATGAAAGAGGCATATGAGGAGACAGAGGGAGAAAGAGAAAAATGAATAAAAGTTTACGAATAGAGAGAAACAGAGACAGAGGAAGAATGAGTGAAATGTTACGGATAGAGAAAGAGAGACAAAGACAGAGAAAGAATGAATAACATGAATAGAGAGAGTGAGAGACAGAGAAAAAATGAATAAGATATTACGAACGGAGAGAGAGAGAGAGAGAGAGAGAGAGAGAGAGAGAAAATGATTGAATAAAAAGTTAAGAAAAGAGAGGAAAAAATGTATGAAAGGCTGCAAACAGAGAGTGAACAAATGGTTCCCAAGAGAAAGAGAGAAATAGTGAACGAATGGTTACAAGAGAGAGGAAAAGAGTTAACGAATGGTTGTAAGAGAGAGGGAAAGAGTGAGCGAAGAGAGAGTTTAATTTGGTTTATTTTGTTTTACGACAAATCAACCACAATGGGTTATTTAATACCGACAAGATTTTTATTGCTTCTAATATTTTTTTCTAAAATGTATTGTTGCTAATATTTTTCTCAAAATTGTATTGCTGGTAAAAATTTTTTTGAAAAATATATTGCTGCTAATATTTTTCCTTAAAAAATTCATTGCTGGTAATAAATTTTTCATCAGAACTTCAGTGCGGGTAATAATTTTTTACAAAAATGTATTGCTGATATTAAAACCTATTTTAACACTTTCATATTGTTTCGACCCCATTTTAGGAGTTAACTATTTACCGATAGGTGGGAACTTAACAGGTGCTACCACTCCGGGTCAAGGTGAACCTGGGAACACCAGCAACACAACGCACACCTCAACACCTCCTGATCAGAGGCTGTTGGATTTAGTTTATCGTCTTACCTAGGATGACGAAGAGAGAGCGAAAGGGAGAGTCTCCACGAATGGTTACGAAGAGAGAGCGAAAGCCTGAACGAATGGTTACGAAGAGAGAGCGAAAGCCTGAACGAATGGTTACGAAGAGAGAGCGAAAGCCTGAACGAATGGTTACGAAGAGAGAGCAAAAGTGTGAATGAATGGCTTGAGAAGAGAGTGGAAGCCTGAACCAGTGGTTACGAAGAGAGAGCGAAAGCCTGAACGAATGGTTTGAGAAGAGAGCGAAAGCCTGAACGAATGGTTACGAAGTGAGAGCGAAAGTGTGAATGAATGGCTTGAGAAGAGAGTGGAAGCCTGAATCAGTGGTTAAAGAGAGAGCGAAAGCCTGAACGAATGGTTTGAGAAGAGAGCGAAAGCCTGAACGAATGGTTACGAAGTGAGAGCGAAAGTGTGAATGAATGGCTTGAGAAGAGAGTGGAAGCCTGAACCAGTGGTTACGAAGAGAGAGCGAAAGCCTGAACGAATGGTTTGAGAAGAGAGCGAAAGCCTGAACGAATGGTTACGAAGTGAGAGCGAAAGTGTGAATGAATGGTTTGAGAAGAAAGCGAAAGTCTGAACGAATGGTTACGAAAAGAGAGCGAGTGTCTGAACGAATGGTTAAGAAGAAAATATAAAACGATGATTATAATTACCGTTGAACAAAAAAAAACTTAAAATGATCATTTATAAAATAAATTGATAGAGAAAAAAGAAAAGGAAAATAAAAAGCAGGAAGGGAATAGTACACCACAAAAGGGGATAAATTAAAATTTGATTACCAAACTATAAGAAAAACAATGAAGATAGAGTTGCGCCAAATATTCAATGGAACTCATTCAAAGAATAAAAGCTAAAAATGAAATTAAACACTGACAAGGAAGAGCGAAACAAAAATGGCGAAAAATGTCTACGGCTAAAAATTTGTAAAAGCTGTTTTGACGAAATTGCTAGTGATAAAGGCGAGTAAAAACAGTCCATGGGAAATGGAAAATTTTTGCCTCCGTGTTCGTTTGTCGTCGTTTCGTGACAAGGATGCTGATGACGTTTACTGCAATTACCTGAAATGATGCGTGAATAAAAAATGGGTTTAATGGAAGTGAGCAAACGAAAAAGGTAAATAATTTTTAATTTCCGGCGAAAAAGAAAAAATGAATAAATAAAGGATTTTTGAAGTTTGAAAAAAATGATTTTTTATTATTATTATTATTATTATTATTATTATTATTACCTGGTTGATTGGTTTCAGTCACTTTCCCATAACTTGCCTCTTTATGTCTTTTCCACGAATATTTTCCTGGTAATTTTTCGAATCAGCTCTTCACTATTGCACCTAGAGTTTTCGAATTTAAGCACAGTACTAGACTGACATTGAGATCTCATCAATTTACAGTTGAGCTGGCTGGATGTCACCGTAAGTTCTATGCTAACAGTTTCTTCTCTCGCTTGCGGACCTCTACCCTGCTTCATGCTTTTCAGCCAACTTTAATCTGCCAAAATTTAAATAAAAAAGTCAATCGAAATCTACTGTCCTCCTGATTACTCTTTTCTCTTTCTGATCATCATTATTGTTTCTGTTCCTAATTCTTCCACATCTTGTAACCGCTTGTGTCTTAGTGACTTTACTGCCTTGCATGGAGTCTTGAAAAAAGATGTCATTTTTTTTTATTAGCTCTCATCGAATTTGATTTACTATTGGGGCCATGGCAATCTGTTGCACTGAGGAGTCTTTATTTAATGTTTCTGGGAGACATTGAACTAATGCAGTACACTCATACCCTCGGTCACGATGACTTGTGACTTTGTGCTTGTGGAAATCGTTTCCGATTCCATGTTTTCCAGCCAAATTTGATATGTAAAAATTGAAATGCAATGTCAATCGCTATCTACTGTCCACCTGATTAATCTTTCCTCTTCCTGTTCAATATTAATGTTTCTGTTCCTAATTCTTTCACACTCTGTAACCCCTTTTGACTCAGTGGCTTTACTGCTTTGCATGGAGTGAAATTGAAAAAATGCCATTCTTTGATTAACTTTCATCGAATTTGACTTAGTTTTGGGGCCATGGGCATTTATTGCGCTGAGGAGTCGTTATTTAATGATTTTGAGAGAAACCGCACAATCTGGCAGTAATTGAACTAATACAGTACACTCAGAACCTCGGTCACGATGACTTGCGACTTCGTGCTTGCGGAACTCGTTTCCGATTCCATGCGTTTCAGCCAACTTTAATCTGTCAAAATTTAAATGCAAAGTCTATCGCTATCTCCTGTCTTCCTGATTATTCTTTTCTCTTCCCGCTCATCATTATTGTTTCTCTTCCTAATTCTCCCACACCTTTTGTATGGGGTGATACCCGTTAAAAAAATTCAACTGCAGCTGACCTCATAATTCTAGAAGCGGCACTGCAGATAATTTTGAACTCCATAATCTCTTCCATTACTGCATATGCGCCTCGCCGGACAGCTTATGTAATTCTAGATTGGCTGCCAACCACGGCTAGAGAATTAGGCGATCGTTACACTCTACGTACTTCTTTATTAGCTTTAAATTACGATAACTTCTTGAGAGATATTGAAAATTGTTTCCTTCTTCATGATTTTGAATTATTCTCCTAGACGTCAGTTTATCATTACCGGATCATGCCTTTCCCAAAGGCATTAGTGCGAAATTATGGGCACGTAGCCAAATGGTTAGAACGTCGGCATTCTGGCCATGATTCCCAGGTTCGAACCTCACCATGGTCGATTTGTCAAGAAGGTGACTTCTTCATGTTATCCGTCTGGAGGAGGCGGTCTTAGCATGCGGCACCTTTGGAAAGTGCCTGAAAACCATACTACGAGTTGACCCAAGCCTCGTAAAGTGAAATTGGGTAGGCGGTACCCTTTCTAACACGATGTTTGAGTGTGCTGACCTTGTTTTGACTGTTAATCACGCTAGATAACATGCTCTTTCCCAGAAACTGTAACTAAGGTCTGCTCAGCACAGTTGCAGTACAAACCACAGGTGGGCTCTGTGGGTGTTGAACAAACACAATTGCGCCTGAGCCGGCGTCTGCAATAGGGATTACCTGGCTGTCCTTGTAGACCGGTATCCTCGAATACGAGCGACCATTATTAAGTACGAAATTAAATGCAACTGACTACCCCGGAACTTGAACATAGGTCGTCGATTTTACTTTCCGCGTCGACAACCGTTACGATACTCGCATATCCACCTAAAAAGGATTTATTCTTTTTAATCAATATCACCCCATGCAAGGTAGTAAAGCCACTAAGACACAATGGGTTACATGGTATGGAAGAATTAGGAACAGAAACATTACTAATGAGTGGGAAGAGAAAAGAGTAACCAGGAGGACAGTAGACAGCGATTAACATTGGATTTAAATTTTTGCAGATTAAAGTTGGCTGGAAAGCATGGTGCCGGAAACGAGTTCCACAAGCACGAAGTGACAAGTCATCGTGACCGAGGGTCTAAATGTACTGGCTTAGTTCAACTACTGCCAGATTGTACTGTTTCTCCTAGAAACATTAAATAACGACTCCTCAGCACAATAAATATCCATGGCCCAAAAGGCAATCAAATTCGATGAAAGTTAATCAAAGAATTGCAAGTTACATTTTTTTCGGTTTCACATAATACAAGGCAATAAAGCCACTAAGACAAAAGGGTTTACAGGGTGTGGAAGAATTAGGAACAGAAACATTAATATTGAGCAAGAAGAGGAAAGAGTAATCAGGGGGACAGTAGCGATTGTGCCACAATTTGTAAATATTACAAATAAATAAAGCTCTCTGATTAACAATTCCAAGCCATTATCCATTACACCACCCACACATCCAACTTTACAGCACCTGGTATTACCAAGCGGTCACCCATCTAGGTAGTCACCAGGCTCAACATTGCTTAACTTCGGTGATCGTCCTGGAACTGGTGTTACAACATGATATGGCCCTAAACTGAATGTGTCTTTTGAACCTAGCTAGAAACTTACACTCTTTGCCCTAAATTGCCTGCAGCAAATCGGACGGTCGAACTGTTGTTTCTACAAAATATATTATTATTGTTTCTACAAAATATATTACTATTTGTACAAAATATATTATTAACACGCAAATCAAACTGATAATTAACCAAACAATGTTTAATTTTCATAATAATTTTTAAAAGCATATTCTAATACATACTTCATCTGTGGGATTTATTTTTAATTGAAATTTAAAAAGTTGCCATAAATAAGCTATGTTGCTGTCAATAAATTTCATCGTGTTTGTATAGAAAGCATTTATATATTTCTTGGTCAAAATTCAGTTGTAACCTACCAGCAGGAATATCAATGAGTTGCATTTAAATAAAAACTAAAATAAATGTAATCTTCAGTATCTGTCCATATTTCTGAGATATTTAATTCACCTCTCTAAGTTCTCCACTGCCTAAACCAGGTATTGAAATCACAATTCCTATAATTCGTATACAGATGTCCTTAAAGCACATGGCACAGTGGATAAAGGCGATGGTTAGATCCAGCGCAAAGGGTCCAAAGAGTTGCGAGTTCAATACCTGGTTAAAAAAATATATTTTGGTACCAAGATTACATTTACACTATTTACATTATTCGAACTATTGTCCTCATCTTTGTTGCCATATTTATCACAACGTTTCGGCCGCTGTACGCTCCAGCCTTCTTCAGGCGGTTGGAATGTCGAACTGAACCCTTTATATCCTTAAGGACACATGGCACAGTGGCTAAAGGCGTTGGTTAGATCCAGTGACAGGATCCAAAGAGGATCCAGTGACAGGATCCAAAGAGGATCCAGTGACAGGATCTCTGTAGAAAAATGTTTCTTGTATGGTCAGCTCTGTAGAAAAAAGTGTCTGGTATGGTAATCTTTGTAAAAAAATGTTTCTTGCATGGCCAGCTCTGTAGAAAAATGTTTCTTGTATGGTCATCTCTGTAGATAAATGTTTCTTGTATGGTCATCTCTGTAGATAAATGTTTCTTGTATGGTCATCTCTGTAGATAAATGTTTCTTGTATGGTCAGCAAAGTAGATAAATTTTTCTTGTATGGTCAGCAAAGTAGATAACTGCTTCTTCTATGGTCAGCAAAGTAGAAAATTTGAGTTGACTTAGCATAACGACAAAAGAAACTTTTAAAAAATTGATTTCTTTTCGAAAATTCATTTTATATAGAAATGTTATATTTTATTCGACAATTTACTTTTCTATGGCCGAAGGACGAGTATTTGGCTAGTTTTTAAACAATGGATAATTTATCTTGCGAATGTGCAAAATAAATGTTTATTCATGAATAAATTACCAAGATATATATAGCCCACAGATTTTATTAAAACTGTACACATTAATAAATTATTTAATATGCAAATAAGGGTTACATGTCGCACTATAACTTTACGCGTTTTTTTATCGAGAGATTTTATCTATTTTTCCGACCTAGTTAGTAGTGAGTTCGATCCTCACTGGGTGCTTCTCATTTCTTGCTTTGTCTAACATCTAAGCTACGCTTAGAAAATCTTTTTCTTTTTGTTTTTTTTTGTTTTTTTTTTTAACCTGCCGTGACCGTGAGAATTATTATCTCTCAGTTGCGTGTCTGCCTTTGGGTAGAATGTCACTTACTTATGGCTCTGCCCGCGGACAGAGACGCAGCTGCGGGGAATAAAATAGTGAGGTGACCGGTCCCGGGGAACGGCTACCCGTGGGTGCAACCCCCGTCCTCACGCCAAAACATTACACTAGAAAAGAGGAATCGGTAGTTAAATCGATGCCAGCGCAAACAACGATTGCGGGGGATGGGTAATTTTTGTCCCTGACACGAGTCTAGTCGCTTGAGTTCCCCCCCACATTAAACCCGACCTTGTGTCATATCCCGTCTAGGTGAGGAACTAGGGTAAATTCAAGCTTACCATTGCTTACAATGGCACTTCGACGTGGTGTTATGTTTAGCAATCTTGTCTCGCTGTATCAATTATGAGTGAGTAGTGAGTTCGATCCTCACTAGGTGAACCATACTTGCTGCCTTGGGCTATATCTAAGTTACGCTTAGAAAGCCAGCATAATTTCATGATTATAAAAATATACTTCCCTTGTGTAGACGAAAGACTATGCGAGTCAGTTACAAAATATGTTAAGTCCAACCCGGAGTGGGAGACCTTTCCTCAGACAATACCCCACTCTCAGAAAGTGGATGGGTTTATTGCCCGGAGCCTGAGACGTTTCCAAAAGGGGTAGTGCCGAGGGGACGTTGGCAATTTTTTCACGATATTGCCGTTAAGCCCACTTTAAATCTCGACTTTGTATCATATTCAGTAGCGACCGTGGCGCGCCAAAAATTACCCATAGCATTACTTACAGCGGTTTTTATTGGTTCCCACTTATCTTTGGTTTTAATCTTATTTCCAATTGTCAAATAGAAACGCGTCCAATATTGAATTATATCTTTCTGATGTCAGTTTAAACTGACGCCATCTTTTTTTTTTTCCATTTATCAAATATTATAATTATAATTATTTACACTATTTACATTGTCAGGGCTGTTGTCCTCATCTTTATTGCCATATTCACAACGTTATACGCTCCGACCTTCTGTAGATAATTAGAATTTCGAACTGAACCCTTTATTTCGCCCACTGGGATAGACTGACCCAAAGAGTTGTGAATTTAATACCTAGCTGCAGCTGAGGTGAACAAAACCTTGGAGAGTTGTGTTAAAGGGAAATAAGTGACACTGAGACATCCGGAAGAGACATGGCACGTGGAATTTGAACATCCTACCCCTGTGGACGAAATAAAGTGTTCAGTTCGGAATTCCAATCACCTGATTGAAGCCGGAGCGTACAATGGTCAAAATGTCGTGAATATGGCAATAAAGATGAGGACAACAGTCCAAACAATATAAATTGTGTAAATAATTACAATATGTCATCTCAGATATATAGACAGTTGTAATTATAAATTGTAGTTTTAGAAAGTGAAAATTTCACTAAAATATGTTAGAAAAATTTCAAATTTTTTTAACTAAAATTAAAAGAACAAATTTTAAGACAAATGAGCACAGCATATGGAAAACGAAACACATATTCTTCTGGCGTCAGTTTAAACTGACGCCTTCTCTATCCCATATATACAAACCATTATAATTTTGAAAAGTGAAAACTTCACTGAAATATGTTGGAAAATTCCCAAGTCTTCATCTGAAATCAAGAAAACAGGTACCTTAAGCAAAATGATTGCAATATATGGAAAATGATGGCGTTACTTTGAGCCGTATCCTTCTGACATCTTTTTTCCCCTCATATATCTCAAGTATAATTATAAACTACAATTTTGGAAAGTAAAAATTTCACTGAAATATGTTGGAAAATTTCCAAGCTTTCATGTGAAATCAAGAAAATATTCACTTTAAGAAAAATGGTTACAATATATGGAAAAACAGAAGGTGTCAGTTTAAACTGATGCCAGGAGGATATTGGTTTGGGGACGACAGTTTCAAAATCAAATATTAACCAGTTCTGCAGATTCGATCGTAATAAAAATTCCAGTAAATATTCTTAAACACTTATTCTACACTATGGTAAGTAATAAAAATAAAGTATCAAGGATGAAGATAATTATAGAACATAAACTTATCGACAAGTATATCTCCTGAATATGAAGATAAACTACATTCGGTAGGTTTTGAAGAGCGTGGAACCGCCTCTTAATTGTTGCTGTTCCCATGATCACCCTGACCCGGGGTATTAGTACATGTTAGGGTCCCAACTATGGGCAAATAGTTTACCCCGAAACTGGGGTCAAAACACTATGAAAGTATAAAAATGGATTTTTTTAATGCAGTGACAAAGAGCAGTGACAAAAAGACTTGAAAATGAAATCGGACGTGAAACCTGTGAGACATTTTTAACTATATATATTTATATATATATATATATATATATATATATATATATATATATTATATAGCCATCCACAGACAGACTGTATCACAGCTAGATATCCGATCGCTTCAGGCCGGGGCAGAACCCGATCGATTTGATATCAATCGGAGATCCTAACCCGTAGGCCATCGACGCCCGGCAGAGAGAAAGGCCAATTTTTGCGTATTTATTTTATTCATAAACACACCAGTCACTCAGAGAACTCAATCGCTAGGAGAGCAGTAATAGTGACTGTTTTACAAATTCGTTCCTTACTCCCCACAATGCTCGACCGATTAAACTATTTTATCGAGAGCTAATGTCGTCATCATATATTCCTGTAAGAAAATAATTTTATAAAAAAAAAATCTTCTCTAATTTTTTAAATTTTTCTTTAAGGAATTTTCCATATAGAAACTAGATGTTAATATTTTAAAATATAGGTCAAGGTTATTGTAACTGGTATCTGAATACTAACCCTCCCCTTCTACCACCATGAAACTGTTTAAGATTTGTCTAGACGATTTGCTATGTCCTCTGTTATATTCGTCTTTCTCTTTTTCTTTTTTTCCTTCTTTTTTTTCTTTTACTCCTTCATCTTTCTCTCTTCTTCTTTCTTGATTCTTTAAAGATTAAAATTTTTAAACTGCCGTTTTATTTAATTTATTTATTTACTTGGTGTTGACAAATCCTGCAAGAAAGATCTTGTTGCAGTGAAATAGCTATTCAAATAGGATAATTATGGAAAAAAATATTACCAGCAATACATTTGACTCGACAAAACCCTTTTTACAAAAATACGTCAATGAAGCCTGATTCCTGCAAACTGATTTCTTACAAAGAATACATATTCTATTCATACGAACCAATCCTAAAAATCTTGTCGGCACTAAATAACCCATTGAGGTTGATATGCCGTAAAACAAAATAAACTATACCTGATCTACAAACTGATTTCTTACAAAGAATACATATTCTATTCATACGAACCTATCCTAAAAATCTTGTCGGCATTAAATAACCCATTGAGGTTGATATGCTGTAAAACAAAATAAACTTTACCTGATGTACAAACTGATTTCTTACAAAGAATACATATTCTATTCATGCGAACCTATCCTAAAAATCTTGTCGGCATTAAATAACTCATTGAGATTGATATGCCGTAAAACAAAATAAAGTGAACCGAAATTAAAGAAAAAGTTGTCGCAAATATTTTTGTCGTGATTTAAAAACTCGACGTTTCTTTTAATTTCGGAAACTAACCAATGAAATTTGAATAAGCTGATGTGTTTGGAAAAATAATACTTCTCTGTTTAATAATTTATTTAATTTAATTTAACAGGACTTAATGATAAACAATATTTTTAAATAAATTCTTAGGATTTCTTACTCTCGAGCATGCAATATACAACTGGCTATGCTTAAATATTTCCTTCTGGGGCCAAATTTCAACTTTTTGAAGCGTTTGACCTTGGGATTTGTTTATAGTTCCCTCAAACGCAGGGCGAACTGGAAACTGGATTCTTGTATATATAAAAACTTAAAGAAAAGATATGCAAAATAATATTGCATTTTTATTAAATAAGTATTTCTTATTTTAATCATTAAATTATTTTTTTTAAATAGCGGGAATACTTTGTATGTTGAATAATAAAACTTTTAATTTTTCCTAAAAGGTGAATGAAAATATATTGTACTAAGCTTGGCACACTAGTAAAACGAACTGTATTTTGTACTACCTTATCTGCTTGTACTTCTCACCAAAATTTGGTTTCGATCGGCCAATGTATATATATTTTAGAGATTGTAACGGAAGTCGTAGAATTTTTTATATAGATAGGTAACAGTTCACACCTCCCTCAAAAAAATATGGCAGCATTGCAATGTCAGCAAATATTCCAAATCTGTCTCCAGCACTATTGCCTCAGCTATCAGGCAAATAGTTGCAAGTTTGATGAATCACTCGATCTTTGAGTTGATTCCATGAAAACTCAACATAAAAAAAGTCCTTCCAAACACAGGGTGTCCATAAAGTTCGTGTGCACTTTAAAAACATTTATAACTTTATTTGTATTTGCGATAAAAATAATTAGTAAAAAGGATTAGAAATAAGTAAATCTATATCTTTTAAGGTTTTATTGAAATTTTATTTAAGTTTCCACATGTCCTCCATCATTTTTCTATGGATGCAACACTTTCGTCGCTAATACATGGCCTTGCAGACCGTGGGTCTATCATGGACGGAGCCTGTCTCTTTAAATTTGTTCATTCATTTAGCAATAGTGTTCCTATGAGGGGGTTCTTTATTGTATTCAATTCTAAACTTTCTTTGTACAGCAATAGTAGATTTCAGTTCAGCCAACCAAAGGACACAGTTTACTTTTTCCTCAGTTGAAGCCATGGATCAAATTGATTCTGGGAAAAAGAAAACATTTTTCTTATCTAAAAATTGTTGCAAATTTTGTGGTAAAAAATTATTCAATAACTATACTTAAAACCAGGTACATTAAGCTTCATAACATGTTTTTACAGATTATTTCTATCGCAAATAAAAATAAAGCTATAAATTTTTAATGTGCACACGAACTTTATGGACACCCTATATAAAGAAAAAATTCTTTTGCATATACTTGGCAAAAATTAGCACACTTAGATGTTCAACTTCGTTTTTTGTTTTTTGATTTTTTCTGTTTTTTTTTTTTGTTGTTTTTTTTTTTTTAGTAGTAGTAAATAGACTAACAGATAAGACGTAGTGGTAAAGGCAATATTGGCCATTTCCTTATAAGGAAACATTTGTCAGTTATTGAACAAACAACCAGTGGTACTTTCGGTTGAAATTTATAAAATCTTTCTTTTAATTTTTTTTTTTTTTTTCGAGAAAATACGAATCTATTATCGCTCTTTCCAGTATTAATGGTTTTTTTTTTTCTTCCTAACCCTTTGTTTGAAATAACGTCAAATGTCAGCACCATGATTATGTCGTTATTTTCTCTTCGAGTTACATATGTGCTTTACATTTTAGTTGTCGCTGCTATTTGTAATTCTCAGGTAATGTGGTTTCTGTTATTTGGTACTGTTCCTTGTGGTTATGTAGCGCCAGTTCACAATGTTTAAATAATGCTAAAAATCGTTTTTGCCACTGATCTGAGAAAGCGGTTGTATACAGTTGATAAGTTTAGATATTTCTGAACGGGTTTGGTGTCATGACGGACATCCGTATGAAATTCTCGATCTGATAAGACTATTTAAGAACAGGGCTCGAGTTTTCAGATTAATGTTTTTGTTTTGTAGCAATGCGCGGTGTTGGGTGTAGGGAAACTGTTATTATTACTGTTAATATTGCCAAGACCTTAAAGCAATAATCATATCTGAAAAGGTAGAAGATTATCCCTGATAAAAAAAATCTTTTCCCGTTTTCTATAAAATTACAGAATAAAACTGAATGAAAAAAAAACACTCAAATCTCTCCAGACATTGGCCAGATCTTCGAAAGGTGCCTAAATTTTGAAAAGAACCCAGCACTAAATGAAGTGTGAAAATGTGCACTCTCATGAATGTATATTGGATATTTGTTTGTTTTTTGTGTTCTTTATTTTTTTTTATTTTGTTTTGTCTGGTAGATTAGGGTCTAAGGATGAAAAATGGATTGTATTTTACCAGAATTTAAAGCCATTCATATAATGGTTCAGTGGGTCACTTCGACGAGGTGTAATGGTTAACAAGCTTGTCTCATTAGATTAATCCTCCTGTGCTGTGAGTGGAGCTATGTTTCCCCTCATTTTAAAAGGGAAAAGTTATTCAGCCCCGGAAATGCCAACCTTGCAGCAGAACCTTCCTCAGTGCACAAAAGAGGTTGGGTGGGGGTGATACCGATGCCAGCATGACAATAGTCACGTGGACTGGTCAAAAAACAATTTTTGATCCTTGGCCCATATCCATAAGTATGCGTCTGGCGCTTTTCACGTTCAAACGACCTCGTGTCACATCCAGCCTTGGTGGAAAGTCCAGGTAAATATACGTGGTAGCAGGATCAAACTCAGTCCTTTCTAACTCTGGCAAAAGAGTCAGATTAAACTAAGAATTAGAACATTTTCTTTTCAGCCTTGGTAGAGTTCAAAATCATTTACGGAGTTTTATTGGTGAAAACAGCCTCCACTGTCTCGCCTGTTTTCCAACAGGCGCAACTTTACAAGCCTAACGCTAGTCTATCATATTTTCCGTGACAAATGTTCTGATAAGCTTTGGTACCACTAATTAAGACCATTTCAGCAGAAACACGCTATGCTACATCCACGTGATCGAATCATCTACATTTCACCCTTTGAACGCCTATTGGCACCCATGTTCCCTCCAGACTACAAGTGGAACTCATATACGATCCAATGAAAAAGAATCTGGGAAAACAATTGGATCAGTCTACTGCGTCAGAAAGAGTCGGACTCATTCTGACATGCTTTACCTTTAAAAGATTAAAATCACATTAAAAATTTAATCTGGCTGCCATATCTAAGCCGGAGCTGTTCGATCCTAAGTTTCCAGTCTCTAAAGAATTCAAAATGTTTGGCTCCTTGTACCAGTGCAGAAAGTAGCATGTTCCTTCAGGATTTATCTTTACAAAAGTCATATTAGACCAAAAAATCGAGTCTTGCTGCCATATCTGGACTGGAGCTGATCAGTCCTAACTTCTCGACTTTGATAGAGTTCAAAATCATTTACGCGTCTTGATGGGTGAAAATTTATTTTCCACTCTGAATTTTCTTTCCCCAGGGATGAAATGTTGCAAGTTTATCGCTATTTCCATGGAAAATATCCATGCTATCAATCCAAATTGTACCTGACTCTTTTAGTATGCTTTACCCAAAAGAGAATCAAATTACATTAAAAATAATGTCGTTCTGCCATATCTAGGGCAGAGCTGCTTAATTTCATCTTTCCAATCTTGTTCAAAATCGCTTGTTCTTCTTGGGGGAAGACTTAATTTCTATTCTTAAGCCTGTTTTCCTAGAGATGCAGTGTCGCAAGCCTATCGCTAAAATATCTATTGCAAATGTTCATGCTATTATTTATCACTCCAAGCTGTACCAGGCCCTTTTTAGTATGCTTTACCCTTAAAAGAATCAGATTACATTAAAAATGGAATCTTGCTGTCATATCTAGGCAGGAGATGCTAAATCCTAACTTTCAAGCCTTGATAGAGTTCAAAATCTTTTACGCGGTCTTGTTGGGAGAAGACTTATTTTCCTCTCTTTCTCCAGAGATGAAATGTCGCAAGCCTATCGCTAATCTATCGCTATTTCCATGGCAAATGTTCATGCCATCACTCCAAACAGTATCTGACTACTTTTAGAATGCTTTGCCCTTAAAAGAATCAGATTACATTAAATATGGAGCCATATATAGGCTGGAGCTCCTCAATACTAACTTTCCAACCATGATAGAATTCAAAACTGTCTACGCGGAGAAGATTCATTTTCCGTTCTTATGCCTCTTTCTCATACATGCAACGTCGGAAGCCTACCTTTATTCTCTCGCTATTTCCATGGCAAATGTTCATGCTATAACTCTATACAGAACCTGACTCCTTTTACCTTTAAGAAAATCAGATTACATTAAAAAATAGAGTCTTGCTGTCATATCTAGGCCGGAGATGCTAAATCCTAAATTCCCAGCCTTGATAAAGTTCAAAAAGTTTGCGCACTCTTGTTGGGAAAAGACTAATTTTCCACTCTGAAGCCTCTTTCCTTGAAGATTAAACGTCGCAAGCCTATCGCTAAACTATCGCTATTTCCATGGCAAATGTTCAGCCTGTAAGTTCTACCAGTTCAGACCTTTACAGACAGAACCATGCTACTTCCACGGAGTTGAATCACTCTAATTTCCCCCATATTCCAAATGTAAGGAGAAAGTTTCACTCAGGCGGTTTTTTTTTTCAAAGAACCGCGACTTTGTCGAATAGACTCCCGCGTTGGTGCTTCCCATATCACTACAATCGTAACCTCTTCAGATAAAGGATCTGTTATCTATCCTCTTTATCTTCATAAGCTTCACTTCGTACCACTTCCCCTTTTATTCGTATCACACACCTCATTCATCATAACACTTTTAACGATAACCCCTATCTTGAGTGTCTCTCGAGCCTTGTATATCGTGGATTTTAGTATCTAAAAAAAGTAATAGAATTTTGTCAGATCTTTTTTTTTTTAAAGTTCAACATGTTAAATAGTTTTGGTATTTATTTCTTTGTTTTGTTTCAATATTTTTTTTTTTATTTTATTCGTCGCTAGTTTTGTTTTTATTCATTTGTTTATTTTCAGGGGACGTATAAAGGAAGATGAAATAGAAGGTTGAGATTCAAATCCAAAAAGCCAAAACGGCCAAAGGCTGATGAAAAAAAAAAAAAATTTTGTTGCGTGTGGGGGGTGAAAACAGAATAAGGAGGTTAAAAAAAAAGGTGTAATATTGAGAAAAAGTGAAAATCATTCCTTTGTTAAATTTAGCGCGTGAAACGAAAGCGAGGCAAAGAAGCAATCGCTTTGCAGATGTGCAAATAAAAATGGCGTCGCTTCCAGCGATAAACTTTAACGCGGGAATTTCCTTTTTTTTTTTCCTTTCCTTTCCTTTCTTTCTTAAAGGATTTAAACTGTTCGAATATTTTTAATGCACCAGGCTTTTACTTACTGAACAGCCATGTTATGTTTTTTTCTTTCTCCCACGGGCACACGCACGCATACATACATACACATCCGCACACATATATGTGAGTGTGTGTAGATGTGTGCACAAATGCGTACAAATATGTATATGCAAATAAATTTGTGTTTGTGTATGAGTTGGATTGTTTGTATATTTACCGCATTCTTACTGCTGTTAGTGCACCATGAAATATACACACACACACATACATATATATGCGTGTCTATTTTAAAATGAAAGATCAGTGAATATGTGTGTGTGTGTGTTTTATATGAGTGTATGGACATGTATATTGCGATATGTTAAGCGTAGCTTAGATGTGGCACAATGACGAACGCCCAATGCAGATTAATGAGGATTGATATAAGTCGTGATTGATCTAGCGACACAAACTTACTAAGCATTACACCACTTTGAAGTGTCCATATAGTGATTTACTAAGCGTAGCTGAGATGTTTCATAAGGCCGAAAGTGTGAAGCACCCGGTGAAGATCGAACTCACTATTCGGTCGTAACTGATCTAGACTTGCTTAACATTACACCACGTCGAAGTGCCCGAACAGAGATTTAATAAGCGTGGCGGACAGTATGGAGTACCAGTGAGGATCGAACTTATATATATATATATATATATATATATATATATATATATATATATATATATATATATATGGGATGCAGTAGTTAGCATGCTTGTTTTTACTTTTTATATATATATATATATATATATATATATATATATATATATATATATATATATATATATATATATATATATATATATGTTATGCATTACATTAGAGCATGTAAATATCCACTGGAAATTATTCGGACTATTGTCCTCATCTTTGTCGCCATATTTACAAGAATCGTCATGCCTGACGATTGCATCTAGCATGAAACAGACTGTTGCCTCTAAGTGTTGACTTCTATGTTCACTTTTACAGATATATATATATATATATATATATATATATAATAAATTAACTGATTAATATGGTTTCTTCGCTACACAGTAATAACCATGTTTCAAAAACCGAAGCTAAAATCTTCAAATTTAATTATATAATTAAATTAAAAGGATTAGTTCTGTTTCATCTTCAAAAGTTATTCCAAAATTTTCTGATGTTTACTTTGCCAAACCTGGTTTAGAAAAAATCAGTGATTGGTTGATTTTTGACCAATAATATAACACTCATTTCAATAATTTTCCCGCTCTCGTTCATGGAGCCTATTCAGAAAGTATAAATAACACGAAAATCAAAGAAAAGAACAGTAGTAGAAACAGTAAATCTCCAGAGCTCAACCACGTACGTGAATTCTCATTCTTCCACTCACACACACAGACACAAAATTACAATTGCACTACGCTGTGAACTGTCTGTCCAAAAAGCCAAGTAACCAACTCAGAATTCTAACATTCTTTTGTACAACTTTTTCATACTTAAACTCAGTTATCATATATTGCTGAACTCTGAACATTTTAAACAAGAAAGTTCTTTTAACACATATTTACAATCTCACCAGTACAAAGGGAACTACTTCCTCTTTTTTAACTTTGTTTCACCAAACACAATTGTTGTATTCGCTTGTTTTTCAATACATGTTATTGTTGATTACTGAATAATCTCTTGTTATTCCTTCTTTGTGTTTCTTTGTCAAATTTAAATGTGATGTGCTAATCAAAAACACAACCTTCACCAAAGCCTTCTTAACAATTTTATACCAAATCTCATTAGCACGCCACAATACAATATCTTCACAGATTAAGAGAAGCTAGCAGATTCTTCGAATTTGAGAAACTTGGAACTCAAGATTTGACTATTGAAGACGAATTGATTCAATTACAGCATTAAAATGGAAGACGTTGTGATGGAAGAAGACCTTGACAAAGAAGAAAGGTAGAGTTCTTCAAATCAGGATAATTCAAGAGAAGGCGAAAGCGGAAGTGACTCAGACACAGAAGAAGATGAAATGAGACCAAGATCTCCATTAGAAAGAACAGGACATAAACCTCAAGGGAGAGAGGAGGGAAGAAGTTGTAGAAGTTTGAGAACAACCAAAAGCGTCAAACCTCTTCGCTTCAGGGAGGTGTAGTGGATTAGTAAATAGGATTTTTACCTATTTATATATGTTAAGTAGAAGAGAAATAAAGTGTATAGTAAAGTAAGGGACAAGCAAGAAGTTGATTACTGATCACGTGTCGCTGAACAATGCAATGCAAAAAATAATATTCGTTGAATTTTTATTACTTTCTCGTAGGCCACGTTCTTTTTAATTTTATAATTATCAACAAAAATCAATTACTATTTTTGTCAGCATTTGTAACGCTAAGCCTAAGCATAAAACTAACCTTGAATATAAATCTAAATTATATACTTACGAGTGTTGATTGATGAGTAAGGTCTACAATCCTATATAACAAGTTTTAGGCCATACTGAATAATGAAACAGGTATCAAAATGAAAAAAGAAGTTTATTTCTCTTGAGAATTGTGTTAACTAATGTCTGATTCAAAAGTAAGGTTTCCCAATTCTATAAAACGAGTCTTCTACAAGATACAAAAATGAAAAAAATGAAATTAATTTATTTCTCTTCAAAAATTTACAAGGGTTCATTTATGTGTCCCACTTTATAAATCAGGCGAGAATAAAATAACAAAATTTAGTATCAGTATGAAGTAAATTAATTTTCTCTCATAATTACAATAGCTCATTTATACAAGTTTAAGGTCAGAGAGAATAATAAAACTGGTTTCAAAATGCAGTGTGTGAATCATCAAAATTACATGGGTTGATTGATAAGTAATGTCTTTATTCCTATAAATAAACTAAGTAGGAGATCAGGGCGTATAATAAAACTGGGATAAACATGGACTTATGTACCCGTAACATGACGGAGCTTCAAAAAAGGACGTTTTTGTTGGCCATGACACCGTTTGTTTAACTACTTTCGCTCTTTGGCAGTGTTACCTAAATAGGATTTTTACTTATTTGTATATGTTAAATAGAAGAGAAATAAAATGTATAGTAAAGTAAGGGATGAATTGATTTAATTACAGTTGATTGAAGTTATGGATGATACTGTAATGACAACTGAGAATACCGCGTATAGTGTCCTTTTAAGGTCCCAGGAAATAGAAATAGGTCAAAGAGGAGAGTAATGAAACAAGGGGAGACCACTCTTGATTATTCATAACAGAGACATTTCATAAATATAAGATATTGGAACAATTACAATTGAATAATTTGTCTCTAACTGCATGTGTGGATAAAAAAAATATTATTCTACCGAGAACAATGTTGAAACGTACAATATAAAAAAGAAATCCTAGAAATTCAAATAATTTAACTATGACCATTAAATTGACAGAAAAACTGCCCAGCTCTTGGAGAAATTTGCCATAAATGCCGAAGAAAAAAATCATTTTTAGTTTATATTCAAAGTTAATTAAGAAAATTTCGGAATTACAATTAGATTCCTTTAAAGGATTGGTTAGTTTTTATAATCGATACCTACCAAAATTT
Organism: Acanthosepion pharaonis; assembly: GCA_903632075.3. Classification (NCBI taxonomy): domain Eukaryota; kingdom Metazoa; phylum Mollusca; class Cephalopoda; order Sepiida; family Sepiidae; genus Acanthosepion; species Acanthosepion pharaonis. Next base: position 20,335 of record CAHIKZ030001614.1, on the reverse strand, counting down.
TTGGATTGGTGCATAATTATCAGGCGTTTTTGTAGGCGAGTTATTTGTTAATAAAAAATTGCTGTTGTGTTTACCTTCTTTAATAAAAAAATATTATTTTATTTTCAGGTTATAAAAATGCGTGTCGATAATCATACGCTTCGGAATAATAATTTAAAAATGTTATTTTTGAATTGTTATTTTTCTTGTTTCATAATAAGTATTGTTAAAAAAAACGCCTGATAATTATTCACCAACGCAATACAACGACTTAATGAGTTCAAATGGACTCAGAAGCAAAGGTTAGTGTTCAAGGATTTAAAAGAGATACTCGCAGAAAAAAAAACCCTTCTAAAAATATTTGATCCCAGAAAGGAAGTTACGTTAACTTCGGATACGAGTGATGGGCAGGGTCAGCAATTTTATCGCAAGAAGCCATCCAATAATGTACTTTTCAAGAGGACTGATGTCAGCAGAAATAAATTATTCAAATATTGAAAAATAGCCATTGGCGATTGTCTTCGACAATTCTTACTAGGTATGAGGTTCCTATTAAAATCAGACCATAAATCTCTAAGTGTTTATTTTTAATCCTAAAAAGGAATTACCAAAAGTTACTTCTTCCAGGATTCTAAGACATTAAGTATTGTTATATCTCGTACAAGATATAATAAACAAAGTAACACGAGTGTTGGGTTTGAATAATAGGTTTATAATCGGATGTAGGTGTGTCAAATACAGAGACAGAGTCGGGAGTATGCTAACCTCAATAGGTGTTAACAAACGAAGACCTCTTGACTGTCCGCTGTGGTCGTACTTAATCGGCAACCAGTCCGTCCATTATCGTGAATGGGGAAGTTGGGTTATATCATCACAACAAGTATATAAAAGGAAGTACAATGCCACACATCGATACGCTGTCAAGGTTACAATTTGATAAGGATGAAAAAGAAAAAATGGAAATCCCTGATGAAGGAATATTGCATTGGGTTGAAACTGATATATTATCTCTACAAAGATTGGTAGCAGAAACTCTACAGGATCCATTATTAAGCAAGATTTCTGAAATAAGAAGAACTAGGTAGAGTAATTGTTCCAAAGCAGAAAGACTTTATAAAGAAATAAGTGTTGTGGTGTCCTCCTTCTAAAGAGTCTATGTTGGACTCTTCCGCCTACTATAAGATTAGTAGGAGAGAAGGCCTTTGGAGAACATTCGAATAGATTGTTTAACTGCCGAATTCTCTCGGCAGAGAGGAACCCGGGCGAAGCTTTGCCGTGGGGCAAAGTTTCGTCCGGGAAGGTAGACAATCCCTGAATCCGTCTAGGCAGGTTCAAAAGGAATATTTTTGGCCGAGTCTACGGGCTCGGAGTAACCCACGTTAAACTCGGCCTTGTGCCACATACATTTCTTTGGGGGGGGACTGTTAAATATTAACAGTCGAATAGATTATTCATCTGTCGAACTCTTTGCATCGGCAGAGAGGAACTCGGATGAAGCTTTGCCGCAAGGCAAAGTTTCGTCCGGAGAGATAGACAGTCCCTAAACCCGTTTAGGCGGGTTCAAAGGGAATACTTTTGGCCGAGTCTACGGGCTCGGAGTACCCACAATAGACCGGCCTTGTGCCACATACACCCTCGTGGAGGGCTGTAAAATATTAACATTCGAATTAGATTGTTCGTTACTGTCGAACTCTTTGCCTTGAGCAGAAAGGAACCCGGATGAGGCTTTACCGAAGGGCAAAGTTTCGTCCGGGGAGGTAGACAAGCCCTGAACCCATTTATGCAGGTTCTAAGGGAATATTTTTGGCCGAGCCTACAGGCTCGGATTGCCCCACATTAAACTCGGCCTTGTACCACATCCTACTTCGTGAGGATGCTGGTAAATATTAAACTTGGTAAATTCATTGAACACTGGATCATCTGACACACACTCACTAGCCATGTCATACACTTTTGTTGTACTTACTGTTGAATATATGATATATCTCTAACACTTGTTTTGTTATTTCTTTAACTATTTACTTGGTCAACCAATAAGGCTAAAATAAATGATGGAAAACTATGTTATATGCAATCGAAATGTGATAATACCAAAGAGAAAAAGTACCAATATATATTTTAAAAAGTGTACATTGGTAAATAGGATAGTACTTATTTATATATGTTAAGTAGATGCGATATAGTGTGTATATTAAACTAAAAGACAGGTAAGAAGTTGACTACGAAACACAAGACAATACAACAATATGGCGTCGCTTGGTTGATTCAGAATTTGTGGAGATCTGAAAACGAGGTTTTGCACCTCAGGATGAGGCTAAAATATTGAAAGACAACAAAACAGGTAGGTGAAATGAGAAGAAGATGTCCATTAAAAAGAACAGGATATAAACTTCAAGGGGAAAATGAGGAAAGAGTTTGTAGAAGACGTTCGAGAACAACCAAAGGAATTAAAACCTTTTTGGTTCACATAGGTTTAGTAGATTGGTAAATAAGATTGTACATATTTCAATATTAAGTAAAAGCGATATAAAGTGTATAGTAAACTAAGAGACAAGCAAGAAGTAGAACAACACAATACAACAAGCATCATGTAATCTCATATGACAGAAGATAATACAAAAAAAATATGAAAATAAGCTTGTTATAGTCTTAAACCTTTGATAATGACTGTAATTTTTACCAATTTAGCTTGACAAAATATTTGTTTCTAGTTTCAAGTATATATGTGATGTGTGCTGAAAAGTTCCCAACCTGAAGCACTTACTGATTCTCATCTAAAAAAAAAGAAATTTTGATCTGATTTTGGGATGTGGATTTGGGCTAAAAACTTTCCAGCACCCCTATATGAATCAGTAAGACATAAAACCATAAATCCTATGTGAATAATGGTTGATGCAATAACAAAAAGTTATAGAATTGTAGTGGATTTGTAAAAAGGATTGTATCTATTTGCATATGTTAAGTCGAAGTGATATAAAGTGTAAACTAAGAGACAGGCAAGAACTTGACTACAGATCACAACTCAATACAACAATATGGCATCGCTGATAAGATGTTTAAGTTACTTGGATGAACCAGAATTTATCAAGACTTGGATCCGATGTTTTGCAGCCCAGGCTAGGGCTAAAAAATTAAAAGACAACCAGGCAAGAGGGTGAGAAGTTGAAATGAGACCAAGATCTCCATAAAAAAAAGAACAGGACATAAACCTCAAGGGGGAAAGAGGTTGTAGAAGACGTTCGAGAACAACCGAAGGAATTAAATTTCTTTGGTTCACATAGGTTTAGTAGATTGGTAAATAACATTGTATTGTACCTATTTGAAGATGTTAAGTAGAATAGATGCAAAGATTCAGTAAACTAATAGACAGGCAAGAAATTGACTACTAATCACGTGTCATAGAACAACACAATAAAATAGAAATGTTATTAAAATAGGGTAATGTCTGCACTTTTCCTCCTTACAAGATGTTAATTCTATGCTTGTTTTTTTCTTTTTTTCTTTGTTTAATTTGAACCAGTTCATGTCCTGCTTTTCAACATTTAAATTACCGTATTTGACGGCATATAATACGCACGGGTGTATAAGACGCACCCCAATTTCAACAGTGAAAATCAAGAAAAAATTGGTAATTAGTAAAATTATTAAAATTATTAGTAAATTGCACAGCCTTGACTATATTTATGAGGTATTATTTTGGTTAAACACGCCATGATTACAATTAAATGAAAAATAATAGGAAAATAAAGAACACAAGCCTATAAAAATTTTATTATATCCAAAGGTAAGAAGCCAAATAAAAATCAAGCAATTATTACAATTTAGCAAAACAGTACAGATACCATTAAAATTTTATTCTTTAAATTCATAAAATTCGTCGTCTTCGTTATCAAAACTCTGATACTCATTTTCAATACTACTATCATCGTCGTTAAATAATGCATCATCTTCCGTTCCATTGAGAGCAATGCTAATGCCAGACTTTTTAAAAGATTTCCCAATAATTTCTGGTTCCTAATTATCCCAAGTATGCTTCACCCATTCACAGACTTGTGCAATGCTGGGTCTTTTTATTCTTCCTGTAAAGTGTAAAGTCGTGATCAGGCATTGCCATCAACGTGTTCCATTGCTCCTTCATGTTTAAGTCTAAGTTAATAAGACTTGCCAGGTAGCTAATTTCGGCCGACTATCGCGAATTTTAAACCTACATATGGCATTTAAGACGCAGGGGAAATTTTAAAGATATTTTTATTAAAAAAAAAAAGGCCTTATTGCCGTCAAATACAGTATTTGAGAAATATCAATTTACATCTGACAGTCTTTCCTTCTATGGTAAATAATATTGTGATATTTTCCTTCATATTTATCATGTAAGCTAGATCTGTTTTTAAACGTATATACATTCTGAAATTTCAGGTTCCCAACGAAGAAAAAGAATAATTTAAAGATCAGAGAGGACTAAAAGAGGAGTTTCTAACTTGGAACTATTGACAAAGATGCTGTCAAAATTATCAAAAAAGTGTAACTGAAGCAGAGAGATTAGACAGGCAGACTAAAACACAGCAAGAACAGGATTCTACTCGCTGCTTCAACACTGGATGTTTTCCCACCATGACAACAGTTTTGAGTCAGAGAGACAGCCTAAGGGATCTTGGAGTCTTTTAAATATCCCTAGATATGCCATGGAACTTATTATAGGTGATGTAACTGTTAATTCTATGCTTGTTTTTATTTTCTCTTTGTTTAATTTAAACTAGTTTATGTCCTGATCTTCAAAATTTAAATTAATTGAAAAATATCAATTTACATCTGACAGTCTTCCCTTCTATAGTAAATAATATTGTGATATTTTCCTTCATATTTATCATGTATTCTAGATCTGTTTTTAAACGTATATACATTCTGAAATTTCAGGTTCCCAACGAAGAAAGGAAATAGTAAAAACTAAGGACCAAAATTTAGTTTCCAATTTGGGATTATTGACAAAAATAAATAAAACTTCATGAAAAAAAGAAATGTCTTCATTGTAATCAATAAATTCCTTTTATGTATCTTGTGCCGGAACTTTCATCGATGGGTATTATTTAAGTTTTCACCGTTATGAAACATTTGCCCCCGACTACTATTCGTTTGTGACTGAAGTTAATTAATTCTTTTTGTATTTTTATACAACAGGCTTAATTATTTGAAACAGAAAGTAAACATTTTGTTTAATCTACAGAATTTTGTATTTTCGAAATGACTAGCATTTATTTAAAACTCTGTATATTTATTTCCGTGGAAGAAATTGTTTCCATTTCATTTAGGTAAGTAATACAATTTCTTTCTATTTTTCTTATTTCTACTTTACTTTCGAAATTTTATTAAAATTGGGTAATGTCTCCACTTTTCCTCCTCACAAGGGGTTAATGTTAATTCTATGCTTGTTTTTTCTTTTCTCTTTCTTTAATTTGAAAGAGTTTTTGTCTTGATTTTTCAATATTTAAATTATTTGAAGAATATAAATTTTGATAATCTTCCCTTCCCTGGTGAATAATATTGTAATATTTTCCTTCATATTTATCATGTATGCTAGATCTGTTTTTAAACGTACATACACATTTTGAGGTTTCAGGTTCCAATTGAAGAAAGAGAATAATTAAAAGATCAGAGAGAGAAAACAGGACCAAAAGAGCTGTTTCTAACTTGGAACTATTGACAAAGATGCTGTCAAAATTATCAAAAAAAGTGTACCGAAGCAGAGAGATTAGAGAGGCAGACTGAAAGACAGCTAGAACAGGATTCTACACGCTGCTTCAACATTGGATATTTTCCCACCCGGACAACAGTTTTGAGTCAGGGAGACAGCCTAAGTGACCTTAGAGTCTTTTAAATATCCCTAGATATGCCATGGAACTTATTATGGGTAATGTATCTGTTAATTCTATGCTTGTTTTTCTTTTCTCTTTGTTTAATTTGAACTAGTTTTTGTCCTGATTTTCAAAATTTAAATTATTTGAAAAATATAAAATTTGATAATCTTTCCTTCTTTGGTAAATAATATATTTTCCTTCGTATTTATCATGTATGCTAGATCTGTTTTTAAACGTATATACACATTTTGAAGTTTCAGGTTCCAATTGAAGAAAGGGAATAATTAAAAACTCAGGCAGAACCACAGGACCAAAAGGCAGTTTCCAGTTTTGAACTATTGACAAAAATGCCGTCAAAAATATTCAAAAAGGGCAGCTTTAGAAGAAATATTAGACAGGAAGATTGAAAGACAGCAGCAACAGGTTTCTACACGCTGCTTCAACATTGGATATCTTCCCACTAATATTTTCTAGTGAAGAAACAACAGTTTTGAGTCAGGGAGACAGCCTAAGGAACCTTAGAGTCTTTTAAATATCCCTAGATATGCCATGGAACTTATTATGGGTGATATAAATGTTAATTCTATGCTTGTTTTTCTTTTCTCTTTGTTTAATTTGAAATAGTTTTTCTCCTGATTTTTCAATATTTAAATTAATTGAAAAAATATCAATTTACTTCTGACAGTTTTCCCTTCTCTGGTGAATAATAATGTGATATATTTATCATGTATGCTAGATCTGTTTTTAAACGTACATACATTGTGAAATTTCAGATTCAACAAAGGGAATATTTAAAAGCTCAGGACTAAAAGGCAGTTTCCGGTTTAGAACTATTGACAAAAGTGCTGTCAAAAATAATCAAAAAGTGCAGCTTTAGAAGAGATATTAGACAGGAAGATTAAAAGACATCAGCAACAGGATTCTATACATATTGCCTCTACATCAGATATTTTCCAACAATGTCTCCCAGAAAAGATCATCTGCATTGGTGTTAATTGTAGAGTTGATAAAGACACTTAGCAATACATAGAGATTAAAAAGGAAATTTAAGAAAACCAGAGCATCACTTGAATTTCACCAGAGATGAACACGAAAAGTAGATATCTCACCGACATAGTTATACTTAACATTAGTAAATAGGTAGAATCTTATTTACTAATCCACTACAATTCTATAACTTTTTTTTTATTGCATCAACCATTATTCACACCGGATTTATGGTCTTATGTCTTACTGATTTATATAGGGGTGCTGGAAAGTTTTTAGTCCAAATCCACATCCCAAAATCAGATTTTTTTTTTTTTTTTTAGATGAGGATCAGTAAGGGTTTCAGGTTGAGAACTTTTCAGCACACATCACATATATATACTTTAAACTAGAAACAAATATTTTAAATTGGTAAAAAATTACCGTCAGTAACAAAGGTTTAAAACTATAACAAGATTATTTTCATTTTTGTTTTTTTTTTGTATTATCTTCCGTCATATGAGATTACATGATGCTTGTTGTATTGTGTTGTTGTTGTTGTTGTTGTTGTTGTTGTTCTACGACACGTGATCCTTAGTCAACTTCTTGCTTGTCTTTTAGTTTACTATACACTTTGTAGCTCTTCTACTTAACATATTCAAATATGTACAATCTCATTTACCTATCTACTAAACCTATCTGAACCAAAGAGGTTTTTTAACTCCTTTGTTTATCTCGAATGTCTTCTACAATCTCTTTCCTCATTTTCCCCTTGAAGTTTATGTCCTGTTCTTTTTAATGGGCATCTTCTTCTCATTTCACCTTCCTGCTTGGTTGTGTTTCAATTTTTAGGTGTTGTTCTCGCGGAGGATGTTACTGCTGTTTTAGAAGAATTCAACAGCGTAAATTTCAGTAAGGCAGTTTTTGTTGACAATACCAATAGACACTCCGGTTATGAGGCACGGCTTCTTACAGCTCTGGAGAAAAAAAAAACTTTTAAAAAAACTTTTAAAAAAAACTTGCAAACTATCGTCTGTTAACTTCATCAAAATTAACTTCCATTTAGAGCTGTTTTTTAAGTAAATTGATGGCACTACAACTGGTCCTCTAGGGAAATTTTTGTGAAAATGATTCCCAGAATTTGCCCCGGGTAGAATTTAACACTAACAGTGGCCCTCCGGATAACTTATATCTTACTGCTAGGGGGAAGAGAAAAATTTAAGTGGTGACCAGAGATTGCTCTTAAAATATGCAACAGGAATTTCTCGAATGGAAAAGGAACCCTAGATTTTCTGCCTGGAAAACCAAGCACCTAACTTTATCCATCAGGTTAATATGTTTATGGGCCAAAGGTGCCTATTCACCAGAAATCTATGATAAATTGTATAGCCTTATAAGATTTCTAATTGAAATATATTCAGTTATTTGGTTTGAAATTAAAAAGGATAATAAATTCCATAACCAATAACCATTTGCCTTCAACATGAGCCAGAGAATAAAACGACAGCCGAACGAAATATAGAATGTTGCCTTAAAAATTTATAGCACAAAAATATTTTTTTGTTTCAAAAGTAGCGAGCCACCAGAGAAGAGATTTTAAAAAATTATATTCAGCTCTGAAGAGACACGCTGATCAAATTTGATTAACTTTTCACAAAATGGTGTTTGTGAACCTGCGCTTGCAGAAGCTTTTAAAATAAGGAACTACAAGAGGTTCTATTGAATGGAACAACAGGGGAGTTGCCAAATTTACCTGTACATTCACTGACCTAAAACTCGTCTAGGCTTTTGTTTTTTTGTCTATTTTGTTCTCTTTGCACATTGTTTTTTTTTATATTATTGCTATCTCAAAGGCATACTGTAGGTGAAAGAGAAAAAAGACTGTTGCGCCCTTGTCTTGTGTGTTGTTTTTGATAATCACATCTAGAGGTCGTTAGCAGAAGTTCTTAAACAGACAAGTGGGGGGAATCCCCTACTATAAATGAATGCTGGACAATATCATCATAGATAGAGAAAAGCAGCTGAGATTAATTTTACAAAAATGATTACCAGGGTTTATCTCTGGTTGAATTTAACATTATCATTGGACTTCTGTATAATGTATATCTTACTGTAGAGGCAATGAAAGATTTAAGTGGTGACCAGAGAATGCTTTTTAGAATATGCAATAGGAATTTCTCGAGGAAAAAATGAACTCTAGATTTGATGCCTGGAAAATTGTGTCTCTAAATCAATCAAGACTTAGAAATTTAACCATGAGATTAATGTGTTTATGGACCAGAGGTGCGTAGTCACCAGAAATCTATGATAAATTGCACAGCCTTATAAAATTTATAATTGAAATATATTCAGTTATTTGGTTTGAAATTAAACGGGATAATAAATTCCATAACCAACAACCATTTGTCTTCAACATGAGCCAGACGACAGTCGAACGAAATACAGAAAATTGTATTAAAAAATTTTTTAAATTTAAAAATCATTTATAAACGCTTAACTTGGGGCACACCTGGCTACCTTTCAGGGCGGATTAGTTCACCCTGGCGTACCTGTTGAAAAACATAGGTCTAGTCTCGTTAACCAATACATCATGCTGAGGTAATGCACTCAAAGTTTGAGGGGCTAAATAATGATGCAAAATATTTTTTTTCCAAATCGTTGCTTCTTTTTGAGGAAACGAGATTGAAAATTAAGTTTAAGTTAAAAATTGGAGCATTGGAATTTCATTCCTGTGATCAGCGAAAACCTTACAGAACAGACTTATAAAATTTATAATTGAAATATATTCAGGTATTTGGTTTGAAATTAAAAGCGTTAATAAATTCCATAACCAACAACCATTTGTCTTCAACATGAGCCAGGGAATAAAACGCCAGTCGAACGAAATATGGAATGTTGTTTTAAAAATTTATAGAACAAAAATATTTTTCAGATAGACTTTCAGATAGACATGAACAGAATGAGATAGATAGATAGATAGATAGATAGATAGATAGATAGATAGATAGGAACAGACTGGAATAGATAGATAGATAGATAGATAGATATGAATATATTTATAAATTTATATGAATAAATTTATAGCACAAAAATATTTTCTTTGTTTCAAAAGTAGCATGCCACTCGAAAAGAGATTAAAAAAATTACATTCAACTCTAAATCGACAAACTGGTCAAATTTAATTAACCTCCCATAAAATGGACGATGTGAATCTACGCTTGCAAAAGGTTTTTTCCGTTAATGAAAAGTTCTAATGAATGGAACAACATTGAAGCTACCGAATTTACCTGTACATTCGCAAGGTGTGAAAAGAGCAGGTAAATTAATGACTGAAGCTTCATAAATTGTATATAGATAAGAAGCAAGGAACAAACACATTATTACTAAATCATTACACAATCAAATAAGAACGTCCTTTTACTTAAAAAAGGGAATTTATACTGAACAATTTAGCTATATTATAATGTAATATGTCATACAGTACAGTAGTTTTAGTATGAGGTTCAATAAACAATGCAAATTTAAAACTTTTGTCTTATAATTTGTGCCCAGCAGTATTATGGTGTTATATATACTTTTATCTACTTTTTGTTTTATTAATTATGATCTATGAAATTATGCAAGATTTTATTCATTTATGCCTTTTTTGATTATTTTTTAAAATTTTACACAATTTTCGAATACAGTAAAAAAAAAGTTGCATATTTTGCTTGTGGTGATTCATAATTAAAAATCTGGTTTTAATATATTTTCCAGTCAACGTCTCTAATACAAAAACTAACAATTTTATATGGATTTATTCATGAAATAGTAAAATTTTCAAGTCGGATTGTAAGCAAAAACCTGCGTAAATTAGGTATTCCTGTACGTTTCTTCAGACGACATTTAAAACTCGATGCTCAAAAATTGGTAAAAACTGTGAATCTAATTTTTGCTGTCAGTACTTAGCACGTAAGTCCACAATTTGAGAATTAAGTGCAACGTTGATTGTCTAAAAAATGAAAACTCAACCTGCCCTATTCTGACATGGCTTCCACATTATTGCAAGAAATGACAGATTATTTGTACCTACTCAAATGACTTCCTTTTTATATATATTTCACCCCAAGCAAAGCGGGATGCCACTAGCACGCAAGGGGTTACAGAGAGTTAGAGCTAGAGCAAATAGGAGTGATAGAGGAAAGGATGAAGAGAAGGTTAGGGGATAGATCAGGGCATCTGGAGACGTCGATTGACATTACATTTGAATAGTTAAAGATTATAGCTACCAGGGAAACAGGAAAAGGGGAAGGAGTTCCACTGGCGAGAAGTGCGAGACATGAAGCTATTGGAGTAGAAGAGACGGCTATATTTAACAGTTTCGACAGTGAAAGGCTGAGAGCAAGATGCCAGCCTAGTTGAGCGCTTAAATTCATGAAGTCTGGGAACCAGCGAAAGCAGCTCTTCAGAGCAGTTACCGTGAAAGTATTTGTAGAAAAGACAGAGAGAGGCGACGGCACGTCTGTGAGAGAGCGACTGCAGATGAGATGCCAGATCAGAACCAATTACATTGCATATCCGTGTCTGGATTTTATCAAGGGGCCTTGAGACATTTAGAAGGGGCTCCAGACCATATATGGCAGCAATACTCCATGCAAGGGCGAATGGTTGATTTGTAGATTTGAAGGATCGACTCTGGCGAGAATAATTTCCTGGCGCGGCACAGGGAGCCAGCTTTCCTAGCAGTGGACGAATCTATTGACTCAATGTATTTCTTCTATCTCAGGTCAGCAGACAATGTGAGAGCGAGCAGTCGCAAAGATGTGCACTCGTGGAGTTGAGCGTCAGACATTCTAATGGGGGCAGGGATAGTTCTCTGTGGTGAGTAATAGAGAGCATTTTTGTTTTGGGGGCATTAAAGTTAACCAGCGTTTATATATATATGTGTGTGTGTGTGTTTGTCTGTGTCTGTGTGTTCGCGCGCACGCGCGTGTGTGTGTATTTAGGCTGGAAATTCTCTTTTAGGTATGTCTGATTAGATAGATTACATTATGTCTGCTTATTTTTAGCATAATCCGTTCATATTCCCGGATATTTTTCCGTGTATTACAATTGAATAATACAAGAAATGCACTGTAACTGAAAATCAGTTTTATTTCCCAACTACTTTCTATCTCTTTCTGTTGCACCGCTGATGATGATCTCAGACAGAGATGGAAAGTACTTGAGAAATAAAACTGATTTTCACTGTTACGGTGCATTTCTTGCATGATTTGGTTGTAATGCACGGAAAAATGTCCGAGAATATGAACGATTATACTAAAAATAAGCAGACATAACACAATAATAATATATATATATATATATATATATATATATATATATATATATATATATATATCAGTGAATACTAAGGTCAACACCAAGCGATGTTTTATATTTTACAAAAGCTTTATCTCTATATTTTTATCATATCTTTATATGTGTAAGGTAATCAAAAAAGTCCTTGCTCTTTTTTACGTCATATGGGAAGAAATGATTACTGATACGCAAATAAGTGCTCTTGACCAATTCAAGTGCGTTACGCACACACATCAGTCATAGCTCGAGCAGCGGTGAGGAAACATGTCAAAGCAGCTCGTTCAGGGTTGTCCGCTTTATGACTTTAAGGTGAGGTTGTCCGCAGCCGCGTCAAGTCGCTAAATACACCAAGCCTTTGTGGATAATGCTGTGACTGTATGCCCGCCAGGCATTGATTCCAGAAGTTCAGGTCGGGAGATCTGTCCCTATGTGATGAACCCCGCAGTAACTGGCCATAAGTCCTATATCATAAGGCCCTGTAGGCGGCCAGATAGGAAGGCAACAGCTAAACCTGTTGTGAGCTTGCCAAACGCTTACCGTTTTTCTGATAAATCAGTCAGACTTCAGCTGCAGCGCATAGGGAAGGCGTACAAGTTGAGAAAATGGGTACCCCGCACACTGCCGGATGCCAACAAGCAACAACGGTAGATTTCTTGGCACCACTATGTACACATATTTGATCGATAGCTCAACAGTGACGAAAAATGGGTCTTGTACGACACTCCCAAGTCGGACCATCCTGAGTCTAGAACTTCATTAACCAACGTTTTGATTCATTAGCCTAGTGTCTTCTGGGACAATCCTGAATCTAGAACTTCATTAGCCAACGTTTTAATCCACTAGACTAGTGTCTCATTCGACAATTTTGAGTCTAGAACTTCATTAGGCAAGGTTTTAATCCAGTAGGCTAGTGTCTTGTGGGACAATCCCGAGTCTAGACCTTCATTAGCCAACGTTTTAATACACTTGTGGGACAATCCTGAGTCTAGGACTTCATAAACCAACATTTTAATCCACTGGGCTAGTGTCTCGTGGAACAATCCTGAGTCTAGAACTTCATTAACCAACATTTTAATCCACTAGGCTAGTATCTCGTGGGACAATCCTGAGTCTAAATATTCATTAGCCAACGTTTTAATCCACTAGGCTAGTATCTCGTGGGACAATCCTGAGACTAGATATTCATTAGCCAACGTTTTAATACAGTAGGCTAGTGTCTTGTGGGACAATCCTCAGTCTAGAACTTCATTAACCAACGTTTTAACCCACTAGGCTGGTGTCTCGTGGAACAATCCTGAGTCTAAAACTTGGGTCTTTAAACCTAATCTGGCTGCTGCTGATTCTTTTTTTTTTCTTTTTTTTTTTTTGGTGGGGGGGTTATAACAACAATCACGCTTTTTGCGAGTGAATATTACATTGACAAATTTTGAGATAACAATGATTTTTTATAGCTACAAGTCCTACTATTTAACCCAGAGGTTCCCAAAGTAGGCGGTACCTCCCCAGAAGCGAATGAAAGATCCAGGTGAGAAGAAAAGCGGATAGGGTGGCAGTGGTACATCAGAACCCTAAAATACACCGCACGCAACACATTGTAACTAAAGTGTGTCTTCCCTTCACTGTACAGTATATGGCCATTTATATAAAATGATTATGGAAAATACTAGGGCACTCATTTAACATGCAGTACTAGCAGCAATAACAATCCAATCAAAGATTGGCTATACACTGGTGAGAGGGGCGTTATGGTTGTGGTTTGGTACGCAAGGTTGCAGCAACACTCAACATTTTTGAGACCCCTGATCTAAACAAATGAAAACGCCGACAGAAAAGCAACTCTCCCTCAAGATACAGAAGTTGGGTATAGGGCCAGTCACTCGACCCTGTGGAAGAATTTGACAACAGAAACCTCACTCGAGGCCTTACGTACAACAGAGCATCAGGCAGATACTCATTTGGCATGCAATTCTAGCTTCATGAAAATCCAATCAGAGCTTGACTATGCATTTGGGAGGAAGGGGTTTGTTAGATTAGCGTCTAAATTTTTGATGAGGCGTTAGGGTTGTGCTTTGTTACGCAAATCCCCAAACTTTGGCAACCACTGATTTAACCCATAGCTGCGGGGAGAAGATGTGGATTTATATCTTTCCTAATGTTGTTTGCGAATGCAATGAAATAAACTGGAATTCGAACCTCGATCTACTACGCCACAGCCGGGCCGCTACTCTCGACACCACATGTACATCCCTTTAAAATAGTAACATAATGCTTCTGAAAAATAAATTCTATATAAGGTAAGAGAAATTATCACCGAATCTCATTTTGAAACCAAGATCAGATTCCAACCTTTGATGAGTCGTGAAAATAGCAGACAATAGGAATAGAAATTTATCAACAATAATTAAGAATGCAATTCGATAATAATTCCCCCCAAAAACAACTGAAATCGCGATGACAAAGGGAGATAACTCAGTCGACACTAAAACTAATGAAAAAATGAATATAAATACTAGGACAGATAAAATTATAAAGAATAAAATTAAACAAACAAGTCGACAGAAATTTAGACAAGAATAAAGAATGAAAAATAGAAATTTTAAAAAATGACTAAACAGTAGTGGTCAGATATTTCTAAACAAACTAGAAAGCTTGGAACTGAAATCATTCGAAAGCATTATGCCACCTAACTTACAGATCTTCACAGCATTCAACGCTTATCTGTGGTGACACTCAAGTCTATATAGTCAAGTTAAATACATATATATATATATATATATATATATATATATATATATATATATATATAGTTTAGAAGCTACCTGCAGGATTAGAATGGTATGAACTTGACAGAAGAATGAAAAACAGTTTAAAAAGAGCACTTAGTGTCATTGAAGAAAAAAAAATCTTATCAGCTTTGAGAGACGTTTGCAACGAATACCAAAAATTTGTGCTGCAATAATCAAGGAAATCAGAATATTGTGACGAGAGCAAAATTTAATCATAAAAATACTTTTTTTTTTTCTTTTTGTCATAATAAAATTTCTAATGAAAAAATCATGTCCCACATTTTTTGGGACCATTTCAAAAATTACGAGAAGGCCTCAAACATTTATATATATATATATATATATATATATATATATATATATTCTATATAAATACAGTTAAATCAGCTCCCAGTACCTGATGATTCCGAGGTGCATAAAATATGAGCCGTACTGTCAGGCGTGGGATATTATGTATATTTAAGAATATATATATATATATATATATATATATATATATATATATATGTGTGTGTGTGTGTGTGTGTGTGTGTGTGTGTGTGTTGTATGTGTGTGTGTGTGTGTATGTATTGTGTGTATTTATTTATTGTGTGTATTTATATGCTTATAATTGGTAACAGAAGCCATTGATTTATACCAACGGCTTCCCATACTTAATAACGGTCGTTTTCAGAAACTCGCGTGGTCATGTGTGACGTAATGAGCTACGGTGCAAAATCTTTGATAATGGCTTATGTAAGCCAAAGATTAGATAGGATTAAAAAATATGTATCAATATTGGGATTTTCTTTCTTCAGATTGTCTCCTCTGGGTATTGATTCCAATGTCAAATTTCATATTTACAGCCGCTTTATCGCTGATATTGAGCTTTTAACCCATTAGTTAGTATACCTTAAAACTATATATATATATATATATATATATATATATATATATATATATATATATATATATATTATCAAACCCAAGTGTCAAAAAAATGTGTAAATCTATAAAAGTTGAAATTAGTAAAAATAATTCTATCAGCAATAACGAGAATAGTAAAGTCTACATAGGATCTACTGAAGGCAATTTTAAAAAGCGCTACTCTAATCATATAAGTAGCTTTAAGAATGAGAAGTATAACACTAACTTATCTAAATACGTTTGGAGTATTAAGCAGGAAGATATCCCATTCTAAAATGGGAAATACTAAAAAAAATGTTGTAAATATTAAACCGGCAACAAATTCTGTATATTATGTATGGAAGAGAAGTTAGCAATGGCTACCTTCAAAAAACTAAACATTTTATTAAACCAGAGGTCTGAAATCCTTAATAGATGCAGACATAAGAAAGCCTGGTTATTAGAATAAGGGTTGTTTTTTAGTCACGTGTTTTATGTCTTTTTAGGCTAAAACACGTGACTAAAAAACAACCCTTAATGTTTTCCTTTGAGTTTGACCAATTCGTAAAAAAAAAACTAATTAAGACATGCGTGTCCGTCAACCTTAAACAATAATCTTTGTCAATTTTATTTTTCAGTCTTTATGATGGTCGATACTTGATCTATCTCTTACTGTTACATCCCCGGGCAACGCCGGGCTCTACTGCTAGTAATAAATACATTGAGATCTTTTTGTGGATCAGTTTTGATATTTTATATTACTAGCATCTACTTGGATTATATACCAATGGATCTATTACCCTTACTATATATATATATATATATATATATATATATAAAGCTCTCGGTTATTAACGAAAATGTCATCTGTAATTTGCCACGAAATGATTTTTGGAAGGACAGATCATCCTTCTGTCAAAAAGATCCCCAAAATAATTAAAGAAATTGATACAAAGGAGGTAACAGATCTGCATTCTACTGAAATTTTGCATCATGGAGATGACAATCTTGCTGGAGAGACTCATCATTTGATATCAGATGTCTATTTGGTTGGTCCTGTGCTCCAGGGCTGGGTTAACACTAAAAGTTTTAATCAAAATCGAAAGAAATAATATTTTTAAAAATCTTAATAGTAATAATAATTCCCGACAAGGTTGCTACTAGCACTTCTTCTATGTATCGTATCCCTTCAGAAAGTGGGCGATCACGGCTCTCCACTACTTCCTCCCTCTCCCTGATGCAATGGATAGCGGCTCAGAAAGTGAAATCGGAGACCTGAGTCGGATTCGTTACATTCACTTGACAAAGGTATAAATCCATCTCTCCCCTCTCCAGCTATGGGTTAAATAGTACTATTTTTATATGGAAAAAATCGTTGTTATTCTCAAAAAAATGTTAATGCAATATTCGGTAAAATATAAAAATATGAGAGGTTTGTATTTACGCTTAATCACAGTTCGATTAAGACACTATATTATTTGAGAATTATGACAGAATTTTTTTTTTTTTTTTTTTTGTATTTTTTCAACTGAATTGAAAAGAATCAGTATTTAAAGCAGTGATCGGCAAAGTACAATGAGTTCGGGCGGGTCAAATAAATAAATAAAAAAACGAACCAAGAATGTTTTTGTTAAGGCGACATTGATGTCTATTTCATACCACCCACACATCCCACTACCCAACGAAAGAGTTAGGGAAAGAAAGAAAGGGAAGAGAGGAAGGAAAGAGAGAGAGAAAGAAGGAAGGAAAGAGAGAGAGAGAAAGAAGGAAGGAAGGAAAGAGAAAGAAGGAAGGAAAGAGAGAGAGAAAGAAGGAAGGAAAGAGAAAGAAGGAAGGAGAGAGAGAGAAGGAAGGAAAGAGAGAGAGAAGGAAGGAAAGAGAAAGAGAAGGAAGGAAAGAGAGAGAAGGAAGGAAGGAGAGAGAGAGAAGGAAGGAAGGAGAGAGAGAAGGATGGAAGGAGAGAGAGAGAAGGAAGGAGGGTAGGAGAGAGGAAAGGAAGGAGTTAGAGAAAGGAAGAAAGGAAGGACTTGTAAAACATGTTTGAAAAAATATGTGCAATGTATCGCTTTTCATGGGAAACTTTAGTTCTTTGTGTCCATGGGATGCACAGATGGGAAATTTACCGAGTCCTTTAAGATTTGTATGCGTCAGGGACGCGGGAGACACCACCTATCATCACCTGTGTGTACACATGGAAAAAAAAAACAAAAACTTACAAATCAAAAATATGTCTCGTCTTTAAATATACGGTCTGGTTCCCCACTCGCTGTTCGTCTCGAGGTCCTCGACAAAATCCAGAGACGGATATGCAACGTGACTGGAGACATGGAGAAACAGCGAGTAGTATACCTAATAGGCTTGTGTAAGTGGATGGTAGAACAGGTAGTAGAAGGGGTATTGAAAGGTAAACCTTACTAAGAGTTACCAAGGATAGGAAGTTGTGGCGAGCCATGATCGCCCACATCCTGAAGGGGACACAGTACATAAAGTAGAGGAATGTAAGAAAGTGAATATAATAATATTATTATCTGGTATCTCGTCTACAGTCACTTTCTCACAGACGAGCTGTGGCTTCCCTCTGTCTTTTCTACAAGAATTTTCACGGCAAGTGCTCCGAAGAGCTACTTTGACTGTTTCCCAAACTGCATGAATTTAAGCGTGCTACTAGTTTGGCATCTCGGTCCCACCCTTTCACTGTCGAAACGGCTAAATGTAGCCGTCTCTTCTACTCCAACAGCTTCTTATCTCGCACCTCTTGTCAGTGGAACTCCCTTCCTATCATTAGCTTCCCTGATAGCTATAATCTTCAAATATTCAAATGTGATGTCAATCGACATCTTCTGATGCCCTGATCTTGATTCCTGTCCTTCTTTTTATCCTTTTCCCGAACACTTCTCTTTATTCTTACTTTCAGTAACCCCTTGCGTGCTAGTGGCACTCTCGCCTTGCTTGGGGTGATTTGCTTAAAAAAAAGTCCCATAAAGGACATTTTATGGATTATCAGCAATCCATTAAAAAAACAAATCAATCAATCAACAACTCTTCACCCTCTTCTGTCATTTATTTACAAAAGTTCGTTAGTTAGGTTACTCGTTGCTCTGTCCCTCTTGCCTACGATATGTCTTATGAGTGTCAAACTCTCCGGGCCCTCTTTCCTCATTATGCGAACCAGAAATCTCCCCTCTCTCTTTCTGATTCTAAGTATAAGCATCCTTATTGATTTCAATATTAATCAAATGTTCTGTTCGTAGTATTCTCAGCATCCTTCTGTAGAACCATGTTTCATTGTGTCAAGTCTCTCTTTCACGCGTGAGGAGGTCGCCCTGCATTTGCTGTCATCTGAGAGGACCGATATTGCATAGCAGTTGAGCAATCTTTTTCTTTGTTTCTAATAAAATTTTTCCCGTTTCCTATTACTGTGCTTAGCTTCCAGAAGGCACCTTTTGCTATTCCAATGCGCCTTCGGATGTACGTTAAAACACTTCGTAGATATTTAAATATTCCCGCTTGCTTGATTTTGGCATCGCCAATTCGTAGACAGAGAAAATTGAAGACTGTTGGAATTTCTCAAGAGTGTTGAAATTTCTAAAGCACATACTGGAGGAAAGAGGGCTTGGTGAATTTGACACTGACATGGCATATTGAAGACAAGATAAGAGCTACCAAGGACAGGAAGTTGTGGCGAGCCATGATCGCCCACATCTTGAAAGGTTCACAGTACATAAAAGTAGAGGAATGTAATAAAGAGAAGATAATAATAATAATAATCTTTTACGGGAAGGAAACTGCAAGAAACTGGTATGAACATCACCCAGACCCGATTACAGAGAGATGACATGTAACAATTTTATGGGGTTTTACAAAATACACACAGGCAGAAAAATCAAAGCTAATCTCCCGGACATCGTGATCAAAGGCCACAAAAACAGAATGTGCTTTCTTATTGACACGCCTTTAAGAAATACAAAAAAATTGTACTCACAAGCACAGCTTGCGCCTTACAAAAGGTTTTATCTATGTAAAATACGTGTGATCTTAGATTGTTTTTGTTTTTTTAGGGGGGGAGGTAGAAGAAGAAGAAGATGTTCTGAACATGCAACAGAAATCAAAATAATAAGAAGAATGGATAAATATTGAAAAATTGGAAGAGATGGGAACAGATAGAACAGATAGAAGAAGAAGAAGAAGAAGAAAGAAGAAAAGAAGAAAAGAAGAATGGATAAATATTGAACAATTGGAAGAGATAGGAACAGATAGAAAGAACAGATAGAAAAGAAAAGAAGAAAGAAAAGAAGAAGAGAAGAAGAAGAAGAATGGATAAATATTGAACAATTGAAAGAGATGGGAACAGATAGATAGAAGAAAAGAAGAAGAAAGAAGAAGAAGAAGAAGAAGAAGAAGAAAAGAAGAAGAAGAATGGATAAAATATTGAACAATTGGAAGAGATGGGAACAGATAGATAGAAGAAGAAGAAGAAGAAGAAGAAAAGAAGAGGAAGAAGAAGAAGAAGAAGAAGAAGAATGGATA
>CAHIKZ030001613.1:5792500-5967500 GCA_903632075.3 Acanthosepion pharaonis | reverse complement strand
AACCGTAAGTTCTACATTAACAGTTTCTTCTTTTGCGCTTCTCACCTATTGAACTCTCTTCTGGTTTCTTCTGGTCAACTTTGACTTTCAAGAATTTAAATGCAATGTCAATTCTTATCTTCTGTTCTTTTGTCGTTCTCCCTCCATAATAATATTTTTCTTTTTCTCATATTTTTTCACACTCGGTAATCCTTTGCATCTTAGTGGCATTATTGCATTTATTGGGGGTGAAATGATTTTTAAAAATTCTAAAACCGTATCTAAATTACAATATGGCAGAATCCAGAATGACTCAATTTACAAATAGGCATATGCTGACAGAGTTAAGAAAAAATATAAAAACTTAAAAGAGGTCAATAACTTAAAATGAGACACCTTATGGGAAGCAATAGTGACATTAGTAAAAAAAAAAGAAAAGGAAAAAAAAAAAGACTAGAAAAAAGTGAATGACTGATGAAAGTTTCCAATTAATAAAAAAGAGATAAGAGACGATACCAAAGAATGGCAAAGAATATTGTATGTTAAACCAAAGATAATAGATATAAATACAAACAGCAAAAGATGAATGGTTCAATACAAAGTGTGCAAAGATAGAAACACTACAGAACATAAACATAGCAGGGTCTGCATAAAAATAAATAAGAAATAGCAAGAGAGAAAAATATGCTGTTTAACAAGAGATATAAAGTCTAAAAAAAAAACAGTCATTACAGATAATAATGGAACAAATACATGGAAAACCTCTTCCATGACAACTGTGGAGCAAAACCTACAAAAACTTGGAAAGACTTGTAATATTAAAAACTATGGTAAGATTGGCACTGGCCATGATCAACAGAAATAAAGCAGTCATACTAGATGGGATTGTAATAGTGATGCTGTCAGTTAATGTTGGGAATTAGTAAGGTTACTGAAGTAGTAAATGAAACATATGACAGCAGCTAAATACCAGATGACCTCAGAAGATCTATGTTCATAGTGATTCCAAAATAGCCAGGTGTAACTTAACTCTATTAGACAATCAACTTCATTGGTTACATAATTAAACTTATAAATAGAATTCTAATGAATACAGTTTTCATCAGATTTAAACTGGAAATAAGGTAAGAACAGTATGATTTTGTTCAAGATGCTGGAACAAGAAATGTCATTTTTATGATCAGTATGTTATCAGAATGAGCAAATACAAATAGATTACAGAAAAGCATTTAAGTTACCAAGACTTACATGAAGTACTTATGATAACAAGATCAGTGAATGTTTTTTGAATTGAAAAAAAATAGAAAGAAGAGTAAGATAAGAATGTGTTTTCTTCACCAGAATTATTCAACCGATGAAGAAAGACAAAGAACTACTAGGATTTATTATTGGTAAAAACAATTTTAACAACATACATGGGTGATATTGTGTTGATGGCAGACTCAGAAAAAAAACTGAAACAACTCTTAGAGAAGGTGGTTATAGAAAGCAAGAAGAAAAGACTGAACTGTAAAAATACAGACTGCATTGTTGTTAGACATCCCAAGATGCCAGGTACATATTGGGAACAACAGTGTCATGAAGGTACAGAAATTTATTTGGGTAGTGTAGTAACAGATGACAGAAACGTGATACAGAAATCAAAAGGGACAATAGAATAGAGAAATGTATCTTTAGGGATAGGAAAATATAATTAGAAAAATGTGTTAAACAATTACATAATATCTAGGTGAGAATATTTAGAACAGAAAATGTGAAAAATGAGGATGTTTAAGGAAAATATATATCAGAAAATTTATAAATAAAGTCTTAAAAAGAGACAGCTGAAATTTCTGGGATACATAACGAGAAAAGAGAGCACGGAGAGTTTAACACTCCCAGGACATGTTGAATGTAAGAGAAGCTGTGAGAAACAGAGTAAGCTAATTCTTGGGCCTGTGTGAATGGAAGCCAGAAAAGGAACAAAGACAGATAATGAAGTTACTTAAACCAACAAAAAGAAGAACCCAATTTGCCCATGTCTCGAAAGGACATGGCACTTGAATAGAAGTCAGGTTTTGTTAGCTTTGCATAATGACTGTGTCTGAATGGTGTTGTGAGAGGGTCTGAGTTGCATTTTCATGAGTAATCTATGATCATTTAATTTTCAGAAGGCAAAGCATAGAAATAAAAGTTTTGACTTTAAAAGAACATGCTATATTCTTGTATGATTTAAGTTGTCAAATGATTTTCTCACAAGTTTTCTCATTGCAGCTTTTTAGGTAGACAGAGGTTTTGTTCTTCATCTGAAATTTAAAGACAATGCTTTTGGCTATTCTCCTGATTACAAGGTACATTGCATTGGCAGAAACAGAAATATGAGCTTCTTAAAGAAGAATTATCAGGAGGAAATATTCTAACTTTTGATCAAAATACCATCAATATACTTCCTGTTGTCATAGCTGTAAATATTTCTATTTCTATAGCATTAAAGCTTTAAAAGAAGGAAGAAAAGGTTTTCCTTTCACAAGAAGACTTATTGATAATTAATGATAATCAATTTGACTCTTAATTAGTAATTAGCATCAAATTGTTCCCTCACATCATTTTTCTGAGAATATTCTCAAGTCAATACGGACAAATTTCATCAAGTTGCTTTCGAGCCACAAACTGCACAAGTGCTTTTCATTGACCAATCAGATTTCTCTTTCTTTCTCACTCATAATTTTTGTAGTTAATTTTTAAATATTTTGTATTTAGCTACAATTTTTTTTGCACAAAATCACTTTATCTCCTTAACAGAAGTGCTTTTACTTCAGCAATTTATTCCTTTATTTCTTTTTCTCATGGTTTTTTTTTTGTCTTCACTTTTTTTTTTCCCAAAATCACTTTATCATTCTCTTATACTTAGATATTTTGTTTTCTTTTTCTATCATTTTCTTTCCTCTAGTTTTCTTTCTCCATCTCTTTGTTAGTTCCCTTTAGGCTTCATTATGTTCTAATCACTTTCTCCCTCCTTTTCTCAAGATTCACGATCTCTCTCTCATATATATATATATATATATATATACACACAGTTTAATTTTCTCCTACCTTTTCAGTAATTTTCTCCCCAACCCCTAACATATTTCCATAGCCTTTTCCATTATTCAGCTCTCCTCCTCCCACTGCTCCTGGCATGCACAAACCTCTCCTGCCACTTAAAGTGCCATATCAAAAATACTCATTGGATCTCTTCAGAAAGACCACTTCTTCGTCACTGTCTTTTCACCTGCCTTCCTTTCTGCCAGATCTCACCTCCTACCCAGTTGCCTTTGGATGACAGATGACAGCCACCAAATGACAGCTGATTGTCACTCCAACTTCCAGGCATTTTACACCAAGTGGAAGATTAAAGCAATAAATCTCTATCACTAATGAAACATTTGCATCCACATCAGTCATGCACAGCCAACAGATGGCATCAGGTCAATAAGGCAGTAAATGTTTATTGTCTAGTAAAGCCTTTTGCTGTTCTTCTTATTATGACTGCTTGACTTATATCTTGACATCATTTACTCTTACTGGCTCTCAAAAGATTCTAATATGCTGAAGTTTTTCTTAATAATAATCAATAATATTTGGGCTCTGTGGTTACACACACTGTCAGATTTTATTATGCAAGTCAATGTTTTCACAATAAAATTGGCTATTAACCAAGCAATGCTTCTAACATTTTTAGGATATACTTCTATGATAAATGTATCTTGTGAATTTCAGATTCTCTGATTTTATAAAAAATATTTACAATAAAGTATTTGGTAATGTGTGATTTCCTTATGAATCTCAAAATGTTGTTCAACATATTGCATATATATATATATATATATATATATATATATATAAACTTTTTATGCCAACATGCTTTGTTCCTAATTACACTATTTATATTATTTAGACTATTGCCATCATCTTTGCTAATATATTCATAATGTTTCAGCTGTTGTATGCCTTCTTCAGGTGATATAAGTTGGAATTTTGAACTGAACCCTTAATTTAGTCCATAGGGGTAGAGTGTTCTAATTCCACATGCCATGCCTTTTTTTGGATATCTCAGTTTCAGTTATCTCCCTTTAGTAACTCAACTCTCCAAGTTTTTGTTCACCTCTGTTGTGGCCAGGTATTGAACTCACAACTCTTTGGGTCAAGTGATTTTTGGACTACTCAACCAATGCTCTGAGTGAGTAAATCTTTTGGACTTATAAGCCTAATGTCTCAGTAACATTTTTTACCTGAGTTCATATTACAATTTTACAAGGATAACAACGTAAACAGTATAAATAGTTACAATATGTCATATCAGAAAAATAGACAGATACTTTGTTTCTTGAGGAACTTTGTCAAAGCAGGGGTCGATATTTTATTTGGTAACCTTTATACACAGAAGCAACCTAGAGAAGAATATTGTTAAGCTTTCAAATTTTGAATTAGAGAAAAATAAAATCTTCTAAAAGCCTACTGAGTAAGGTAAGGTAAACTATAGAGGTTGCTAAGTGATGTAATTTATCGGTCAATTTGATGTAATTTTTCAGCCTATTTGTGCACACATAGATACATAATTATACAGTTATTGATACTTGTTTTTGTCATATTTTTTTTACTAGTGAATGTAGAGCCTTATATGATGGGGAGGCTTGACACTATATCCTTCACAAAGTAGATCAACCAATAGGACTTACCAGACAACAGAGGGGATGGGCTGCACTGTTCTTGGCTTATAGGGCTCTTCAAAAGTGATGATAAATAAAGAGAGTTATTGTAAGTTCATTGACAAGAATATTTTGTGAGTGGTAATAGGGGTGTAAAACAAGGATATGTCTTCCCACAGACTTGTTCAACCTATACAATGCGGCACTGCTGAGAGAACTAGAGATCCTACCAGGATTTGTTGTTGGTGGTTATAATCTTAACAACATAAGATATGCAGATGGACCAGTGTTGATAGCAGACATAGAAAAAAAAAACAACTAATTCTCCTACAAAAGGTAGCAAAGGAAAACAAGAAGAAAAGTCTGAATATGAGCCCAAAATGCAAATTTCAAATCCTTGAAACTAAAATCGAAAATGTAGAAAAATTGAAATATCTGGGAATTGTTCTAACAGAGGATCAAACATGCAACACTGAAATCCAGAGACAGACTGGGATAGCCAAAGATGCATTCCAAAAGCTAAGTAGAGTATTAAGAAACAGAAAAACTTTATTAGAAGCAAAGGAAAGAGTACTGAACTGTTATATGGTATCTATCCACCTATATGGCAGTGAATACTAGACAACATCCTCAAAGATGAAGAAGAGACTTGAAGCAGCAGAAATGTGGTTCTACAGAAGGATGCTGAGGATACTATGAATCAAACATGTGAGCAATGACAAGATTTTATAGAAAATAGAGTCAAAAAGGAAATTTATACAAAAAGAGACAGTTGATATTTCTGGGGAATGTAATGAGGAAGGAGGGCTTAGAAAATCTGATAATCACAGGACAGATTGAGGCAACAGAGGAAAACAGTGCATAACATACTATATGGGCTTCAGTAAATGGATGACAGAAGAGGATTTAGGAGAAATAGTAAAAAGACAAAATTTATTATGAGCTACAAGAGACAGGAATTTGTGGAGGGCCATGATCGCCTATGTCCTGAAGGGACACAGCACATCAAAGAAGAAAAGAAGTGAAATTAAAAGAGCCTAAAAGACAAACCTAAATTCACAATCTTATTTGGGATATGTTTGTCTAAAGTACTTGTAGCTTGCACATTTAATACAGTTGAACAGATAGACAAGTGAACCTGTCTATTTGTAATGACTAACAAGAGCTGGTCATCAGCCAACACTAGGTGGTTCAAAGGTAATCAAGTAGGGTCAATCAGGGTTGAAAGAAGGACATGACAAAAGCAGTTAATCAATGATATGCTGGCAAAAATGACAAAACAGAACATCACAGTGCAAGAGTCATTAGGCTGTGACCACTGAGGCATACTTTTTGATGGACTTCAAGCGTTATACTGCCTTGATTAATAACCCCTAGGTAACACTGGACATTTGACAATAATCAGGTTGAATTGTGGGGCTTAGAGGAGTTTTTCTATACTTAGATTTGCTTGAGAAAGTGAATATATTTGTCAAGTATATTTATTGTAGATCCTAAGGCTACAAGAATATCAAAATTTGATTTCTACACTGTGTATCAGGTAAGTAAAAGTCATATCAAGATTGACAAAGGAAGCATTGAATCCAATTAAGAGAATATGTTGCATCTAACAGTCAACAAAAATTTTGAAGTTCATAATATCTTTCTGTCCATCTTCATCTATCTCTTGCTTTTCCATCTAATATAGATAATTTTAAATTGCATGCTTTTAAGTAATCCTTATCTATTCAACAAAGAAGAGGCCATGAATGAGTTTATCAATATTTCATTGTTTATTCACATCCTTGTAAAAAAAGATAAGTACAATTACAGTATCAACTAGTGGCTAGAAGAGCAAAGAATAACAGGGTCATGTCTCAGGCTAATTGTAATAGCAGACATGCAGTTGGCATGGTGGTTATCAATTCATACAATGGAATAGACAGACTGTGTTCAAATTCCAGTCAAGGTCATTGCATTCATTCCTATTAATGCTCTGGAGGAAGGTGCATATTCATTCTTCTACCTCCAGCTATGAGTTAAATAGTAGAGCAGATTGGCTTCTTTTGTTTTAGGAAAAGGTTAACAAAACAAAATAAACCACCTGCCATCAGGTGCTAGCATGGAATGGTAAGATCAATTACTTTGATAGATTTGTAAGAGGAAACCAGTGGCCTTTCTTCTTTTAAATACCATGTCAATTCAGGACATGGCTGTTCATAAATCTCCACAATTTCTTGTTCATTGTAGCTTTAAGCAACATTTGAATCTTTACTACTCTTCTTTGCCCCTGCTCTGTCATCATTTCACACAACTGCAATCAACTCTCTCTCTCTCTCTCTATATATATATATATATATATATATATATATATATATATATATATATATATAAGATGGTTGAAGATTGTATGAGTCATCTGAAGGTCGCATGAGCATGAAACTAGTTACATCTAGAGCAATTTTTCTATAGGATTTAATGTTGTGAAGTGTTTTTTGGCTCAATCTAACCAATCTGGACTTCAAGCATTTTACTGTGTCGGTTAGTTTGCCTCCAGGCCTTTTTTTCTCTTTCTTTTTTTCAGTTTTCTTTGAGACTGTATCTTGGTAAGAGTTTTAGGTTTTGGAAAGTTTACCTTGGTTCCACAATTTGTTTTTCTTATTCTTTAATATATATATATATATATATTAACACCCCCCCCCAAAAAAACAGACGACATGAATTTAATGGATGTCAGAATTCATTGAAAAATACATCCCCACCTGTACCTAAACTTAACCCCTTTTTTGGAACATAACAAATAACTGATACAACAAAAGTTAATAAAACTGAACACACTACACCCCTTGTCTGGATGATTGGTAACCGTAAATTATGAATTTCCCTTGCAGTTAAAACTCAGTTAATTTAAAAAATAAGTTACTCCAAAATTTGCTTGAGGATGAAATGGAACTGATGTTTTTAATTTAATTAAATTTAAAGTTTTAAAGTTATTACTGTGTAGCGAAAAAACATTTTAAATCAGTTAATTTATAATATTAATGCTCTGTATATTTACATTGAGCACTATTTTGTAAAAAATAAAAATATCAATAAGAACACCAGATTACATATCTTACTGTTCTTTCTTTTTATTTATATATATATATATATATATACATATATATGTACATGCACGCATGCACACACAGCCGACATCTGTTCCTGTTTGTGTATGTGCTCAAACACATTCCTTTACAAGATATATTTACAGTGTATAAATTATAAATTGAATCTTTTCTTAGCATTTATAACTTTCTTATTTATTAACCCTGAATCTGATCCGTTTGATATCAAATAAAAAATTATGGCATAAAAATTATCTTTCATATTTTAAATCATTATAAATTCTGAAATGTTACTCATACTTTTGTATTTCTTTATGATGTCAGTGTGCTACACAATTTCAACTTTACTCCTATAGGCCGTAGCACAACATATCATACTATTTTGAAATCAGGCTGGACTTTGTGAGCACATTAAAAACATTCCTGATATTTTTGATTTGCAAGTTTTCATTTTTGAGTTTTTCTGTAATTTATTGTTACCTATTGCATACGGCAGCAGTATGCTTCACCAAATGACATTTCTGCCAACAAAAGACTAGATTGCAATCAAAAGAACCAAGGCTGCAGTGAGGAAAAGAAAGTCCTGTGCAAATATAAATTCAAATCAAACAGTAGCCAGGAGAGCTTTCAATGCTGAGAATATAAAAAGACTTGAGGACTCTCAAACTTCTACTCATTGTTACCAACAACCCTTTTATGAAAATCTTCTGTGTCAATACCACAGAAAAACATTATAATATGTTCATTAAGTTAAAGGGTTTTGAAAACAGTAAACTAAAGCACTGTGATCAGCTTCATCAAGCTTTGAAGCGGAGATGCCATCAAAATCCTGCTTTAACAAATATCCTCAGTCAGTGTGGCTTTGTCACCCGCAGCAAGGGTGGTTTAGTATCATACTTAAGAAAGCACAAATGAAATATCTCTTTCTCTAACCCGATTTTCTCCACAATAGCCCCTGCTAGCATGCATAATTGTAAAACAAAAGGCATCATCCAATGCTGACCCTCATTTATCGTTCATGATAGGAAAGTCCACCATATATATATATATATATGTATGGCTCACCTCTTTAAGAATGTATTCTTTGTATTAGATAGATATAAGTTGGATCATTAAGAATAGATACAAAGAAAGATAGTGATGTAATGTTTTAGACATGTGTTTATAGTTGGTAATAATAAGTTTTCATTAAGTTTTCAATGTATTTTCTCCTTAAAGAATTATGTTCTTTTTTAATTAGTGTCACATTAGTAAAATCAAAGTTATGTCCAGCATCATTTCAATGCAAAATGACAGATTTAGATCGATTGTCCAAATGCAACCCGCTTTTGAATTCGCAGATGCATGCTTTTAGATTATGTGATATGTATCCCACTTAAACATTTTTGCTTTATCAACAACTTATAAATGCTGGGATTTATTAAATAAATTGTTTACAAAGCCAAAATGTTTATGTGGGTAGACATCACATGATCTAAAAACCTGCACTTAGAAACAAAAGAGAGACTTGTGTTTGGACAATCAATCTAACTCTCTCGATTTGCAGTGAAATGATACTGGACATAGAGTGGCATTAGTGAAATCAAAGCTAATTAAAAAAGAAAATAATTCTTTAAGGAGAATATACATTCAAACCTTACTAAGATTATTACCAACTATAAACACATGTCTAAAACATTACATCGCCATCATTCTTTGAATCCATTCTTAAAGAATCTAACTTTATATCCAATACAAAGAATATATGCTTAAAGAGCACAGCCACAAAGGTGAATATATATGTTGATAATAATGTGTGTGTGTGTGTGTGTGTATATATATATATATATATATATATATATATATATATATTGATAGTAATGTGTGTATACATATATATAAACAGAAATACTTGTAAACAGAAGTGCATACATTAACATATAAAATAAATATACACACATCTGTACTTCTGCATTTTAATCAATACATAATGTATACAAACATACGCAATTTACAAATATTTTTCAAGTAATATCTTCTTTTATGTGCCATGTTCCATCAGTATGTGGATGATCATGACTTTCCACTACTTCCTATTCTTTGCCCTTTGTTTCTCTCTTGCATTCAATATGTCCTGTGAGTGTCAAATTTTAAAACTCTCTTTTCTCAGTATGTATCCAAGAAATTTTAACTGTCTTTTTCTGAGTGTTCTTTTTATCTCCATTTTTCTTAAAATTTCCTTATTGTTCACATGATCTGTCCATGGCATTCTCACAGCATCCTCCTGTAATTCCATATCCCTTTTGCCTTGAGTCTCTACTTTATCTGAGAGGTAACTGTCTCGCATTCCCTGACATATTTGATAGCAGTTCAGCACTCTTTTTCTTTGCTTCTAATGAAAATTTCTGATCTCATAATACTTTGTTTAGCTTTAGTAAGACGTGTATGTATATATATATATATATATATATATATATATATATATATATATATATATATGTTGTTTATGTACATACATGTGTGTGTGTGTGTGTAGGTGTATGTATATATGTGTATGTATGCATATACACTGTGTGCCAAATTATTATCGAGATAACTATTTTTCTAATATTTCAAAAACCATCAAATCAATTCACACAAAATTTTCACACAATGTTGGCAACACTGACCTGCGCAATCACTGAAATTTTTGTACTGATCTGCCCAATGTAAACAAACTGGCTAAGTGTAAGACTTTAGTGAAAAGATGGGCCATAAAAGCAGTTTAAGTAATGCTGAAAAGAAAACTATCACCTCAGAACTCTCAAAAGGTAAATCTACCCTAGAAATTTCTAAAATGATAGGGAGGTGTCATCAAACAGTGAAAAAGTTCACCGCTGACCCTACACAGTAATGCGCAAAAGGGCAGATAAAGGCAAGCCGAAGGTTATTTCACGTCGTCTCATGTCACGACTTAAACGAGAGGCCACAAAATGAACCCCGGACTTATTCTGTCAAGAGCTTTTCAGTCACATTGGGGATCCTACTGTGTCTAAAAAGTACTCGGTGTTGGTATCTGAGGAAGAAATAAACAACAGTCAAACCTGTATCGAAGCCTCCGTTGACGAGAAATTACATTCAAAATCGATTGAAATGGCCTGGGGACAATATGAAGATTGACTTCTCTAAAGTTTTGTTCACAGATGAATCTTGAGCAACACTTGATGGGCCAGATAGATGGTGCAAATGCTGGGTAATGAACGGACAGAATCGCCATCAGTGTTTGAGACGCCAACAAGGCAGTGGAGGCAAAATGATCTGGGGTGGTATTATTGGAAAAACATTAGTAGGCCCATGGAGAGTACCAGATGGCGTCAAAATGACTGCTGATGCATACATAGCGTTTATGAAGGAGCATCTTGAACCGTGGATGAAAAGGCAAAGATTTGCCTTCAGAAGGCCCATTGTTTTTATGCAAGATAATGCTCCCTCACATGCTGCTCACAAGACTACTGAATATTTGAAACAGTCAGGCTTCTGATGGACCTCAAAAATGAAGTAGCAAATTCCTGGATTTGAACCCAATCGAAAACCTTTTTAGCATCATGAAGCAAAGACTGTACGCCAATTTGGATGACAATTCAGGAGCAACGCTGAGTTGTGGGAAGCAATTCTTGACATATCTCGCGACATTACAGCAGATGACATCCTACAATTAACAAATTCTATGGATCGTCCACTTCTTCAAGTAATTTCAAAACAGGGAAAGCACATTCCCTATTAATTTGTTTAAAACTGTGCCTTTGTTTGTATCTGTTATTATTTGTTTGATTATCTTATTTATTAGCTTCTTTTGATCATAAACATTCACGTGCAACATTAATAAACGTTTTGTTTGCTCAATTCTGGGAATTGTACTAAACCTTTCTAGTAATTTGGCATGCTCAAATCACCATGCTGATAACAAATATGGTGCCAGTTTGTTTACATTGCGCAGATCAGTGTTGCCAACATTGTGTGAAAATTTTGTGTGAATTGATTGGATGGTTTTTGAAATATTAGAAAAAAGTTATCTTGATAATAATTTGGCACGCAGTGTATATATATATATATATATATATATATATATATATGTGTGTGTGTGTGTGTGTGTGTGTGTGTATAGAATGTATTCCAATGGAAGGACATAAGGTCATTTTAATGTAGTTTTAAAATTACTCTTATTAATATTTAATCTCACTTTCTCTTTTAATAATCTATAATTAGAATTATGAGAGTGTATATTTATCATCAGGAGGTATTTTCATTCTAAATTGACAATTTAACTTAAATTTAAATATACTAATCTTTAACTATCAATATTGATAGTAAAATATCAAATTAATTTTTTTGGGATAATTAAACACTTCAGAAGTCACCTAACGTTAAACATTAACTATGAAATTAAACAAAAATCTAAATGAATTCAAATATAAAAATATATGTAATTATTTATAAATGTATGTGTATGTAATTTATGTATGAATATGTATAGGTACCTGTGTATATTGCTACATGTGTGTCTATGTGTGTATTTGCGCATGTAAATAAACGTATGTATATATGGGATTTGCATGAAGCAAAATCTTTAATATTACCCTCAAATATTATTCCATAATTAAACCTAAACTTTAAGTAAGATTACCCATATAAAAAAATAATGACAAATTGCATTCATAAATTAGATTAAAAGTAAAACTAATAAAGATGTTACCGTAATTATTTTTTTACAATATTAAAAAAAAATCACGATTGGTTGGGTAAACAAACTATTATAATTTAAAATATTTTTTAATATGTTCTCTATAAATGTGTTAATAAATATAGTATTTAACTTATATTAAATCCCTAAACTATTTGCTTAAAAAAAATTAAATATTTAAATTGATAGCAAACATCAAATTAATTTTTTTTAGACATCTAAATTTCTATCAAACATTAAAATCTATTCTTTACATAA
This sequence comes from Acanthosepion pharaonis, assembly GCA_903632075.3. Taxonomy (NCBI): domain Eukaryota; kingdom Metazoa; phylum Mollusca; class Cephalopoda; order Sepiida; family Sepiidae; genus Acanthosepion; species Acanthosepion pharaonis. Next base: position 5,954,811 of record CAHIKZ030001613.1, on the reverse strand, counting down.
ATTGCTAATTACAGCCTCTTTATCTTTACTTCCCTCTCCCTCTGCTTTCTTTTTCCTTTTTCTTTTCTCCCTACTCCCCTCCCATTTCAATATATCACTTCCGTTAAGTTAACCGTCTAAATAGGTCATGGTCTGGTCACTCCTCCTCCCCCAATACAAAGTATGCTTGGGAGAGATATGAAATTAATCCCTCCCTATACTCTACCATGTCTCTTTAACTATCCCTTTTACACTCTGTTAAATTACAAAAACTTACACTACCAATCAATTTTAATTTCATTTTTCATTTCATTTTTGGAAGTGCTATCTGATGATCCGATGTCCTTTAAAAGGGCTCTGATGAAATAAATTATTATAATGGTACCTTAAAGTGGTCTGTTTTTCTTTTAAATATATATATATATATATATATATATATATATATATATATATATATGTATATATATATATATATATATATATACACCAAGTCATCTCCATACAATTTCATATGAATATTGTTTTGTGTGTGTGTGTGTGTGTGTATATGTGCTCAGAGACATACTCAAATTTGCCAATATATAATTTCAAGCAAATGCAAACTTTAACTTCATACACCTATGCATCATGTAGATAGATAACATGTATATAGACATAGTAAGTATTCATTATATATTTCAATTTTCCATAGAAAATGAATTTTCACCCGAATAGATTCAAGAAGATATGTATGGGTGAGTGTGGAGTAAAAGCATTTGTTTCTAATCAAATCGTAGCCCCATTATTCACTTACACCTCACACTTCAATTCTTCTTCCTCTGGCATCCAAGCTCTACATCTCCACCCTGCTTCATTCCCATTTTCTTGAACAAATGGCTAACTCATCCATCAGACAGATTACAAAAGACCATCCAGGCTTTTAGAGTGTTGGCGCCATTAAGCCATCTCCCATGCATGGCTAACTGACCCTTTTCGATTATTCAATTGCTGACTCTCAAAGCTTACTTCCTACAAAAGTGGGGAAAAAAATAACAAAAACAAATTGGGGTAGACAAAACACATGGGTGAATGCAAAGAAAATTATCATGATAAATATGGTAATAATAAGAATAATATTAATTGCGTTAACTGTGAACAGGGCGATGATCATTGTCTTCAGTGTAATAATGATGGCAATAATAACCATGATAATATTGAGAAAAGCAATAATCATCATTATGAAATGATTATAAGAATGGAAAAGAAAATGGCTTCGATAACAATAATGATCATATTTATAATAATTCTACTTTTAATGCTCATAAGAGGAATAACGATAATGCTTTTCTCATGAGACTTAATATTAGAAATATTAATGAAATAAGTGATGTGTGAAGAGTGTAAGTGTAACTGTAGAGAACATGGAAACAGCAGGCTGAGTTCAAATTCCAGCCTAGTCAGTTGCATTCACTTTTGCACAAATGCCCTTGGAAAAAGGCAAGAATCCATATTTTTACACTACAGTTAAATAAGTGTAGACTGGACTCTCTTTGGGTGGAAACCAGTTGAAGAATAGAAAAACTCTAAACTCCAAACCATGGAGAAAGCAATGGGAAATCACACCACTATTTTTTCCAAAGAATGCATGTCCATTCACAGAAAGAAAATGGATCTTTGGAGAAACCTAATCCCCTATGTCCTGAAGAGATATAGCATTTCACTCCAAGCAAAGCAATAAAGCAACTAAAATGCAAATTTAAAAAAATTAAATGTGAATAATTAAAAATAATACTATTATTGTCCAATAAACAAATGCAAACAACTATGTTAGCTTTATTATTAATTTTTAATTAATATTTCTCTCCCTTTATTTCATTATAAAGATTCTGGCTTGTTAGCTTATATAGCTTCTTTGATAAGGCACTGTGGTTGTAAGAGAGGCTCTCATCAAAAAAGATTAAAGTTTGAATCTCGCAGGTAGTTTATACTTTAATACTGATCTTTTCTGCTTATCTAATTAAAAAAAATAATTAACTAACAATTATGATAAAAAGCAAAAGAAAAAAAAGAAAGAAATACTAGTAAAAAAAATGACAATGCTTGATGATGAAATTTAAAGACTTCCATGTAATTCAACTTTATTTTTATGTTTAGTATTTTCAGCCAAATAAGCCAAGAAATAAGGTTATCAGATTGGATAGAGATTCCATATTAAGAGGATTATATAACAGGCAAAAACATGATATTATAAATTATTATTATTATTATTATGAGGAGGAGGAGGAGGAAGTTGATCTTTGATATAAACTGAGAAAAAGCAAGAGAAAATATAAATATGAAGATTAAACTTGAGAACTATGAAAATTTTGCATAAAATTTTTACAAAGTTCTTTGGAATTGCTTCTTGAGTTTCATAAGTGGAATGCAAGAAGCAAATACAAAAAAAAAATATTCCAGAATGTACTGAGAATAGAGAAAACTTGCTGTCACTTGATTCTAACAATACCTGTCAGAAAGCAACAGTGTGAACATAGAAAAACAATCAATGAGATATTAATGGAGGAGGAGGAGGAGGCAAGAAAAAGAAGAAATGAACCAAAAATCAAGATTGGAAAACAAGAAGACTTAAAGTAAAAAGATGATGAATGAAGATGAAACAGATAATGGATATGAAAGAATAGAAAATGAGATAACATGCCGATGATAAAAATTCTGAAGAGTAATTGAGAAATAGAATGTAGAAGGAGAGGAAGACATGAAAAACTAGAAATACAGAGATGAAGAGGGCAAAAATAATAATCATGTAGAAGTGGGGGGAACAGAAAAGTGAAGAAGAAGAAGAAGTGAAAAAAGAAAAAAGAGGAAAAGTGGAAGATGAAAAGGAAAATAGTAACATAAATAAGAAAAATTGGAAGAAGGATCAGGAAAAAGAAAAACAGTGAAGTGAACCTTAAAAAAAATAAAAAGAGACAAAATAAATGCAGTAAAATCTAAAATATCAAGAAAGTGACAAAGATGAAGAAGGACAAAATTGCACAGCCTTAGTATGACTTTTTCTTAGTATGACTTTTATAAATACTAATCATAAGGTGCATTATGAACAAGGATAAAAGAGAGTTTTTAGTTGAAACAGAAGAAACAATGAAGTAAAAAAAAAATATAAAAGCAAAATAATATGTACAAAAAAAAAAAAAAAAAACAATTCTTGCAGGTTGAATAAACATTAAAAGACATTTATCTTGTTACCATCATTTAGAATATACATCCAAATCTTTTTTTTCTTCCATGAAAATGATGAAGGTGTTTACTTGATCTCTGAGAAGTTATGTCAATGAAAGACTTTGTGGATAATGATTTACATGACACACATTAAACACACATGAGAAAATTTGCATTTGGCATTCATGGGGATTAAACTTTATTATCCATGACAATCTCAATCTTTTAGTAGATGACATGTAAATCTGTCTCTCTATTTCAGTTCCCTAATATATATGTATCTAAACCCATTCATATCTATCTTTCTGTTTATATATATAAATAATGAAATACATACATGTAGGTAATTTATATATGATTCATAAATAAGGGAGTAACCCCAGATTCAAGGACAAAAGATCTTGAGAAAAGAAAACTGAATGAATTGGCTAAATTTATTAAATAAAGTTTTTGTTAAATGTGTATCTCACATTTCTATTCATTTTTTGATCATCATTATTTCTGCTTTACTTTGAGGAAAATTTGTCTTGTTTGAGTGAGTTTTGAATCCACACACTTATATATATATATATATATATATATATATATATATATATTATAGATAATAATGTAATACATAATGGCAAGCCATTTATTTCCTAGGGTGGCTAGCAATCCCTATTGCAACTCCTTGCTGAGATACATTTGTGCATGTTCAAAGCCCACAGAGCCCACATATGTCTTATACTGCTGATCAGGGACTAGGGCATTTGCATAAGTGTGTATCGTCCTTCTGTGTGACAATACCGCACAACAACCGACAGAATCCAGCAATGTTTAGAATATTTTATTTTACCCACAACATTGTCCTGACTTAGGTTTCTTTAGATATCATTTATCTGGACCCTGAAAATGATATTTATCAAGAAAGCAGTTCCATATAGATGATACTGTTGTTGCAATAGTGTAAGGGTGGCTCCACTTTATTTGATGCTACATTCTTCAAGGAGGTTATTCATGTACCATTAGACCAAATGCATCAATCTCAAGTAGCAGAGGCATGCTGATAAAATATACATACAATTTTATTTCGTACTGTAATAAACGTTTTCAAATAGTAAATGTTTATACCTATCTTTTGAAACTGAAATATTGTATTGGATAAATTTATATATGAGAAAAATATTGGTATGATGCAAACTGCTGAATTTTTCAACTTATCATTTTTTAAAAACATAATTCATGATATAGAAGGTATGAAGTTAAAACAAATAAAATAGAACAAATGTGTAGTAACTGTTATGATGACAGTCAAGTGACAGATTCTTCTTTCTATGATGTAACTCAATTCTGCATGATATTTGAAGAGGTAACAAGAACCAGAAATTAATATGTAGATATTATTTCAAACAAATTTCTCTCAGCCAAATCATATGATCATTAATTATATAATTAATATTTGTTACCCCTTTACATTTTTGAAGAAATAATGAATATTTTCTGGTAAATAATTGGAAAAATTATTTTTTATTTTATAATAGTAATCTATTAGAGCATGAATGTACTGGTGGACATTTACTTTTGTTTTTATTCATGTACCTTTGTCCAGTGACCACATGTTCTTTGTATTTCCAGATAGATAAAATTTATACTTATTTTATATATACAATGAGAAAAATGATATTTGACAAAAGATAGAAATATCAAATATATGAGGCAATAAAGAGTTGATGAAATCATAATTTAAGTAAACCTTTAAATGTTATTCTCTTATCTTAAATTCTACAGGTATCTTGGCTGTTTTGTTTTTGGTTGTTGTTGTTTATTTCAGGTATATATTTTAACATAGTGAAAAAGCAAAGTGTGCAAACAAAAAAAACTAGAGATATATGTGATCGAGTATGTGTACAAATCATACTTCTATATACAAGGAGGTACTGAAAAATTTTACGGCTGACCAGGAAGCCTATAAAAAATCTGATATCTGTTCATTTGGTTACATTTTGAAAAATCAGTCAGCCAAAAACTTTTCAGCACCCTCTAATATATATGCGTGTGTGTTCATGTGTATTGAGTTGAAACAAAAGTTTGTAGTGTTTTTCAATAGGTGGAATTTAAACATGTGATTCCATTTCACACATGATTAAAATATATACATATTCTAAAAGGTGACATGCCAATGTACCTTTTTACATGATTCATGTGTAGACTGTAAAATTTAAGTTTTTTTATGTTAAAAGTGAAAATTAAGGAAAATGAGATGCATTTTTGACATGTGAGTCTTTAATTCTGGAAAGGAAAAATAAAACACTGTATAAACAGTAAAAAAGATATATGACATTTATGGGGATGGTGTCAGAAATTTTGATCTGAAAAACTGGCAGTTACTTGTAATGACTAAGGTGAAATACTGATTAAAAATAATGCAGATCACATGAAATAGGAGGTCGCAGATATACTCTGCTCAAACACAACAAAAAAACAACCCAGTTTTTAAAAAAAAATATGATTTGAGTGGTAAAGCCTTCTGAAGAATACTGTGTAAAGCAAAATATGGAAAACAGTTTACAAACTGAATATTTTAACATTCATCTAAGAGAGCCTCTCTTTCTATATGGGCTTACAGCCATATCAGGCTGAAACACTGGTTCACATACAATCACTGAAGTTAAGCAACATCAAGCCTGGTCAGTTTCTAGATGGGTGACCATTTGAGAATACCAGGTGTTGTTAGCATGGATGTGCAGGTGGTGTAAGGAATAATGGCATGGAATTGTTAATCAGAGAACAGAGTTCCAATTTCTTTTATTCCACATTCACTTATGCACAAAATATTCTTGGGAAAAGTATAAATCAACCGCTTCTCACCCCAATTATGAATTAATTAGTAGGACTTGTATCACTAAACCATTATTATCTAAACAAAAAAACAAAAACAAACAAAAAACATTGTTACAAGCTAAGAATATTTTCTGGCTTTAAATAACCTGGAAAGGTTGATAAACCATAGAAAAAAAATTAATTAATTAATCTTTCCATATGGACAATATACCTGTAGAGCACTATAGAATAGATCAACCTAAAAAAAATTGGGAATGTCAATGACTCTTCTCAAAGTTATAGGCAAAGGAATGTTTTGTTTGTATGACTTCATATACACATATTTACATAGATGAATAAATTTCTATGCAACAGACATCTGTAAAATTTACAAATAAATCAATATACTGATCCATAAACACATTAACATTGTTTTAAAAATATTCTAAAACAGATGTTGAACAAGTCAATGTTTTATATTTGGTAATTGTTGATACAAAATGATAAAAATCAACAAACACTTTGTGAATTTAGAACTGTGCCAATCTAAAAAGGCACCAGATTTCAACCAATCATGTCACAAGAAAGTTTTACAGAAAACTTCATATAAATCACTGCATTATTTTTGAGAGAATTGAATATTCTGTCTGGTTTTAATGACAGAAAGCATCTTTGTTTCATATGGAGCTGCTGATAGTACAATTTAATTTTAAAATAATTCTATCTGGTCTGTCAGAAGCTGACCTATTCTGGGCAATATTTACAACTACAAACCCTAAATATTTCTGAAATACTTGTAGTCTTCACATTAATAGTCCCAGGATTGTTGATTTTTGTAGTAATTCCCTATCAAATATCTGTTTTGCAAGGTAAATCTAATCAACCAGAATATCTTTGTTGCAGTTTGACCAACATCTGACTTGAACCTATCTTGTTTATATTTGTCCAAAACACTTCATATAAACATTTGATCAATGACATCAATGAAATATAAAATATAATGCTCTATAGATCTCTGATCTCAGCTGTCCCCAGACACCAAATATTACAACAAACAAATTTTCAGATAAATTCACCACTGAAAATTTTCACCAATAAAAAGAATAGGTCTTCAGGAGTCAACAAAACAAAAAAGTAATTATAAGTCAAAAGCACACTTAAAAGCAACAAAAATTGTTTTTTTATTATCATGATGTAAATATATCAGCCTTTGGACCTCACTTAAAGAAAAATACAAACTAATTGATAAATAATCCAAATGGAAAACTAACAAATTTTTGGCAGGAAAAAGAAAGTAGATATTTTATTTAAGTTTACCAAATTGATGACATCTTAACTTTTTAGAAGTAGATTCTTCTGGCTCTGTTTTAGAGATTATTCAAAATATGTATTAAGAAACAGGAAATTTTCATTAGAAACAAAGAAAAAAGTACTGAACTGTTACATAATATCAGTCATCCTATATGGCATTGAATGCTGGACAATCTCCTCACAGATGAAGTAGAGACTTGAAGCAACAGAAATGTGGTTCTACAGAAGGATGCTAAGAATATCATGGACTGAACATGTAAGCAACAACGATTTTTTGGAGAAAATGGAAACAAAAAGGGTGCTTCTACTTAACATAAGAAAAAACAATTGAAATTTCTACAACACATAATGAAGAAAGAGGGCTTGGAAAATTTTATACTCACAAGGTAGATTGAAGGTGAGAGTGATATAGGAAAACAGTTAAAACCTGTTTAGCAAGCTTATGTGAATTGATGACAGAACAGGGTTTAAGAGAAATAACAAAAAAAAATAAAATTTATTAAGAGCTACAAAGAATAGGAAATTGTGGAGAGCCATGATCACCAACATATTAAAGGAACAAGGTGCATAGAAGAATTCTTGTCTCTATCAATTTGTTCAGTCTGTGGCTGCTTCTAATATTGAGTTAAGATTCAATAAGTTCAATTAAGTTACTCTAATAATAGCCAATTGGATAAAACAAAAAAGCTTAAATGGGAATTGGATGGTCATCACTTTTCTAATGTTGATAAAGCTGGTACTCTACTTGTCTAAATGTGTTCTTCAAACTTATACATTAATAAAAAGAAATGGAAAAACAAAACAGGTAACTAAACAAACTTTTGCCAACTTTATTTTTTAATTTGATGAAAATTGTTTTTCTGTTTCAATTTTGCCCACTATGTGTGATATCATTCTCCTTAGCTGCCATATCCATTCAAGATATAGGCAATCTAGGCTCTTCACAGCTTCCTTCTCTTTAATATCTGTAAACTCCATATTATTGTTATTATTTTGGGTAAAGATAATGAAGTTGTTTCTTGTTCCCCATTTCACAGTTTTGAATATAGAATTATGTCTTTCTTCTAGACTCATTGCCAACCACAGTGATGAGGATGGCCATGAGCAGGAGGAATGAAATTTGTCTCTATGTGAACCCCATGGAGTATCCATGGTGATACTCAGCCAATTCAGATCATCTGTGATGGTCCTGGGGTTTGGGAGCAACAAGAGTTATGCTGCTCAGTTTTTTCATGCAAAACTTCAAGATCACTTGATGCTACCTACATCTTGGCTGCATATAAACACAATCAAACTTTGAATTGACAAGTGGTTGATAATTTTCACAATCATGTCACCACCAACTACAGGTGGTCTTGTAGCATTTGAATCCCATGGATTTACTAAAATAGAGGGATAGTGGTAATGGTGATATTAGCTGTTTCCTAACGAGGAAACATTCAGCATTCATTGACCGAACAGTCACTGTTACTTTCAGTTTAAATTTAAAAGATATTTCTCTTAAAACAATTTTTCAAGAAAAGTTTTTTCTCAGGACCTCTGTTGTTCTTTGAAGGATTGATGGGAGTTTCCTTCCTAATCTTTTGTTTAAAGTAGTATGGTATGTTAACATCTTGATGATGTCATTATTTTCTCTTCCAGTTACATGTGCTATTCATTTTAGTTGTTGCTTCTGTTGAATGTGCACAAGTGATGTGGTTTCTATTATTTGGTACAGTTCTTTCTTTGTTATTCTGTAGTGCCAGTTCACAATGGTTCAAAGAAGGATGATCCACATAAGACCTACAGGTTTCATTCATGCAAAGCAATTTTTAAATATGGATCTAAGAGGTTATCTACAGCTGAATTTGAAAGTATTGCGATGACTAATCTATTTAAGAACACTCAAAGTCTTTAAGTTAATGTTTTGTTGCAATTTATTGTTTTGGGCAAAACTAGCACAGCCTAATCTGTATTCACTTTCATTATCTTCTATACTAAATTTGTTATAACTGATCCACACACTAAGGTACTTGAAGTGTTTAGTATTTACTAATTCCACATGTTTATGATGGATTTAGGGTACATATCTGTTGCAAAAATTGGTTGGAAGCAAACACAGGAAAAGAAAGGTAGTATGAGTCTAATAGATTCACTAGGCAAAATAAATCCACACTTCTTGCCTCAATCTCCAAGACACCATTCACCGTCCCAAAATGACAAGCTGAATGAGTGTACCATGTTTTTATACACCTGACCCAGCTAACACTCAGCCAATGAGCACCCAGAACCAGCCAATAAAACTGTCTACAAGTGACACCATTTCCATCAGCATGAAGTGCTGTCCAATTCACCGTCTCCATACTCCCTTGTAAAACATACATGCAACTCTAGCCCTTTTCGGTCACTGAGGTAAGTCACCACTACAGTGTCCCCACTGCTTTCTTTCCAATTCCAGATTATAGTTTCTGTTTCAGAAAGGTTTATTGAAATATTTGGTAGAGGATTTTGATTTTTTGTTCAAGATCATTCTTATTCCAACTATGAATATCTATGTCATCTGCATAGGACCCTCCTTCATCATCAGTACATAGACTCTGAAAGGGAAAGCAGGATTGCCATTTTCTATCAGTAGATTCATTTGTAATTTGTTACAGAATGCTTAAATGATCAGTGCTCATCTCTTCACATCTGTGCTTGTATATGCTCAGAGTATAGTGTAGAAAAAGATTAAATATACTGGAGTTCTGATTTCCTTCTTTTCTTAATCATGAGGTTTGAAATGTTTCCATATTGGGTTTTTCACTAGACATGTATGACTTTCTACAAATTCTGAGTTCAGATGGCAATTTCTTATTGATGAGAAGAGGCAGTCTCTATTTATATGGCTATATGCTGCTGTGGGTCAACATAGCAAATATACAATTTGCCCATTTTATTATAGGAGATGAACAGAAATGGTAGTATCAATTCTAGGAGACAGTGTTGGAGGAAGAACTTCAATGAAATGCATGGCCACGCATTGGTTTAGTGTCCCTTCACTTGCTGTCTTAGCCCATTTATAGAACCTGCATGTAGGAAGCATATTGACACTTTGAATTTTCTGTGATCCTAACTTCACATCCTTTTGATCTTATATCCGAAACTTGGTCAAAGATGTTACATCACTGTCAGAATATCATGCCCATAAGGTATTCTGACCAAACACCAACCATCCTGGCTCAGCCTCTGCATTTTGTAAAGTCAAAATACACCATACGAAAACAACAAGTTGATGGAAGCAATGTGATGGTTTGAACAATGTTCTATTGGAAAGTATTGAATCCTATCATTTATAAGGAAGATACTTTGTCATATGATATATGTCAACATTATGAAAAACCAGGAATAAAGTTGTTTATGATGGTAGTGTTATCTTTTAGCAAGACAATGCACTGAGTTGAAAGAGAATGGATTTAAGAAAAAAAGCTTCATTCTGTTGTCCTGGCAACCAAGCTTTTCAAATCTTAATTACATTGAACCCTTTTGGGATGTGGTGGGCTGACACATAAACAGCACATCATTTTTTGCATGTAATTTGAATTATCAAAGACTTCAGGAAATAGCAATCTCTCAATATTTAAATATGTGTCATATAATTTGTAAATTTGTATTATAGCATTTTGGTGGCTTATCCTTTTACCTTTTTTGGATAGAAGTCCAGTTGTATAAGGTTAATTTAGTTTAAAATTACCTGAATGAGAGATAAGGAAGAAGTAATTTTTTTTTAGGAAAAATCTTATTCAACTATTTTATAACATGGAAGACACTCTCAAATATTTAAAACAAACATTTTAATAACATTTTCATTTTCATGCAAAACATAAAAGAAATATAGAATGGTCCAGTGCTCCTGTATTTTTATTTAAAGATTCTTGATAAAATCCAAAGGAGAATCAGTAATATTATTGGTTTTAAGCTGTCATTTCCCATCACCGTAAAGTTGCTTTCCTATGATTTTTCTATAAATAATTGTTTGGATGAACTCATGATACCTAGACTTTATGAATTTAAGCACAGTACTAGATTGGCAACAAGATCTCATCAATTTACAGTTGAAATGGTTAGATATAAAAGTAGTTTCAATGCTAACAGTTTCTTTTCTTGCTTAGCGCTTCAAGCTCCATGTTTTCCATCGACATTGATCTTCAAAAATTTAAATGCAATGGCAATCATTATCTACTGTCTCCTTGATTACTCTTTTACTGTTCTCAATTCTTCATGTTTTCTGTTTTCTAATTCTTTCACACCCAGTAACCCCTTGTGTGTTGGTGAAATTACTGTCTTGCTTGGATTAAATTTGATAAAAAAAAAATAGAACTACAGATGACATCAGAATTTTTATCCCATCTTTAATCTCTCTTCTGTGTTATGCTATGAAAAGGCATGGATAATTTATCCTTGGGATATACCATGTATTTTGTGATGAAGAATAACTTTATACACACTTTATTGAAAATTTGATATTGATAAGTTCATTCACATAGTTCAATAGTGGATAAAAATAAATTTAAGTCTAGACCTAAAACTAGTACTGTTAATAATCTTCTCTTTGAGCATTGGTTTTTAGCTTTCAAAGAAGAAAGATGTTTATTGTTATTTGGAAGGTATTTACAGAAAAAATTCCAACTTTGTAGCTTGATGTTTTTGTTGATACATTTTGAATTTTAGAAGAAATTGGACAAGATAAAAAAGAAATTATAACCACACAAAAAATAAAGTGTGTTCAGTTTCAGCAGCTGTGATACTAAAATGGTTTGGATAGTAAGGGGTTGGGAAAAATGAAGGTGGGTGGTTAAATTAGGTAGGGTAAAAGGAGGTGGGGAGTTGTACAAAAGAGTAGAGGTTGGGAACAAGGATTAATTCTTGAAGAGCAGCTGATTTACTGGCTCAGATGAGTTGCTATGTTAATTACTTGACGGTGATAAAAATGAGAAAGAAAGCAAATTAAAAAGCCAACAATTAACAGAAGAAGAATTAGAAAAATATATAAAGGTGAGGCAAAGCTGGTTTTTGACAGAAACAGAGTCAGAAGGAAAGAAAATAATAATTATGATGAAGAAGAAGAAAAGGAAGAATGTGAATCAATAGACAAAGGAAAGAGAGAGAGAGATTAAAAAGGTTCATAAGGAAAACCAACAAAGGTAAATGTTGAAATTAATATAAATAGGACATTGCTTAAGAGAAACATAAAAAGATAGCTAACAAAAAAAAGGAAAAAATGTATGTGTGAAAAAGAAAGATTGGAAGGTAAGAAAAAGAAAGAATGAAAAAAAAAAGTAAGCCAAATGACAGAAAGAAAAAGAATAGATGATATAAACAATTGAAAAAACAAACAAATATAAAATCAAAATATAAAAAGAATTGTAAAAAGAAAATTGAAAGGAAAAGAAAAGAGAAAAAAATGTGAATAAATATCAGAAAGATAGAAAACCTAATGGGAAGAACAAATGAAAAGAGATATCAATAAGTGAGAGAGAAAATAAAAGAAAGAGATGATTTGATGCAGAGAGTGGGAATGAAGTAGATAGCAAAGAGGCCAAGTGTGAAATGAAGACCCCTCTTGTGTAATGAGTGCAGGGCTAACTGCTTCCAGCTGGCAACCAAACGTCTGTTTGTGTCTGTCTGTTAATGAACTGCTTCGGATCACCATTAATTACTAGCAATGCACTTCATTACCAAGTTCAGAGCATTTGCTTGAAAAAGACAACATTAAATATGCAATGGTAACCACATTCAGCACCATCAAATAATAGTGAAAAAAAATTGTTGACACAGATTGAAAAGAGGGACACACCCACCTATTTTAAGTTGAGGTGTACATACATGTATGTGTGTGGTATATACTTTGTACTTTCTGATCATGTTCACACACACACACACATATATATATATATATATATATATATATATATATATATATATAATAATATCTATCCTTGAACAGTTTAGGATAAGTAATATCCTAAGATAGAAATATATGTGTGTGTGTGTGTGTGACTATCTATATGCTCTTGGAGACCTAATAGAGCTCTCTGGAGAAAAGGGTAATTTTAAAAACAGTGGCTGCTGCCACTATTAATGAATTGTTCTTCAAGTACAAATTTAGCATTTCCTAGTTACTGGCGTATTTTGTATAGAAAATCTTAAAATTTCCCTTTCTCTCTGTTGTGTGTTCACAGCTTAGGGGTAAGATTGCTGACCGATGCCAAATCAGTTGAGGTTCAATCCCAGTTTGAAGCAATCTGATGTCTAGCCACACTGAAGAGCTGTGATACAGCGAAACATGTGGATGACTATATATATATATATATATATATATATATATATATATATATTGAAAAATCTTCTTGCATAAATATAGTAATAACAAGAAATCAGACAAATTTTTAACAATGATATAAAGGAACTATAACATAAACTGTAAAAAACTATTCACTACAAATACTAGAAGCATTAAGCATTAAAAATGCTTCTCTAAAAATAATAATTCAAATACAACATGTTGGTTTCAGAACTACTACATTGTCAAACCATTTAATGTGGCATTTATCTGACAACAGTTCAATTAAATTACATATCATCAATCACTGCAACAAGAAATCCAGCAAATCTTTACCAATAATAGAAAGTAATACCTATTCTCAAATAGTTGTTACATAAATGCCACATAACATGCAATGACTTTTTTCTGTGTTTGGCATCTTTCATGTTTTTGTGATCTTGCATAGACAGGTTACAGATTATCAGGTAAATTAAAGAGTATAATAAAATGTTACCTAATCTATTCCTGTAAAATTTAGAAAGATGGTTTATTCAGTATCTTCTTCGAATCCTGTTATAAATATATAAACGCACTTTATCATTCTTTGACAAAACAGTTCTATATAAAAACTGACTTGCAAAAAACATAACATTGAAAATTTAGATTTCCTTATTCACCTTTTTCTGAAAAATTAGTCATAACTAATGTAAATTTAAATCAATTTCAAACTTTATAATTTGTTTTCAATAAAGAGAAAACATTTGATACACTCAAATAGATATTGACAAAAAGCTAGAGTCTATGATCTTTATTTTGAAAAGACATAAGAGTCTATACTAGATTTCATCTTCCTATGCCTTACAAGTCAGACCCCCCGCAAAAAAAAACATAGATTCACTTATATATATTTCAATACACATATTACATGGTGCTCTCAAGTTCTTAGCCTGACTCACTTCTCAATATCTGACCAACCACAGAATGTTATCTGAATCTTACCTTCTATATAATCTTGATGATCTGAAATGTGAAACTATAGATAATTGAACATGGCTCATATCCTTATATAAATTGCATAGCTATTTTGTATGTAAAAGAAAAAATAACAGTTATGTCCCCTGGATGATGAAAACAAATCTATAAAAACAAACATGATTATAAATCATTCTGACCAACTCACAGAGAAATCACCTAGCCTGATGATCTTCACGTTGGAAATATGTATCTTGGAACTCTCTGATAGATATATACACAGAGTGGATACAGAAATCGATACTGCATGGTGACTGGCAGTCTCATGTTTTAAATGATCAGCTGACCATGTGGTACTCCTCTTTGATAATTATTTACAGTGTGAAACTGCAAGTAGTGATGCAGTGTTGATTTTTTGTCTAAACTGTTAGTATCTATCCCTGATATTGATGACTCTTCCACCATAAATATAGAAAAATTATATATATATATATATATATGTGTGTGTGTGTGTGTGTGTGTGTGTGTGTGTGCACACACACACAGAAAAATCCCTTGATTAGTGTGGCTAATGTGTACATTAGTAAACTTAAAAAAAAATCAAGACAACTTTTATTTCATGATTTGATAAGAAAGATGGAAACAGTTCAAAAATTTGTCAGGGAATACCATAACTTTTCAACTTGTGAAGAAGACTGGTATGCTAAACCTTGTTAAATGCCTTCAAGATATCCAAAGCAAAAGCCCAATCTTCACCATTCTTATCTAAAGCTTGATAAAGTCTTGTAGTAATAATCATTAATACATCAGCAGTAGACCTAGAGAAGCGAAAGTCATATTGCTTATCTGAAAGAAGACCCTGTGATGTGAGATGCTTAACCAATTCAAGGTTAGTTAGAGCCTTTAATATTTTGCCAAAAAGAGTTAAAAGGCTAATAGGTCCATAGAAGGATCAGATTGTTGGTCTGTGTTCTTACAGACTGGAACGATAGAAGAGGATTTCTGATACTTACCAAAATCAATCATTGCATTAAATATTCAACAGAAAAAATCTAAAACTCAGTTATAGCCTTTAATAAATATGTAAAATTATAGAAAAAATATGCTACAGGCACCCAACCATCACCTGTAACTAAAGAACAGACTAAATGTCCACTAAACAGTAATTGCCTATAAACCAATGCATATACGAATGTACTGTAAGATACAAAGAAAGCCCTGCAAAAATATATATAGGAATAACAGAAAATCCCTGCAGTGAAGTTACTTATGCAATACATTTAACAACAATGCACATGTCACAACACTCCTAAAATATATGGAACCTCAAAGACACAAACCAAAACACACCAAAAATAATGTGGAAAATAAGCAAAAAGACATAAGCTTACTACAACATCTGGAAACATTGCAACCTTTGCCTAGAGAAGAAAACTCGCAATAATCACCTATTCAGAATAAACTTCTCAACAACAACAAAAATCAGAGCTTATTTACAAATACAGACATAAAAACAAGTTCTGATTACGTTATCTAAAACATATCATGACTTCAAAGACTAAACAACTAAAAACAACTTATCAGAAAATATACAAGAAAGAGCTCTATTATTTTGTATAATAATACTAACAAATCAGTAATATCACTTTATATTATTATTCATGTTTTATTTTACAATCTTGAATACATAGAGGGGTTTTTTTTTTGAAAACTTCATTTCAAATTAATTATTATATCATGCATCTGAAAGTTTAATATTAAACACTGCATAAAAAGAAACTTAAACATTAGATAAAAAGCAAAAACAATTTTCTTACAAAACAATTTTAAATGTCAATGATTTATAACGATTATAAAAGTTAAAATTATCAAATTGAATTAATCCAAAGTTACCAAAAATAAGAAAAAAAGCTAGAAGAAATGTTAACATTAGAAATAAATCAAAGGAAAACAAACTTCATATTTTCCTCACACATATATGGACACATATGCATAAATATCATTTCTTTAAAATCTCAATATATCTCTGTGTGACAAAGAAATTAATGTAATGAAAAACCTTTTCACCTTTTGAGGTATTTGGTCAATTAAATCTGAGTTATTATTATTCAGATGGTTTTGTTTTTTTTTAAATCTCAATGCAGTTGTTCAGTCAATAAAACTTCCCAGGATCACAGAGTCTTGCAAAAAAAGAAAAAAAAAGAATAGAAATAGAAATAAAGAGAAAAAAATAAAAGATTTTCATGCAACACTAAATCCTAAGTGTGCTTCAACTAAACATACTTTGTTATTTTTGTATTAACTCTTGAATGTTCTGTTCTGTTCACTGGACACAGTTCACAATCTGCAGTACAGACGGAAGATTCTATAAGCAGACTTATATGCATATGCACACACACAAAAAAAACCCCAAAACAAAGAACATCATTTCTAACTTTTCAACATACTATCAGAATTGATAAACTCCTTAATCACTTCAGTTTTAGATCAAGATCTTTGTCATTGCTTTTAATTTTACTTTTCCAGTCAAGAAAAGAATGGCAAATGTTAAACACTGTTTTGAAAGATTTTTTCCAAATCTTCCTTGATTGCCCTGTTCTGTATAGGCATTAAAAAATTAATACATTATTGATTCACACACAGAGAAAAATTATGTCAAATTCTATTTTTCTCTGAACAGAATACAATGTATTCTATAAACAGGTCCGTGTTCTATTTTCCAAATTTTTGGTTTGTATGTTTTGTTTTACAGCACATCAACCTTAATGGATCATTTAATGCCAACAAAGTTTTAGAATAAGTTCATAGAAATAAAATAATCATTCTTTGTAGAATAAGTCAAATTTTTGCTAGATGTATAAAAGTCAATATATTTATGTATTTAATGGCAAGTATCCCAGCAGAGAAAAAAGTTTAAATCAATGTTAGACCCATGGCTAATTGACAAAAGGATCTACCATTGGTGACTTGTTAATGAAGAGAGAAAAATAAATTTGGTTTAAAGCTGTGTTATACTAAAACTATTTTTCTTTTGTATGTTTTAATGTAAAATTAACACCAAAAATCAACAAAAACAAGTGTTGGACTCAGTGTTAGTAAGATTGCACAAGAGTCTGAGAAAGAGAGATTGAGGAGTCCTTCTTTATAATAGTTAATGAAATATGTTTCCAAACAAAATTTACTGCTTCTCTATAAATTAATCATTAAAAAAATGTCAATGGTCTTCAAAAATCAGGTCCATTCACTGGACATTAGGATTCAGGTGGTTCAGTAGTTTTGAATGTTAAACATTTTAGGTAAACTTTACTAATTCAGTCTAAAGTATAAACATCATCAACAAAGCCACAATGGTAAAAAAAATAGTGTTGAATAGGCTGTTGTAGGGATAGTTTGGCTCAATAGCATAAATTGCTATAAAACTAAAGCATGTGCTTAAAATATCTCATCAGATTGAGACTTTCATATGGATATCATGCATGGCAGCAAATGCATTCAAAGATATCTAAACTGTATACAACTATTTTTCAGATCAATGATTAAAAAAGGCTTCAGGTAAATGAAGCCAATTCATTTTAACAAAGATCATTCTTCTTTGAACCTTGTAGACTGGCATAAGAGTTGATTGAGTGATTTATTTTTTTTGCAGATTATTTAAAACCAAAACACATTTTAAATTGTTAGAATAATTCCTTCTTTTATGAGTGAACTTTGTATTAGCAATTGTTTTAGAAAAAACAATGATAGTTCCAGATATATACATCCTACTATTTAACCCATATCTGGAGGGGGAAGAGGTGGATTCATGTGTTTTCCAAATCTATTTCTGTGTAACTGAATGTAATGATCTCTGGAATTTGAACATTACTATCCAATTTTTCTTTCCGAGCCAGTATCCGTTACACCAGTGGCACATACTCCCCAGCACTACAGAATTACAAAGATCTATACCAAATAACAAAAACCACATCAGTTGAGGAATTTCAACAACAGCAACAACTAAAATGGACAGCACATTCAACTGAAAGAGAAAATATAATCAAGATGTTGAAATTTCATACTGTTACAAACAAAAGGTGAATAAGCAAAGTCCCATCAATACTGGAAAGAGTGATAACATTTATTGGACTTGAGAAACCTATTTTCCTGAAAAAGTGTTTTAATTGAAATATTTTATAAACTTCACCTGATAGTAGCCCTATCTGTTTGGTCAATGAATGCCAAATGTTTCCTTATAAGGAAGTAGCTAATACTGGCATTAGCATTAAAACTAATAAAGTTGATTTTGTTCTGAACCAGAGGAAACTTAAAAAATGTCAAAGATGGAGTTTTTATAACTGTTCTATTGATACATGACACAGATTTGGTGAGATAAAATCCTTGGCTTGCCTTTATCAAACCTGCATCAGATTCACCCAGGATCTTCAATTAACATTTTCATATTTTGGTGGCACCTGTCAATCATTGTTATAATTTCCAGCATTGTTTTATTTTTTGAAAACTCTGAAGTTATTAAAAATTTTTTATTTATTTATCAAATCAGATTGATGACACATTTTAAAGTTTCATACTAGCAACATGGCTATTCGAAACTTTAAATTTCAGTATATTTCATGGAAATAACTACTGTTTGTTTACATCTGTTGAGAACAAACTGACTTACACCCTAATTGTACACATACATGTTGCCAGTATTCATAAAAAAATAAATGTCAATGAGTATTTATTTTATATATCAATAAAACATGAAGTTACTAATAATGTGAGACATGGTGTATATACACTGATGATGGAAAATAAAAATGTATGACAGACTGAAGAATGATTTTGACCTGTAAACATTATGAATACAACATCTGCATCTGAACTTTACACAATGATGCATTCTGCAATAAGGGTGAGCGTAATGAAAGAGTCTTATTGAAGAATGTATCATGCCAGATTGTTACATGCATGTATTTCAATTAATTCAAATAGAGACATTTGAAAGAGATAAGATAGTAGAGCTTTAAGAGGCTGAATCAAATGTAGCCTTAGGAATGTCATCAAGATTACAGACACATATGTGCCTCTAGCAAGATTTCCACATATACTACACAACACAGCCATGTACATCTCCACTGGTTTTAGGAACTGACTAGTGTGCTCTGTATTGTTTAATACTGAGACCAGGTTTTGCCTTACCTGCAAGTGATTGTCATTTGTATGCGTGATGTAGATCTGGTAAAGTGACATCTTCCAGAATGTATTTATCCATAACACATAGTTCCAATCTCTCACATCATGGTAAGGGGTGCCATAAGTTACAAATCTCATTTGCTTTTGGCCTTTATGATGGGAATATTGAACAGGGCCATGCACATCGAGAATATTTTCCAGTGCATTATGTTAACATTTAAAAAGAGTGAGATAATGCTTGCTTGTATGTTGCTCATGTTATCCAGTATACTCTGCAACATGTTTGACAATTCCCTTGGCTGGAACAATTACCAGAATTGTCCTTCAATGAACGTTTTTTACAGCAAGATTCCCCCTTTACAAGGCCTGGGAGCCACTTGAGGTAGATAGTTACATTTGGAGGCCATTTACATATATAGGATTGCAAGATAATGGCTAACTGTAGCATTGAACAGGTTATGATTGTAGTGATCTGGGAAATACCCAGTTGGGAGTCAGTTCCACAAGGCTTCATGAGGAAAAGCTGCTTGAGTGGAACCTACTTCTTACCAGTGGAATGTTGAGGGAATGTGGGTGGTTCGTTACTATGTAAATGGCATGGTGTGTTATTACTGAGAAGGTTTACCTCAACAGGACCAGGGAATGTAATTTGTCCAAGCACTTTCCATGGAAGAAACAGTAGAGCAGTGAGAGGTTTGCCACATCGCAGAGAGAGGTTGGAGGGTGAAGAATAATTTATCACCCACAAGTGCTTACAGATGCTTTTGGACTCTATCAAGGCTGGAGAGTGAGGTCTGACCAGCTCCCACACAAATATGACAGCAGTACTATAGTACGTTATGTTGGGTGCGAGTCTGATGCCCAACAGTCTTTCAAGACATGTTGCTTTCCTGAGAGGATCTCCATTCGTGCTGATTGGTGGTAGTTCTGGGTCAGATCAGTAATGATGGAATGTAACTAGCTTGGTCTTCAAGGTGTGTTTAATGTAACCAGTCAGTTTTTACTCCATTCAGTAGTTTGTGCAAGATTGAAAGAGAGATCAGTTGTCAATCTCTGACCATCAAGATATTTAGAGGTATGCCACTAGTTATATCATTAGCATAGATGTTTACAAATGATCTGAGTGTATTCTTAGGCAGATCATTTATGTAGATCAAAAAGAGGGTTGATTCAAAGAGAGTCCCTTGGGGAATGCCTGCATTGACCTCTAGGGTCAAATCCATACTGCTCGTTACTGAGGAGTTTGTTCTTTTCGAGGTGCTTCTTGACTTTCTTATTGATTATGGTTTCAAAAAGCTTACTGATGATACTGAGGAGACTGTTGGGTCTCTACTAGGAGGGGGAAGATGGCATGCCCATGTTCTTGAAAACCAGGCATACGCTTGACACTTTCCATAGGCTTGTGAAGGATTTCTCCTTCAAACAACAGTTGAATAACTTTTCTAGGATTGGGGATAATTTCAGATTGATGTTCTTAATGACAACCATCAGAATTTTGTCTGGACTAGTGGCTTTCTTAGGGTCAAGGCCTTTGTTAAGTCTAGAGACTTCTAGTGCTGTGATAGTAATATTACTGAAATTGTGCTCAGTGAGATGTGGGAACTTGGGGAGGGGATGGTCTTTGTCTTCTAATGTTGAGTTAGAGGCAAAGATGGGGGTGAAGAGGTTCACCTCATCTGTCAATGAAGATATGCCCATAGGGCCATTTATAATTGTGGGCACAGTCACTTTAACTCTGTTCATGATTTGGTTGGTGATCTTTGAGATTTCACAGGATCAAATTTGTTTCTTTTCAACCTTGATCTTGACTGATTATATGTAGATGCACTTAGTGTTTTCTAGAATCTTTTGCAGCAATTGTGGGCAGTTCTGAATGCATTGAGGGCTGAACAACTTTGCACCTTGCAATAGATACTGAAGTAGTGGTTTCAGTGAGTTATGGCTGCAGCATATTCAAAGGTGAACCGGGGTTGACTATTTGGTTTTTGCTGGAATTTTTTTTTTTTTGGTATAAAACACTCTATTCCAGAAAGGATCCAATCAGTGACAAGAGCAGCAGTTTTTGAGACAGCATGCTTGAAGAATATTGGGAAGGGAGCTTCCATCATATAGGACTGAAAGCTGTCCCAGTCTGCCTTCACATAGTGAAAAGTTATTCTATGGAATGGTACATAAGTGGATGTCTTAAGTTTGGCATCAATCTGGATATTGATTAGGGAATGGTCTGATGTGCCCAGTGGAGGTAAAACTTTTGATAGGCATTTTTCAGGGCAGGAAGTTAGGAAGAGGCCAAGGAGGTTTGCCTGATGTCCTGTCATGTCTGGGACCTAGGTATGTTCTCCGATGAACTGGGTTAGTTCATAGGCAATGAAGAAGTCTCTGCAATATCTGCCTCCAACATTTGTTATGGTGGATATTGAATTCACCACAGATATTAAAGCTGGCTGAGGGGAATTGAGTGAGGATATTATCAATCTTCTCAGATATTTGGTTGAAGATTACTGTCCCTTCATCCTGAGGACAGTAGAGAGCAAAGATGAATGTAGTATTATGGATAAGTGCCATGCAGAAGCACATATATAAGAGATCAGGTTCCTTGTTTTTTGCATCCTTGCCACAGGAACACTCCTCCTTAACATAGGCTCTGAATCCATGGTCATGAAGATTTAGGTCGTCATGTTTGGCTATGAGAGGCGAGTAGCCCGGGACTATGAACTCCACTAGTGTGCATGAGGCATTGATGCATGTATGAGATATGATGGATTGACTCCAAATTCATTCAAATCCTCCACTTACAACACTTGTTATGTGTCAACAGGTGTAAGAGATGTGGAATAGCTTACTGTTGGATATTATTCACCATCTGTACAATCATATTCCCACAAGAGTAGTGGTCAGTGTTTACATCCAAGGAGCACATACACTGTATGGGCCATGGGTACTGGTGACATTACTCTTATTTTTGAACTGGTACACATATTGATCCGTATATGTGATCCTTTCTTGTATTTCAACAATGGTACACGTACATTTAATCTTGAAGAAATTGTATCATATATTCAAGGGTGTAGCAACTTCATTTTCTATATAGTAATGTTCATTATACATGTATATATTTATATATAGGCTTGAAGCAATTGGATGTCTAGCCACATTGATGAACTGTGATACAGAAAAACAGTCTGTCTGTGGATGACTATTTATGCTCATGAAATAATTGGATTGAGCTCTCAGAGAGGAAGGGGTGAGTTTAAACAGTGGCTGCTGCTGCAATGCTCTTAAACTAGAATTGAGCTCTCCTAGCCACTGATGTCTTTTGTATAGTAAAAACATTAAAATTTCCCTTTCTCTCTGGTGTGTGACAATAACTTGGGCATAGAATCTCTGACTGATGCCAAATCAGTCGGGTTTCAATCCCAGCTTGAAGCAATTGAATGTCTAACCACACTGATGAGCTGTGATACATTGAAACAGTCTGTCTGTGATATATATATATATATATATATATATATATATATATATATATATATATATATATATATATATATATATAATCCATTACTTTGTAATGCATGGAACATGCCATATGTTTTTAGCTTTGCTTCTTTGAATTGAGATCAAATACAATCATATATGGATCATAATCTGACAAAATGAAAGGATAGGAGACAAATAGGAAACATTTAAAAATCTATATTTCACCTTCATGAGATGAAAAATCCTGCTTAAATTCCCAAACATTTCATGGGACACTTAAGAATATTAAGAATAAAAAAAAATCTTGATATCATATTCAATGGCAAAGAAAATATTATTACATCCATTATTCATCATTGAATAATGATAAACGCATCTAAATTTTTATATTAGTTACTGATTAGATTACAACATCAATATGAATATAATGAAAATTAATTGAAAATACTATGAACAGTTCTGCCTCTTATTTAAATAAAAATACTGTGAACTTTTAAAATGTCTTTATTTTATAACTAAAACTTTATCAAATTAACTTCAAACAAGTTCAATTCAAATCCTGCTTTTACCCCTTGAAATGAGCACAGAATCTTTCTGTTTCACTTTAGAGATATAAAAACAATTTTGATCACCTTTCCTACCTTTCATGTATTATATATCAGTATTTTAAAAAATAGATAAAACTAAACAATATCTTACAAAGTCTGCTTATTTATCTATTGGAGCAGATTTTGTTTCACTTGGCTGCCATCTAAAATATTTGCTGCTGCTGGCCAAGAAATTGGTCTTCAGCCAATATTTAACCAACCAGATATCTTTGCCTTGCTTGTGGAGAGACACAGATGTTACACCTACTTTTGTCTCAAGAAGTATATGCATATGAGTCTATAGGTGCAGTTGTGAAGACAGTTGTGTATACAGGTACAGCTCTGTTTAATACAAGGTGTGTGTATATATATATATATATATATACACACACACACGATATAATAGAAGGCCACTTGTATTTGAAGATACCCGTCTATTAGGGCAGCTAGCCAATCCCTATTGCTGATGCTCACTCAGGCACATTTGTATTTGTTCATCACCCACGGAGCCCACCTGTGGTTTATACTGCAACTATGCTGAGCAGACCTTAGTTACAGTTTCTGGGAAATAGCATGTTTTCTAGCATGATCAACAATCTGAAAAGGCCCAACACACTCAAACCCTCAGCCACAATGACTTGTGACTTTGTTCTAACACAGCTATCGACAGCCCCAAAGTGTTCCGTTTTGCCCACTTTCACTCACAAGGCTTGGGTCAATCTGTGGTATAGTATTCATGCACTTTCCAAAGGTGCTGCATGCTGGGTTCACTCCCATCCAGACTAATAACATCAGGAAGCCTTATTCCTGTCAAATCAACTGTGGTGTGATTCAAACCTGGGTCAGAAAATGAATGTTATATACATACATAAATTCATATGGGATAATTTATATATTTTTATATATCAAAAAGAGTTTGGAAAGAAAAGATGTATGATAAATTGGAAATAGTCTTTGTGATGAATTTCTTTCAATGAAGTCCTAATGGATAAAATGTGTCACAAAAACTTATCACAATGTGTCATATATATATATATATATATATATATATATATATATATATATATTTAATCAAAAACTCTTTAGCCTAATCCTTAAAATAAACATTTATTTTGTGCAAATATTTATTTTTCAACATAATCTCCTTTAAAATATCAGAAGAAAATTCAACAAATAAATGTATCAGGCTACAGACTTATTGATCCACTTATTATGTAACGCAATCAAAAAAATACACAAAATTTGGTCATGGTCTGTTAGATTTTACTATTCACTGCACTAAAGCAGACCCCCAAAGTCTTTCATTATCCTATATATTGCTTCCTTAAATGTAATATCAAATGTAGAACAAAACATTAAGGAAAGAAAAGAAAACTGATTGAGTCAATGGTGAGGATCCAATTTAAAAAAAAAAAGTCCAACTGTTTAAAATAATATAAATAAGTAGACCTTCATCCATCACTCATTGTTAATATTTCCTTTTAATTCTTTATAATTTGACATTTCCCTCCTTGCAAATTTGAGTGGCAATTTCTAATATGGCTGCTGCTCATAGTAGTAACTTGTCAGGGTGGTGAGTTGTTTTATAAAGTTTGTCAAATATGGGGCTCTAGAGACAATCAAAATTTTAAATTATTATGATGTATGAGGTCTATGATACAAATGAAAGAAGTGGAAAGAAACGAAGATAATGAGAGTAGGTAATGGTTGACTCCTGACTTGAAGAAGTTAAGATTGTAGCATTTAAGAAAGCACCCATGTGGGAGCCTGTTCCACAGAGTAACAATATTTGGGAAAAAAGCTATCTAACACTTTCTCTTTACATTTGAAATATGGGGGAAATAAAGGTGATCTGACCACATGGAAGCAGCATGCCAGGCCTGAGTAGTAAAAGTCTGGAACTTTTAGAGCTAAAGAATAGAGGTCATCTAAGCATTTGACATGGAAATAGCAATGGGGTTGTAATGTTTCATCTGTTTTTATGAAATTGTAGAGTGTAAAATAAAGTCTTCACCTAGAAAACTATATAAACAATAACAGCTTTGAACTCTATCAAAGCTGCAAAATGAGCAGTACCATCCCAGTGATGGTAGCAATACTCTGTTTTTGGTCTAACTTTTGTAAAGATAAAGCAAAGTCAAAAGGAGTCTGGTACTTCCTGGAGCAATAGAATGAGCTGACCATTTTTCCAGCATCTTCAGCAATGGATCACATATACAAGTTCTATTTGAAGTCTGGAGTGAACTTGAGACCAGTCAATATTCAAATCATGAAGTCTCATTTAGAAGTCAACTGTTCATCATGACTCAGGGTCTACTCAGTAATGATGAATTGATACTAGCTTGGATTTTAAACTATTGAAATTTATAAACCAGTTTTTTTTCCACTATTGAGCTGTCAGACTAAGTTCAGAGGGTAGAGAAGCATCAAGACTCTGATCATCTTGATTTTTGAAAGTGCATTCCTAAAATGTGACCATCTACAGACGTGTTTAATGATATAAAAACGTTCCTAAGCATATCATTAATAAAAAGCAGAAACTGAGTAAGACTGAGAAAAGAACTGTAGTTGATAGTCACAATGAGCCCAGTCCAGCACAAGTCAAACTCTATAGATTCTCTCCCTGTTTATCTGGGTGTTTTTTTTTAACCACACATGCAAATTAGCAATAGTTTTAAAAGTACTAGAACCATGCATACACATTACCTAAATTGCAAATGGTGGCTGTGACTGGGCAGGCCTCTTAGTCAAGGGTAAGTTACAATTTCTTAGTCCTATTTCACCACAAGTACCTTGCATTAAACTCATGAGCTTCAGAAGATTGGCCATTTACAATGACCTTCATGGACCTACCTAAGAGAATGGATTTGATGACAGCATAAACTCTTCCAGAGATACCATTGTTTATGTAGCAAACACCTATACAAAATATAGTCAAAAGCCTTTGAGGTAGCTTAGGCAATCAATTTGGTGACAAAGCAATCATTGAGCCTTTCATTAATTCTGTAGGTAATAACAGCTATAAAACATCAGTAAGGCACCTAGAAGAGTGAAATCCATATTGTTTGTCACTGAGGAGCTTGTTTTTATTGATAATAGACTCAAAGGATTTTCTAATGATATTAAGGAAGTTAATGTGGCAAACACCCAACAGCTACCACAAATTCAGGAACTGTTTCTCTTTTCTTTGATTAATGTGGGACAAGTTAACATGAACATCTCTTGACTGTATGGCTAGATCTGAAAACCAGTTTGCCTTAATTTTTACCTTATCTGTTGGCATTGAAGGTCATCTTCTGGTAGGTTGGTTGGGTTTTATGGCATATCAACCACTGTAGGTCATTTAATGCCAAATTAATATATATTTATATATATATATATATATATATATATATATATATATATAGTACTATTAAATGTATAGCTGGCAACATTATTTTTCCAGAAATGCATAGCTGGCAACATTATTTTTCCAGAAATGTATAGCTGGCAATGTTATTTTTTCAAAAACGTATAGCTAGCAACGTTATTTTTTTAAAAACGTATAGCTGGCAACATTATTTTTCCAGAAACACATAGCTGGCAATGTTATCTTTTCAGAAACGTATAGCTGGCAACATTATTTTTTCAAAAATGTAGAGCATCTTCTGGTAGATTATTATCAATTTATATACTTGAGCTTCCAAAACATCCAGGAACTAGCATATGATCTGCTATTATATATATATGTCTTTTAGGTTATCAAACTCTCGGGACATTGTGAAGCTGTTTTAATATCTGAACCATTGTAATTTGAATAACAAGGTGTACTCTTTTTCTCTTTAGTACATTATCTGATACAACAGTTCTTAAGTAAGGGTTTGTCTCCTACTTTCAAAAGAATCTAATATCTTAAAGTTGCAATGTACAGTGGGTGGAGGCTGCTACCAGAGCTAGGCCTGAAAATATCATAACCATAATTTCTTGCTGCTGATGAAGGATCAGTTAAACTGCTTGTGTTGTTTGAATAAAATATTAAGTTTGGAATTAAATAATTATTAAAATTTGTTTTAGAGTTACATGAAGAATTTTAAAAAACATTTATTTTGAATTATTTTAATTTTAAGCATTTCCAAAAAGTTAATCATTGGAAAGATAAAATATTCTTCCCAAAAAACAGTGACCTAAACTTGGGTATCATTTCTTGAGTGAAATTGTAATGATAAAAAATATTTATAGCTAAAATTTTTTTCTGGGTTTGTGTTTTTTTTAGGAAGTGAAGCAAACTTTTTATTATTTTCTCTGCATTTTTTTCTCCTGAGGACATTTTGTCATTGACACATTTCTTATAATAATAATAATAATAGAATATTTCTCATGGTTTAAGGCTACGTAAAACAAAATGAGTCTCTAGATTTGTGCAAAAAATGATTCATTAGCCATTCAAATAGGGAAGGATGCCCCCATAAGACAATGGATTTAAGGAACAGAGCTGAAATAAAGTCATATACTATGTATATAATATCATATGAGCACAGTTTTTAATGTCTGTAGTTGATGACCCTATTTTGGTAAGGGAGATAACTGCTTCATTTCTGCTGAAGGTTGTAAAGTTGTTATTGTATTGTGACTTTTCAATATCAAGATTTTATATATTGTTAATAAATGTGAAGTCCCAGCATACCCCCACTCAAAAAAAAGAACAATTTGGTCAAAGTAAAGCTTTCAGAGTCACTGAGGCAATGAATAAGCATAAAGTTCAACATGAAAAATTAATGAATAGTGCATAAAAGCAAATGTTTTATAACAATGACTGATATTTCATTCATTTAAAGCTTTTCATTTGCTACACAAACAAGTGAATTATTTCTTTCATCTGTAAGACTTTGTGTTCATTTTTAATTCCAATGAGAAATTCTGATGATTATTGCAATCAAAAGTAAGGAAACATTAGAGAAATAAAAAGCAAATAAGATTACCTAATTCATTCTTACACCAAAATAATTATACAAAAAAAAAAAAGAAGTCAATATTTTAAACCATGTTGTAATTTTCAGCCCTCCTTTTAGAGAGTGATGCTGAAGGTAACACCAATCAGATAAGTGACAATCTTTATATATTAAATGTTTTTATTACTGGATACTTGTATTTAAGTAGGCACTCCATTTTATATATATAAACAGAGCGCCTACTAATATATGAGTATCCACTAATAATAATGCTTAAAGTCATAAATAAACCCATTATAATATATATATACACACATACACACACACACACTAAATACAAAAAGTTAGAAAATATTCCTTGTTTGCAGTATTCAATAAAAACACACACATATATATATATATATATATATATATATATATATATATATAAAAAAAATATTGATATGTGTGTGTGTGTGTTTTATTGAATACTGCTAACAAGGAATATTTTATAACTTTTTATATTCAGAATGAACAGTTTCTACACACTCGGAGGCCTCATAAATGTAAAGTTGTAGAATATTTTTTAAAAAATGAATAAAAATTTTACAAAATATTCCTTGTCCATCGTATTCAGTAAAACATGTATAAAAGAAGAATTGCTTCCTATAGATACATTATAGGCCAAAAGTTTAGGGTCACCCTCTAGAGGTAATAATTAATAAGTTTCATACCTTCTTTGGTTTAATTAACACTTACTAATCTGGGAGGCTGAAAGTATTTAACCCAATAGTTCATGGCACCCAGTTCTGTTTAGAGAGGGAAAAACCTAAAATTTAAAATTCGCCAGCCCTAAGATTACCATTAGCTAACAATGATAGATTAGGCAAAAAGTGATAAAACTTATGGAAACTTTATGCAGTAAGGTGTTAATTTTGTTATTCTTATTGAATATATGACAAAACCCATTCAGGAAGAGAAAATTCCTTCTGGTTTGAAGTGAGCTAGTAAACTAGTTATGAGAAAGGCACATAACCTTCAAGTTTTAGGCAATTTTTTGAAGTCCAGACGGATAGTGGTCTCAAACTTTTGGCATATGGTGTAAATTTAAAGTAAAAGTATAAGGATCTCCTTTACAGAATATACCAATAAATTTAGCTTTTGTACTTTATACATAATTTTTTTGTACTTTACAAACTATCTACTATTTCTTTTAATTATTTTTTCATTTAATCTGATATTGTCTTCAAATTTTCTACTGATTTTTAATGACACCTTTCAGAACTGTTGTAATGTACAGGAAGAGTGTGTTGAGATTGGGGGAAAATATCTAACCAAATACTCTCACTGCAAATACAGCATTATAGGCAGAGAGGAGAAAAGAGATGGAAGGTAACAAAAATAAACTGCCTCAGCAACTTTAGGAACAAAATGCCCATGGGACAGACTTCACAAGACACCATGTCACGCCAACTACTGTCTGCTGGTTTTGCCATTGCTTTTATTAGCATGAGGCATCTTACAAAAACTCAGATCTTGACCACTTGCACAGAGGCTTGTATTTAGACATGCCAAGCTGTTCCACTGCTAAGTGGGAAAACTCAGATGTAACTGGTGTTGACAGTCAGCATGCTATCTGGGACAACTTTTATGTCTGTACTGATGTGTGTACACCAGTGGAAACTAGTAGAAGAAAAATACAGATATCTAAAATTATTAATAATAATGAACTGACATTGTCTCACAGCAGTTCTTTATTATAAATTATTTGATTAGTATTTCTTTTCTTGTAATCTAAGTTGCTTTTTAGCAAAACTCTCAGATAGTCATTCTATAGTTGTTGGCAATACAGATAAAAAATAATAACTTTTCTGATAAGTGTAGAATAATAGTCTGAAAAGAGCAATAAAAAGTAATTGAAATTAAGATGAAAGAAATATTAGTCAAAAAAAGTTAATTGGTAATATATCATCAAAGAAAATAAAAATATTATGACTACTAATTCTATGAGTGTATGCATATAAAGCTAGTAATGTCTTAGATCAGGGAAGC
The DNA here is from genome assembly GCA_903632075.3 of Acanthosepion pharaonis. Taxonomy (NCBI): domain Eukaryota; kingdom Metazoa; phylum Mollusca; class Cephalopoda; order Sepiida; family Sepiidae; genus Acanthosepion; species Acanthosepion pharaonis. The sequence continues at coordinate 5,924,071 of CAHIKZ030001613.1, read as the reverse complement.
TAAGGAATGGTTAAATGGTTAGATCAGCATGATTACCCCCAGGAAGCCCCCATATCCTAATCAGTACGGCAGCTGTTATATTAAGATAGGCTTCCTGAGAAAAAAAGTTGCTTACTCACAGTTATAAAATTACAGTTTGGGAGTTGGGATAAAAAGCAACTGAAATTAAGATGAAGTGTAAAAAATTAATAATAATTAACAGTGTTTCATCTTTGGAATAAAAAAATACACTTCTTCATATTCAATATAATGAACATTTTCAAATTGAGTAAATTTAAATTACATTCTACCACTGAACAATTTTCCATTGAGGCATTATTATTAATTTAACAAGCAATAAACTATTTTTAATTTAAAAAAAAAATTCTGTTTGTTTGCATAATTTTTTGAAGTAATTCTGTAGTTCCTTAGAAATATTTAACATCTTATTTCAAACATATACAGAAGAATAGAATAGTCTCCAAGATATTAAAGCAATGTTTTAAGAGATAAACTAACATTTTTACTCAACAAAAAATTGTAAAGATTAGTCATACATTTTAAAATAAAGAGGTTATTAAGTGAATTTTAAAAGATTTTGTTAATAAGCTCTGCGTCTTTTTATAAACTCCACTCTTATTTAGGACAAAGAAAGGGTTCTTGGACCTCCAACATTTTAAGAGATGAACTATAACCCTGCACTACTCTGAAAAATACAGATTCTGTATTCCAGTTTTCTGAGGGCAATAATCTGTATTGAGTACCAAATCTATAGATGCTTTTTACCAGTCTTCACCACTAAGAGCCAATGAAAGATCCTTTATAAATTCAAAGATTTGTTCAAGACTATATAAGCTATTCTTTTTTGCTTTGTGGTTGCCATAGCCCTTCAGTTGATCCATTCTGTGGCCTTCTTTAAGTGAGGATTTCTTTCTTTTTTTTTTTTGATCTTGGAATATAATGACTTTTCACAATATTAGACAAAACCTTTTGTAAGTTATAAAATTTCCCAAAGTAAAATGATGTATTGTTGCTATGCCATCAAGCAAACAATAACTTTATCTTTTGAAATCTAACTGCATAGCCTAGTTTAAAACAAAACTCTAAAATTTAAATCTAAAGTAATTTTTTAAAACTTTTTTTCAGTTACCACCAACTCTTTAAGAAGCTTCCATTTTCATGCTTGTGCCAAAACACAATTCTTGTTTTGTCTGCCCTTTAGTCATACTTATCTTCTCTTTCAGTAATCTTTCTGGGTTTCTAGCAGAGATTTCTTGTGAGAAATGAAGAATAAAATTTTCATTCCTACCTTGCCTAGCCCTTTAAGAAAGAGAAAGTACTTTCTCATTTTTTTTAACCAGCAGACACACCCCATTTAATAGACAGAGAAACCACCTGGCCTCCTCTCCTGTAAAGATGTCTAGTCTCTTTCTACAAGATCCATCCTTTCAAGAGACAGAAAGAAGCTATCTTGTATTTCTACCTGACTCCTCCCTGTCTGAAGACCATTCTCTGCTTACATGCATGGACAGATGGATAGATAGATGAAGATGAAGGCTAAATAACACAAGCAAATAAATAGGATGGGCTTTTAAATGCTTTCTGCAGGCCATCATAAAAGCCATCAGTTGTTCTCCAGCAAGTTGAATCACTATACAGAAGATGCAGACATATGGATTTAATAACATACCTTCCTATCTTTAATTCTTTCTTTTTTTACCTCCTCTTTAAGAAAACCTCCCTTAAAAACACCCTGTTTCTTCTTTTCTCTCTTTTTTCTCTCACTATTTACTTTACTCTCTCTTTCTCAGTTCAGAAATTAGAGGTTAGTGTCAGTGATAGAGAGGAACAGTGCTGAGGTTATCAGGCAAGCATTAGTTGTTGGGTTTCAGTCTAACCTGCTCACACATCTATCTTGCCTGTGACTAACAACATTGCAGTGTGTAGGATTGGTGTCTAAAGGTTAAACCTGTGTATTTATACAAGAAAACCTGCCTGGGTCACCTAATTTTCATTTGGGAAGCACCCACCAAGTACTGGGAAAATCAGGCAACAAAGTAAAAGTGCAATAAATAAATATATTGCATAGAATATAATCTCCAAGATTTGATTAATAAACATTTGGGAATAGTTCTTAGATCAAATGGTTTGAGATGAGCAGAGAACTGCATCTATCAGTAATTAAACTAAGTGTAAATAATAGCAGGTGCTTTGGCTTTTATCATAATTTATATTTTAGAAAGCCTTATTTTGAGAAATTTAACATCATGTATAACAAGTTATACAATAAGTTAAGTAAGGTGAAAAGTTGAAGAAGTAAGGCAAAAAAAAGCAGTAGAGGGTTATTTTCTTAATTTGATATTTTATATAGTTAATTCAATGTAGAGATAATTATAGAACTATGAAAGTTGTTGCAGATGCTAAACATTGTTTGGGTAATTTATTCTCTCTTATCCAAGATCTAATTAAGATCCCAAATACAGAAATCAAATTATACACACACATATATATATATTGTGTGTGTGTGTGTGTGAGAGAGAGAGAGTAAAGGTATCATACAGGAACTAATTTTACGAGGAATTAATAGAGAAACATAAATGTTTTCTTGGGCAAAACCAGGAACTGTTATCTCTTCCATGTGGAATTTGTATTATATTTATTTACTAAGTTTAGTCCACTACCAAATCAGTAGCAACAAATCACTACACTCTCAAACCAGTATGAAGATATTTATCGCTTAAATATAAACAAAAGTACAAAGAAATCATTAATGGATCAAAGGGTTCAAGACTATGTGTTTTATGCGAGATATAGAAAATACAGCTAGACGAGAACAAATGTATTAATTTATGTCCTCTGTCACCTACAAGAAAGAATTTAAAAAATTATGAAACTAAAATTCAACAGATAAGACATTAAAAGTGCAATCTGAAGAAATAAATCCTACAAAAATGTTAAATGAATTTAACATTTTGTATCTCTCTAAAATTGTGTAAATGAGATCATGCATGGAGAATTGCTTAAGTATTTGTAACTTTCTTCCATATAAAACTTTCCTACTTGTGTAAGTTTTAATATGAACAAAGTATCTCTGAAAAGGTGCTAAGAATTAAACTGGAAATCCTTTGATCTACAAATGAAGTCCACTAGCATTCTACCCACTTCTCTCAGAATATTCAACATTGTAAATATTCCACATTATTTTTGTTTTATCATTATTCTATTTTCAGACTACTGCTTTTATCATTAATGTTTTGAATGAAGTATTTCAGCCAATACGTTATTTGATCTTCTTCAGTTATTATCTTTAGTGCTTCCTGATTACAACAGACACCTGACAAGGAAAAAAAATGGTATCAGCTGTTGAAATAAAAACAACAAAGATGAAGATAACCATTTGAAATTATATATCATTATTTTTTAGCTTCATCACAAGTTATGGTTAATGAGTTTTACAAATCTCACAACTCCTATCAATAAATATTGAGTTAGTATCCTACAACCGGCCAAATTCATATCCTTTTTATAGATTTTGATCATGAACAGGAGAAAGAACACACATTGTTTTCATGTTAATTTAATTCTATCATTAGCTTTCTCAAAATAAGGTACAAACTACAAATATTCTAACTTTTGATCCATTTATCAATTATAAGTAGACAGCTGGAGAGAGAGATAGTAATGTATACATATAGAGAGTGTGGACATAGGAATCAACATTGTTTGGTAACTGTCAGCTTCATACCTCAAACAATTGTCAGACCATGTGTCACTATTCATTTAGAAGGCTCTATATATTGTCCACTTGGGAATTCATGGAAGTGAAGGAAGGAGGGGACCCTCTTCTCACAGTTCTTTTTCAAATTCCAAAGAAAAGTAAAAAAAGTACATAAACAAAATAACAAAAAAAAAAAGAAAAGAAATCATCCAATGTCTTCATCTCTGCTGATAAAACTAGAAGCACACACATAGTAAAACCTCAAGAACATAACAAGTTAAGTAAAAGATTAAGGAAACCAACTTATCCAGGAGAGCCCTAAAGTAAAAGAACAGGAAAATAATCTGAAAATGAAATAAATCAAAGAAAAACTCTACCTAGATGATTGCATAAACTCCCTCACCAAACTGTAAGTATTCATCACAATAAACAATCAAAAGGAAAACTTTAGAGTTTACCAAAGTTGCAAACAAAAGGCTAACTTAAAAAATGAAGCCAAATTATAAAAGAATAAAAATTAACTCTGGATCTAAATCAAATAAAAAGCACAAAAGATCAGAGTAACAGATTGGCTCAGTTAATATAAAAAAAAAAACTATGCATTCACCCAACTTGATATTAAAGATTTCTTTCTCTCCTTCATTGAATCTATATTAGATAAAGATTTTTGCCTAACAAAGTATCACAGAAAAATCAAAACAGACTAAATAAAAAGTATAAAGATCTACCAAAAATCACTACTATTTAACAAGAAAAGAGCATTGTTAAAGAAAGGAAGAGCGGAAATGGGATGTAACCTTGGGAAGCTATGATTGAGTGAGAGGAAAACTAGTTGGAATATATATATATATATCTATAAAATCAGATTTTTTTTTTCCATAAGGTGATTTTAAAGCAAATTATTAATTGACCAAAGCACTGGGCTACAATAAAAGGCCATGCACTGAGAGTCACAAACATTGGTTTGTAAAACTTACTTGCTAGGTGATTTTAAAAATATAAATTTAATATATTCCTGTCATTCCTACTACATACCAAAATATCAATTTCTTTCAAGAAATAAAACATGAATACAAGTATCTATTATCAGTCAGAAATATTGATTTTCTTTTACTATTTCTGATTCATGCTGAAGATAATCCTTTTTTTTATTATCAAGATGATAAGACTTAAACTATCCTTTCATCAATTGATGCTACCTTCTTATCCAACTATCAAAGGATTATATGCAAAGAGAGGGAACAACCAATATCCTCTTTATTAAAATTTAAAAAAAAAATTTTCTATTACAAACATTTTCATTACACTCAATTTAATGTTTTTGGGGGTACATAGGTAATCATGGCTCTCAGTATGATTATTCTTGGGAAAGATAGTGATTTTTATTGATTTCTCTGCAGTTTTGAATTAAGAGTGGTCTTCCTAAACTGGTTACCAGCCAAGGCTAGAGATCCCAGTCTATTCATCCATAAGAAATAAGAAAGAGATTCATGACTTTTCCAAAAGCATTAGTACAAAGTGAACATAAATGAACTTATCTTGAAATTGAACTCCACTTGCCAATTTATATTGTTGTTAGCCATCAGTCTACTACATCATTATCAAAGGATATTGGGTTCTAATATAACCATAAAACAATTACATATACTTTTTAATTGAGTTAATTTCTCACTATCATTTTACTAGCACATTATGTGTCAAAGTTAACAAGATATTTTACATATGCATCAGTATACCTCTACCTCTGCTTCAAAGTGTCACCCCCAAGGATCATATGTGCACTCTACCTAGGATCAGAGTAGAATCTCTGCACTACAGCTAGCTTAGTATTTTCAACTTAATTTTATGATACAGTTGAAGCAGGAGAATGTTGGTATAAGGGGCTATAGTTGCCAGTACTTATTTTTGTCTACAAATTAAGATTGAATCTAATTTTATGTGTTTTTTTTTTTTGTGTGTAACAGAAATTTTAAACTGAAAAAAACAAAACAAAAAGAAACAGAGAGAAAAAAAAAAGTCCCCTTGTTGATTACTATGGATAATGATTTACTTATTTTATGGACATTTTTCTTATTTTGTAAAAACAACGAAAGTCTTAACTGAGCCAGGACCACTTCATTTTTCTCACACTATTTCATCTAAAGATCCCTGGGGTAACATATTTTTATATATACTGATAAAGTATTTTTTATTCATTCTAATACTGACTATCTTTTATTAAGCGAATCAAAAAAACAAAAAAAAAAAAAAAAAAAACTTGAATTTTGATGATCTAGTTCAATGCTCCAACACCAAGCCAAACCCATGAAAAAGAAAAGAGTATTTGAAAGCCAGGTTTTTTAAGGCAATATTTCAACAAAGTTTTCTTTTTTTTAGCCATAAAAATCCGTTTTTAGGTTTTTTTTTTTTTTGTTTTTTTTTTACAGAGTTCACTAAAAGTTATGATATAAACAATGTAAATAAATTCAGCTGTTATTTGACACAGTGTTGGTAGGCCACAATATCAGACTCATGTCAATGTTTTTAAGTCTTATCTATAGTTGAATTATGAGACTTGACGGGGACAGGGGTTCTAGAAAAGGATCTATGTCAGGGGAATAAAAAGGTTTGGAACATGCTAAAATTTATGACAGAGTCTGTAAAGGAAATAATTTAAAATGTGAGAAAAAATGTTTAAAAAAGAATGAAAAGGCTGCAAGTAAAATACCCTTGAATCAATGTGAGATGTGAGTAGAGTAATATGGAAATCAGAATAGACAATGTGTAACTGTCAGATGGACCAAAGTATGCAAGGGAAAATTGCCTAGTGAACTTAACGTGATTGCTATTTGAATATGAACAGAATTGATGAGAGGTTGCTTTGTTTCCAAATCAAGATTGAAATTTCAATTGCAAAAATATAGAACAGATGTGATAAATTTCAGCAAAAGTTGTCAAAGGAAAGAAAAATGTCTTCTCTGAATTTAGTAATATGTCAGAATTAAACTGCAATAGTTTATATATATATATATATATATATATATATATATATATATATATATACACACACACACAAACACTCATTCTTTTAGGAAATGCCAAAACAGCTGTTAGTATTGATAAATATGTGCAGAACTGATAAAATAATCATTTAATATTAATGAAAAAAATGGTAATATTAGCTGTTTTCTTATAAGGAAACATTTGACATTCATTGACTGAGCAGCTAGCAATACCTTTATTTGAAATTTATAGAATCTTTTTTTTTTAAAACAATTTTTTAGGAAAACAGTTTTCTCAAGTCTAGTAGCTTTTATTGCTTTTTACATCATTGATGGAGGTTTCCTTTCTAACCTTTTATTTGTAGTAGTGTGAAATGTCATCATCTTAATTATGTCATTATTTTTTTTTTTGAGTTGCACATGATATCCATTTTAGCTATTGCAGCTATTGATAGTCCTTAAATGATGTGAATTCTGTTATTTGGTACAGTTCTTTGTTTGTCATTTTGTAGTTTCGAAGAAGTGTGGTCTTCGTGAAGACCACACATATCAGGTCATCCTATAAGTTCTGTCCGAATTTTAACTTTTTGTTAAAATGAACAAAATTTAAAGAGTATTTTATAATGTCTAATGGAGCTGAACATTATTTTTATGTTTAGATGCATTTAAACTGATCAAATTTTATTTCAGAGAACAATAAAATTAAATTTTATTGGATTAAAACCCTGCTAACATGGAAGTACCCAAGAATCATTTGAGGCACATAATGCTTTATGAGTTCAAGAAAGGAAACTCAGCAGCCGAAGCGGCTAGAAACATTCACTCAGTTTATGGGAGGAATGTGTGAATGAAAGAACTTGCAAAAGATGGTTTGCAAAATTCAGAGGTGAAGATTTCACCCTTGAAGATGAAGATCGAACTAGATGCCCAGTTGAGTTTGATGAAAAGCTTCTTGAAGCAACCCTTGAAGAAAATCCTGCTTTATCAGTTGAGGAATTGGCAGTGGTTCTCAGTTCAAAGCATACATCGTCATCTTCAACAACTTGAAAAAGTTCCTAAACTTGGAAAATGGGTGCCTCATGAATTGTCTGAAAACAACCTCAAATCCCAAGTTGACATCTACTCTTCTCTCCATTCTCGCCAAATTGTTCCACCTTTTTTGGATAGACTTGTGACTGGCAACGAAAAATGGATCTTTTATCGAAATGTTAGGTGTTGTAGACAGTGGCTTGGTAAAGGAGAAGGACCCCAGTCACAGCCGAGAAGGGAACTTCATAGGCAAAAGGTTCTTCTTTCAATCTGGTGGGATCGCCAAGGAATAATCCACTTAATGCTCAAATATACTGTCAGCAATTAGAGCGTTTGAACCAAGCTTTGAGATAAAAAAAATACCTGCTCTAGTGAATCGAAAAGAGATGATGTTTCATCAGGACAATGCGTGACGCCACACAGCAAGAATCACATCACAAAAGATCGAAGAACTTGGTTGGGAGAAAATTCCTCGTCCAACTTATTCTCCCGATCTTGTTCCTTCAGACTACCATTTGTTTCGTAGCTTACAGAATCATTTGGAAGAAACAGCTTTTGTAACACAGGAAGAGGTTAAAACTGACATTTGTGAGTTCTTCGAATCAAAGCCAAAAGAATTTTACAGTAACGGAATTAGTAAGCTTGTTAATAGATGGAAGGAAGTCATAGATAATCAAGGAAAATACATTGTTGATTGAATCTGTAATTAAATGTAACATTTGGTCACTTGTTTTCTTTATTCAAAATTCGGACAGAACTTATGGGATGACCTGATAGATTAGGTGAAAATTCTTTTCAATATATCTATCTATATAAGAATATGAGTTTTTGTACAAAAGAAGCAATTGGTGCTTCTTTTAGAGTGAACGTAGATTTTGTTTCAGTTCAACAGGAGTTTTGAATTTCTTTCATTTATTACTCATTCTCCTGATCTGTACATCTTGATAAAAAAATAAAAAATCCACAAAGAGAAATTTTCATTGTTCTAAGAAGATTCAAACAAATTCATCTTGCATTATCAGATTGTTGCATTGATTATATGCAATATTATACAACAATTATATACAGCAGTCAATTAACTGTTCTTGCTTATTGCCGCTGATTGGATTGCTACTTGATTTAATTAGAAGAAAAAAATAAAGGATGCACAAATTTATTTTTTCAGAGACAGTGAATCTTTTTTCATGATTATTCATGAGATAACATAAAAGATGTGTGTGTGTGTGTGTGTGTGTGTGTGTGTGTGTGTGTATATATATATATATATATATATATATATATATATATATATCCTTTCATTTAGTCTCATAGACTCCACTGAAGAGTATGGGAGAGGGTTACAATTCTCAATAACACTCGGTGTTGCTGCTGTAGTTTCCATAGCAAGTAAGTTTTTTTTTTATGGAATGAAATTGTTATCTTTGTGCCCAATTGGTTTTGTACCCAGTGTTCCCAACCAGGTTGACTTTACTTAAATTCAGTGATCAAATGAGAACCATATATATATATATATACACCCTAAGTTAAACCACCCTCCATCCATAATTAAGCATATACCCTCATCAATAGAGAATAGAATCAGCATTAACTCCGCTAATAAAGAAATATTCCAACAACACAGTAATTTTTATAATGCAGCCCTAAAAAACAGTGGATACAAAAATGCTAACATCAATTACAGAAACAATTGTACTAACCAGAAGAAAAACAGGAAAAGAAAAATCATTTGGTATACCCCTCCATTCAACCAAATGGTTAGTATTAAGCTAGGACATAAATTGCTAGCTTTAATTGAAAAACACTTTCCTACTAATAGTAGACTTAATTTAATTCAAATAATTATATTGAAGTTTTCAGCTCTTGTTTTGAAACATGAGAACTCTTATATAGTGATGGAATCATATTTTTAAATAAATAATTATATATATATATATATATATATATATATATATAAAACCAAGGACATATGGCCCAGTGTTGGTTGAGTAATTCAAAGACTGATTTGACCCAAAGAGTTGTGAATTTAATACCTGGCCACAGTAGAGGAGACAAAAAATTGGAGAGTTGAGTTACTAAGAGAAATAACTGAAACTAAGATAGCCAAAAAAGACATGGCATGCGGAATTAGAATACTCTAATTCTTTCTATCATTGCAGCATCTTTCCTTTTCTAATAAGGATTCTTCTTTCTTTATACATACAAAGAGCATGTTTTCTATTCTGCTATTTATTTAGTCCTGCATTCTTTTACCTGCATTCCAACTGCATCTGTGTTCTTCAGTTTTTCCATCTCTGCACATTCAGTCATTTGTCCTTTTACACTTATCTCTTATAGTTTTTTGTTAGCATTGTATACTTGATAGCATTTCTTATTATAATCTGCAGTTTCTGCTAGGTGAAGAATTGCACTTGTCATCAATTTTACCTTTTTTTCTTTCTTGAGATGACTTATTTTGATGCTGATTTGAAAGTTTCTCTTTTTTATTTTTCTGCTATATCTTCTTTCCATCATTGCAGTATCTTTCCTTTTCCAATAAGGATTCTTCTTTCTTTATACATCCTAGCAAATAGCATGTTTTCTATTCTGCTAATTCTTTGGTCCTTTACCTGCATTCCATCTGCATCTGTGTTCTCCAGTTTTTCCATCTGTGCACATTCAGTCATTTGACTTTTTGCCTTTATATATTCTATTGCATTTCTTATTATATGCAGCTTCTTGTAGGTCAAGAATTTAACTTATCATCCATTTTTGCCACTTCCCTTTTTTCATTGAAATGACTTATTTTGCTGTTAATTTGAAAGTTTCCTTTTTACTGAAGAAAAAAAACTGATGTATAACAATTTATTTGGAAAAAATTGACATAATGAAAATTCCTCTGCCATTATGTGTAAAACAGAATGTAGAATAAAAGCATATTGCCACCTATATGATGAGCACATCACTGAAATTAGCAACATTGCTTGACAACAGAAAGATTAATGGAAAAAGCAAGATGAGGAATAAAGAGAGTAAGAGGTCAACAAGGATTCAAGAAAGAACCTAAGATAATTCAGGGAATTTGATCAAAATCTCTTCAGCGGTCAATTTACCTAGCATTTCCCATGTCATGCCAGATATTTTGCACATCTCTTGAAATCATTCCATCTTGAAATAAAGATCCCCATTTCCTAGTATTTACTTCCTTTACCCTTTAAATACTCAGAATTTTTTTAGGGTAGCAGCACCTGCACACAGCCACACACTTCAGTATGTAGGACTGCAATCTTGGACTCTTAGCATAAAAACAGTCCTCTAAAGTCCAGTCATGTAGTCAAGTTTAATCTTTGCTCATAATGATTTCAAGGAGCTTTCTTCATTCTAGAACAAAATATTATGGTCTGATGAGACAGAAATTGAATTCTTTGGTGGAAATCATTCAAGACATATCGTAGGAAAAATTGTTGCTGACAGCTCACATTGTTGGGATGCAATGAGGATGAAAGGTTTGAAGCTGATAGAAAGCAATGATGAATGTATGAGGTCTGGTCAAAAAGTATCAGGACTTTTGCTGTGGTAATGGAGTTAAAATTCACAGGGTAAAGCCACTTGGTACAGACTGACCTTGAACTCTGTCATGCATACACACTAAGTTATAATGTTCATGCTTGTTTACGTTGTTTATAGCAGTACTCGGAAGAAAAGTGTGTAGAGTTTGCTCACCTCACCACAGAACTTCCATAAGTGACCAAGGCTTGTGAAGCAGTTTTTGGTCAAGAAAAAATACCCTGCCTCATGTCCAAAAACCACTATAGTCACCAAATATTACCTCTTGCAACATTTTCTTCTTCAAAAATCAAATCCCATTTAAAAAGATTCAAGCAAATCCAAGAGAATATGACTTGCTATTCTAAAAAAGGAGTTCCAGGAATGCTTCCCCAATGGAAATGACACTGGATAAAGTGTGTAGCTTCAGAAGGAGAATGCTTCAAAGGAGATTAAATGCCAAATTGATATGTGTTGTAGTTTTCTTTTTATAGCACCAGTCCCGATACTTTTTAATCAGACCTCATATTTAATAAGTTTAATTGGATTGTGAAACAAATACTATGAAACAAAGAAATGTCATAATGAAAGAAGTATCGCTAGACAGAAAATTATGGAGAACCATGACTACCTTCATTATATCTATGACATGGCATATATGAGAAAGAAAACAGGATGGAATTATTTCTGTTAAAGAAAAAACTAATAGACAACAAATCAGCTGCAACATCCAAGTGAGAATGTCTTAAATAATATATCAGCTGAAATACTGTAAGCAACAAAAATGAGGACACTAGTTCAAATAATTTGTGCAATAACAAAAATATTTAATCTCAGATGTTTACAGAACATTTAGCAGTCTATTTCAATGTATACAACAATTATTGTTATTCTGTAACAGGAGTCATTGACTTTTACTCTACACCTGTTAGAGTAGCAATAACCTGTTGCTAGTATGCTAAAATTTCTCCTACTCATTTTACCAGCTTCTCTCTTTATATCAAACCTTTATTCTTTTCAATGTATGTTACAAAAAGTAGCTTTTGTAGCATTGTGTATATTCAGAAGAATTACTAAAGTGTTATTAATATCTTAACCATGGAGACTGTGGACCCAAATTTAATTGTTTTTAACCATTTATATTCAGAATTTCAGTTAATGTAAGACACCACATTATATGTTAATGTCTATATATTATGAATGAGGGTGAATTTTAATATATCTTGTAAAATAAGAGAAAAAAAGGGTAGAAAACTTTAATTTCAGTTTACTGCAAATATCAATTCAAAAGAAAGCAGCCTTTTAGAATTTTTGTTCATTTGTGACTTAAATTTTGGATTTTTAGATTTGGACTGAAAAAAACAGGTGGCATTCATCTCTTTGGGATTAAAATTATAATTTCTGTCAAACAAAAGAATTTGAAGAGTAAAAAATTATTTTTGTTTTGTTTTTAAACATGGTGCAATGACGTGCTGAAAAATGTGTTCCGACAGAAATTCTAAAATTTTCAAAATTAAAATAGACTTTTTCAGTTGCTTTAAATGTAAAAAAAAAAACAAGTTTAAAATCACCAAAACTACCAATGTCTCTGTAAGCAAAAAAAAAAAAAAAAAAAAATGACAGTTCAGGAGTCTTCCAAAACTATTCAACACAGAATTCCTCAACTCATCTTGTTTCTCTCTCCAAGATTCAAAAAGTTGAATGTTCATCATACTTTTGGGATATATTGTCACTCGAAATTCATGCAATGAAGCTTTCCTAGTTGACAAGAAGTTTCAAGGTAATTATCCTAACTAGGCAAAAATAACAAATCTGTTAATTCCTCAAATCTCCATAATTAATCTTTGAATCAAGTTACTCTAACCCTCTGAGCCCTGTGTTCCTGAACAATTTGAACCCTTCTTCCTGAGCTCCTGAGTCAAAATTCACAAATAATTGGTATGTAATGCTTCATGGTAGAAACAAAAATAGTTAAAAGTGTTTATCCACTGTTCAACTGGTAGCTGGGCATTAAGTCATTTTTCTTTATCACCGGTAAAGCGGTGGTCAGGGTTCAAAGGGTTAATTCCCAATGAAGCTCAGCTCAACTATTATTATCAAGAAGAAACAAAGAGAATGTATATTGCTAAATTCATTCTGACTTCTCCATGCTTTCTTCCCCATAGCTAGCTCTATGTTGGCTGTTCTAGGGGTGGAGCCTCAAACAATCTTTTCAAAAAGTATTAATATTTTGTACCCGAAAACTTATAAAACATCATTAATTTCGACAGCAGAATATTTTATTCAGAAACAGATACATTTTAATGAGTAAATAGTTTCAACAATGTTTTTATTTTAGATTTTGTTTTAATATATGAGAAGAAATAAGTTAAAAAGCACATATCCCTGTGCAAAAATATTCTTATTTCATTTTCAGTCATCACAAAAGTATGAACACAAAAACTTCCAATATTACACAAGAATCAAAAAGGTATGCAGTATTCATGGCATTAAACATCGATTATAGCTTTTTAAATATGGCCAGGTTCATTGTAGTGAAGGTGAGTTTAAAATGGCAATGACATGGTGTCTGCCACCAAGAGAAAGAAATATTATAAGCAATTAGACATTGTAAGGATGGCCAACTGCATCCAATAGGTTCATGATATCATCAACTATAGTCTGAGAAAGTCAAGGAGAGCTGTCACCAAGTAGCTAGAGGTAATAGAGCATACAATCAGAGATGTGGAGCATGAGAACATCAGGTACAAATCTCATATTATAGGAAAATACTTCATATCTAGAAGCACAGTGTGTCCTGATTTGAATTCCTTTTTACTACTGAATTTGGGGGTTATCATAGTGAAGGTGAGCTTAACCATTTGAGCCCTGCATTCCTGAACAATTTTAACCCTTCTTGCTTGAGCTCCTGAGTGAAAATTTGCAAATAATTGGTATGTAATGTTTCACGGTAGATATAAAAATAGTTACAAGTGTTTAACCACCATTCAACCGGTAGCTGGGTATTAAATGATTTTTCTCTACCACTGTTCAACCGGGGACAAAGCATTATGTCATTTATTTCTACTACCGGTAAAGTGGTAGTCAGGGCTGAAGGCAATGACATGGTGTCTGTAGCCAAGAGAAAGAAATATGATAACCAATTAGAGATTGTAAGGATAGCCAACAACATCCAATTAGTTCATGATATCATCAACTATAGTCCAAGGAAGTCAAGGAGAGCTGTCACCAAGTAGCTAGAGGTAAAAGAGCATACGATCAGAGATGTGGAGCAAGAGGACATCAGGTACAAATCTCATTATAGGAAAATACTTCATATCTAGAAGCACAGTGTATCCTGATTTGAATCCTTTTACTATTAAATTTGGGGGTCATTCTAGAGAGAGAGAGAGACCAACCAGCCACCCAACAATACCAAGGGCTTACTGAAGGCCATCATGCTGGATGTGATAGTCAACATAAATGTAAATCACCTGATCTAGGCATGTAATTAGCGAACAAGTTTACAATGAGGCTACACTGAAGCTCTCCTCAAAGTTGTTTTATTTAATAACCTTTTACTGTTTTCTTAGTTGAGCATGTGTAGAAGTTATGTTGAATATCTTTGTTTTCCTTTTTTGTCACATAGTGTGCAATTTTACATACATTTTATAAAATATAAATAATTACACTATGTTTAATGCACTAGTATTACAGATAAAAGCCAATCACTGAAGACTTGACATGTAGAGCTGCAGGATGAGCTGCAGGACACATAATTCCCAAGATGCTCAACTACAATGCGTCTTCTTGTCAACAACCAACATAATACTACACACAAA
This sequence comes from Acanthosepion pharaonis, assembly GCA_903632075.3. NCBI lineage: Eukaryota > Metazoa > Mollusca > Cephalopoda > Sepiida > Sepiidae > Acanthosepion > Acanthosepion pharaonis. The sequence goes on along the minus strand of CAHIKZ030001613.1, from coordinate 5,909,021 downwards.
CACATGTGTATATAAAATATCACATACTGAGTGTTGGTATTAATAAAACAGTGCTTGATATAATATAACAAAGCTATAAAGTATATATTAATAATATACATTTGTCCCTGCACCGATAGCATGACTCAGAGTTTCATGCACAGTGCAATCTTCAGGTTCTGAATTCAGCACATGATGACTACATTGCACATGAAACTCTGAGTTGTGCTACTAGTGAGAAAAAAATGTGTGAATATATATATATATATGTATATATATATATATATATATACACACACACACACACACACACACATATACATATGTGTGTGTGTGTGCTAAGAAAAGCACATGGTAATTAAATCATTTAATTAGAAGTATACATATGAATTGATATTAGTTTTTTCACATTTAACAATAATTGTTCTCAGTCATATAATCTTTATGAACCTGAACAAATTAAGTTGAAACTAGAATCAATTCCTGACAGTTATTGCTTTAATTAGCATATAGAAAAACAAAACAATAAATACAAACCAACTTACAACTATATACATATAGATAAAATGTATATAACTGCAAAGCACCAAACATTTACAGAGGCTAAATTTAATTTGCATATAAAATTATAAAATATATATTCATTTTCATATATTACATGGATGTGATAGATAGCAGCCCAGAATGCAAAATTGAAGAACCAGATTTGAATTCCAAGTACATTTGTTACATTCAGTTACATGCAAATACCCTTAGGAAAGGAATGAATATATCTCCTACCCCCAAGTATGAGTTGAATAGTAGGGTGTGTATCTGGGAAAATCATTGTTATTGTCAAAAAATGTTAATGTAATATTCTTAAAATCCAAAATATGATACAGTTATAAATAATCTCTAAAGAGGTGGTAAGCTGTAAAAAAACAACAAATCAATCACATATATATGCATAACTACATATACAAGCATACTGCTAATGTATATATCAGCATAGAATTGCACACAATGATATACACCAAGGTGCATGAGTGATTTATTGAAATATATATCTGTACATTTACTTTTGTATATCAATCTAAGTTCAAGGTGAAATTAAAAATCTAACAAAAGTTTTCTAATTTATTACTATAATAATTTTATCATAAGTATAATATTAAGTCATCAATAAATATCTATGATATAACAATATATAATTTTGTTTCATTTTATATATCAACAAACAGTATTTAGAAAAATAATATGACAAATTGGAAAGAAGTTTTTGTGATGTATTTCATTTATTAGGATATCATCGGACTGGGCTTTGTTGATGTTGACACATATACACATGTACACAAAACAAGAGATGCTGGTAGTTTCAAAATTTTTCAAAGAATATTTTGAAAGAATATTTTTAACCTAGCCAAATTCATCAATATTCTTTTTCTCTCTGTTACCTTTGTCCCTGACTATCCCCATTTGTGACAACAGAAAATCTACCAAGGATGGTGATATATTGTAAGAACGTTTTGTGTGGTGTTTTTAAAATGTCCTTAAAACAACACATAAAATGCATTGGTTGTTCACTGTAACAAAACTGACTACAATTTTGACATAGGGAATACTATTTTGATTAAAAGAGAAAATAATCCACGAAAATGTCTGGAAAGTGTCTTAATTGCTAGTTCAGCTACAGTAAATTTGCATCCACGCTCTTAAAATATATCGCCATCCTTGTTAGATTTTCTGTTGTCACAATGTGGGATAGTCTAGACAAAAGTGATGAAAAGAAAAAGAATACAGATGAATTTGACTAGGTTATATTCTTTCAAAAATATTCTTTGAAAAATTTTGAAACTACCAGTGTCTGTCATTTTGTGCACATGTGTAGATGTGGCAAAATCAACAAAGCCCAGCCTGATAAAATCCTAATGGATGAAATGCAGCACAGAAAGTTTTTTCAATTTTTCATACTATTTTTCTAAATAAATACCTACATAGGAGAAGTCAGCACTGAGTGGCGACTGTCTGTTTTATGCAATTTTCAGAAGCATTAACTCCTAGCCAGATAATTGCCATCCACCACCAGAGTGGTCATCTTGGGATGAAGCAGATTTGGTACATTGTGCATTGGGCCAGCCAATCTATATGAAAAAAGTGCTTTTAGGACCTTGGTCAAAAAGTGTAAAATGTGTCAATCAATAGCCCCCCTTTTCAGTAAGATGGCAACACAGTCGGTTAGGTATGAGTGACATCTGGAATTGAGTAGGTATGGATGTCACCTAGGCAAACATTTCCTCACTCTTATTGACTGTGGTTCCACTTGAATTGAAGTCTGGTGATCACTGCTTCAACAAGACTCCTCAAGTGTCATTCACCAATCAGAAGCAATATTCTATAAGCAAGGTCACAGACAATGACACACCCACTTCTGCAGTAGGCATGTAGTTCACCATCGGCTGTGATGTACATACATGCTATCAGAGAATGGCATAGCTGAGAGGTGCCACCAGGGTGTGAAGAGAATTGTGACCAAGAAGCAATGTACTGGTACAATATGATGCCAAAAGACAACATTTCAAGCCCAACTGCACCAGTCAGTGCTATATACACATACTGAGTCTGAATAAAGGTCATTTCCAATATACTCACACCTGATCATGAGACAGTACATGGACCATGCATCATTGGAGATCTCACCTGGGTGAAGCCCCTCCCCCAATAGCCAATGTACTACCAATTTCAAAACGTTGCACATCATGGGTGTAATTAGTAAGCATGGGACCTCTCACCACATAAAACATCCCCATCTTGTTTTTGGAACAACTTTGTCAATGAACAGCAACAATGGGTTTTCTCACAACAAGATGCTATTCCAGCATAAGCCATGCTCATTCAACGCTACCACCCACCACCACCACCACAACTTACCCACTAGTCCTAGAATGTCAGATGACTCATCAGAAGAAACTTGTACCATTCTTCAATGGAGAAACAAGTGCCAAAAGAGGCCAGGAATAAGGCGGTCTTCTACGAAAGTGTTGAATACCACACCCACCCTTATGATTAAAAAGCTCAGCCTTTGGTTGCTATCTTTGTGATCAAGAAATCAGAGGCAGTGGTGAATGTACAAAAGAAATCCACAGGAAATGAAATAGCCCAGATGTGATGCCTATAGAGTTGATCAAATAACCTTCAATGGCTGTGAACAAGAGATGTATAATGAAACTGATTGCTGAGAGAGTGGATTTGTGACTATTTGGATGTGTGACTGTGAATTTGTGACTGTTTGATTTATTTTTTCCTGCATTTACAGCTACAAGTCTTTTGGGGTATGTCTCTACCAGCTCTACTCATCTAGACTAGACTAGTTTGTTGATTCATCTTTGCCAAATACCTCAAACTCCTTAATATTAGACATAGACTGTCTGTGAACACTAATTTTAAAGTATTGCCATAAACTCCCAATTGAATTTAGATCTGATCTTTGACTGGTTCCTTCTAACACATTAATATGCTTTCATCTAAACTATTCTCTATTGTTGCTTTGGCTATCTATTTAGGGTTGTACTCTTGCTGGATGTTGAATATCCACTTCAGTCTTTTGCAGACTGCAACAGGTTTTCATTCAGGATCAACCTGTATTTGGTTCCATCTATCTTCCCATCAATTCTGAAAACCTTCTCTGTCCCTGCTGAAGAAAAGCATCTCCCATAGCATGATGTTGTCACCAACATGAGATGGTGTGCTCAGGGTAATGTTCAATGTTAGGTTTTCGTCACATGTAGCGCAATTTGCATTAAGACTGCAAAGTTCAATTTTGATCTCACCTAACCAGAGTATTTTCTTACACATGTTTGCTTTATCTCCCACATGGAAAAACAACAAATGACACTTATTATAGGCTTCTTTTAACAATAACTTTCTTCTTACCACTTTTCCATAAAGACCAGATTTGTGGGGAGCAAAACTAATAGTTGCCCTGTGAACAGATTTTCCTACCCGAGCTGTGAATCTTTGTAACTCCCCAAGACTTACCCTGAGCCTCTTGGTTGCTTTTCTGATTAATTCTCTCCTTAGCATGGACAACCTTGTGATGATAGGTTTGCAATTGTACCATACTCTTTCCATTTTCATTTAATGGATTTAATAGTATTCCATGAAATGTTCAAAACATGGGGTAATTTTTAAAACCTAACCCTACTTTATAAATCTCCACAACTTTATTCCTGACCTGTCTGGTAAGCTCCTTGGCCTTCATTTATTCAGTAACATTCTCTAAAAAATCTACGAGGCTTTCCCAGAACTGGTGTAGTTAAATGGAGAATGCAGATTCAAGGATCATAACTATTTTTCCATTCTTTCCTTTACTCAAAAGAAATCATAATCAGGTGAACTCTATTTAATAATTATGTGACTTCTAAATGCAGTTGGTTGCACTAGATTTCATTTAGTGGTTTCACAGTAAAAGGGGTAGATGAATACATATACACTCAACACGCTTCAGATTTTTATTTGTAAATAATTTTGAAAACTATGTAATATTTTCCCCCTAAATGATGCATGACTTTGGGTTAGTCTATTACATAAAATGCCATTAAATATATTCATTTAAATTTGTGGTTGTACATTAAAAAATGTAGAAAAAATCAAGAGTGGGGGATGAGGAATTCAAGAGTGGTTTGGGTTGAATACTTATGCAATTCTATATATATATATATATTAAGAGACTGATATACACATTTCTACACAAATGCATGCATGTAATATTTACATAATCATGCATTTCAAAATACACAGAGACACAGACAGAAATATGTATGTGAATTTGTATTAAAAATATATTCTTATACAGGTGTATACATATGTATATACATATATCTCAAATTGCATAAACATGTATATGTTTAGTGTGGGTATGTGTAGGTATATAAATATGTTAAAAGTTATGCTTACATGGAACATGGACATTGCAACCCGAGTAAAGAAAATAAGGAAATAGATATTCCCAGTCATCATATTATTATTGCTATTGTTATTCAATCAAATTTATCCTTGCTGCCTTCAATTAATGTGTGCCTGAATAAAAATCTATTGGCTTGTCACTATTGAGAATCAACATAAATCATAAATATGATTTATATTTTCTTTTCACGCTGAGGTTATGAATGTCCCCATGATTTTATAGAAGCTGTGAAGACATGGATTCCATTGCAAAAGCTATGACTAAACGTGATGCCTATTTTATGTCTCATCTGACCTATGTGAAAAATATCAAGTGTTGTAGAACTGATGTTTTAACCCTTGATCTGGAAAATGTCTATTCAGAAAAGGCAAAAGGTGAAAGACCAACAGATTATGTAACTCAGAGCAAATGATGCATCTTACAACAAAGCATCTTTATCACATATTAAAAATTCCAGGGTCAATTCATGAAATACTAAATTCATGCTTTTCAATTTCTTATTTCCACAATTCAGTGTGCCTTAATAAGTGTTAATCACCAATGATGCTTATTATATGATTTTGTGTTTACAAATGTCAGATATTAGAGTGAATAGAAGTTGCACAATATTTTATAATGGACTCTTTTTTTCATTTACAGTATTTACATTGTTCAGATTACTGTCCTCATCTTTATTGTCATATTCAGAATGTTACAACCTCCAACAATAATCTGAACAACATAAATACTGTAAATAATTACAATACCTCATCACAAAAATATAGGCAGGATTATCAAGAAGTTTGACATATATTTCATAAAATAGAAATCATAAGGACTTATTTTGAAATGAAACACATGGAATTTGAAATCCATGCTTGGTCAAATTTTTAAGAATAAAGGTGATATTAAAATCAGTGACAAGAATTTAACTTTGATTCTAAGATTTCACTTTCTGGTTTGTTATAAACAGCAACAGTTTTTTACCTACTTTTCAGTCTTGTACAAGTCTAATAGAAATCTTAGAAAACAAATTAGTAAAAAGCTTGATTTTAAAATCTCAAATATATTCATCATTACATACCTCAGATAGAGCATTTGCATGCTTGTGTATTTCTATATATATATATATATATATATATATATATATACACCAAGTATAGGATTGGTGTATATGGAATAAATTCCAATAACCAACAATTACTATTCTTAAAAGAGTGCTCAATACATAGTAGAACAGATATAATTATTTATTTAAAAATTAAAAAAAAAATATTTATAAAATCACTACAAGAATAGCCATTTTGTTTCAAACCTCCAATGTCTTATCAAGTAGTGATTTTGAATGTAGAATATAAAAAAAAACATTTATGTTATAATTTTAAAAAATAATTATATATATATATATATATATATATATATATATATATATATATATATATACACACACACACAGTGCAATGAGTAAATTGTCACCTTTTTTTTAATTTTAACTACAAATTTTCCATGATTTCTCTTGAATGCTCATATCTACTTGAAGCGTATCTTAACATAAATAAATGACATAATATATTATTAAATGGACTAAGTCTGACAATTATTTTAATATATTAATTGTTTATATATTATCTTTATAGATGCAAATATTTAAGTAAATGCTATACTTATAATAAATAGTATTGACAACATTTATTGGCCTGAATGTTCAAGAGAAATCATGGGAAGTTTGTAGTTTAAAAACAGTAATTTAACCTTGCTAACCAGACACTCCCTCTCTGTCTAAATGGTATAGCACATCAGGCTACATGACGGTTCCACATAGGACACAGGTTTGATTCCTGTTAGAGGACACATATTTTCTGATATTTCTTGGATATTCAGGCTGGTTAATGTTGTTAATACTGTTTATTATAATCAGAGCATTTACTTAAAATATTTGTATCTATAAAAATAATGTATGAACAAAAAATATATTAAAATAATTCTTGGACTTAGAGTCCATTTCATTATATATATATATATATATATATATATATATTTGTTGTTTGCTTACTATTATTTAGCCCTGTTCTTTATCTTATTGTTTATTGTGAACTTTGTCAGTTCTATTTGTTGAACATTTTGCCAATTACACTTAACCATGGACAGTTACTCCACACTAATGATAAGCAAAGACAGAGAAGAACAAAATGAACAGAAAAATTTCAATTCAACCACCAAAATTATCTTAAGCCCTTGGAAAAACATCAAACATATTTTTAATTAAACAGTCATTGTAAAAAGTATCTTCCAACATTATGAAATGCTTGACTTTGAGTTTTTTTTTTTTATTCTTACTAAATTGCAATAGAATAATTAGTAGATCTGTGGGTAGTGAGATAGCTTGTACTCGGAGTGTCAATATCTTCATGAAGAGTATAATGAAATCTGTATTGCAAAGAGGTACCCTGAGAATATTGAAAGTCTTGTACATACTATTGGTAGGTAGAAACAAACTATTCCTAGTCCCATAAGTAATCAGGTAATTTAGAAAAGTTTAGGAAGTATTATCACTAAAGGAAGAGAGAAACAAGTTTTCATTCATTTAATACTACCTTTTTTATTGAGTCTAACATTAAAAAAAAGGTATAATTACTTATCTTTTAATGCAGCCAAATTGTTTTGTTTTCTAACACCTGACTGAATGTTAAACAACTTTTGATTATTTACCACATAAAGCCAATAATTATTTGTAAGTAATTTGTATATGAATTTAAAGAAAGATATTATTAATTAATTTGTTCAATATCACTTGTTCTGTAATGGTTTGTGTTTTACATTAAGTCTTTCATAATTAATAATAAAATAATTAAACAGAAGAAAGATAAATTCTAGCTGACAAATAATCATCTTATATAATTTTTGATTACCCAGAGGCAAATTACTTCACTGTTTGGAATCTTTCTTACCAAACTTTAAAATAAAAACTGTCAGGTATATACACCAAAATACATACAGAATTAAATATTCCTTCATGTACAATGTGATTCAAATGTTAAAAAACTGGATGTAAAAAGTGAGTTTCTTAACTGTAGAATGTAGTTTTCTACATTGTGTAGTTCCAACATATTTTGGTTATGTTTTAAAACCAATTAGCTTTACTTTGGTATGCAAAGAGATTACAATATTATTTCCTTAAATTGTTCACCAGCAGTAAGAGTATCACATAAAAAAACAAAAAAACAAAGCAATTACAATTTGGTCTAGACACAACATTTATGGCATCTGGTTGCAAAACAATACATTAACAATTTGCTTTAACTTAAGCTCTGTTCATTTTGATAGGAATTTAAAAAGAAAATAAATAAAATAAAACATTGCCATAATTAATGTGATTATAGAGCAAGTGGTTTATTTTTATAATTTAACTCAAAGTTTCTTTCTGTTAACAATATTAATGGATCTCACAATGACATTATACGTCTCTAGTATTTCCTCTCACTGTAACAAATACTAAATTTAGATAATTTTACTGAGAAGTGCAATGACGAAGGAATTTAAAATTCAAAATTTCTCTACAGAATAAGCAAGGGAATTTATCATTTTTTATAAGAAAAAAATTACAGAATATGAGAAATCTACAAAAGATTTATTATTCTAAATGAACTGAACCAGTTTGGTAGGAGATTCAATAAATTTGAATTTAAAATCAACAAATTTTAATTGCAATGAATAAACAAGAAAATACATAATAGGCTATTATTTTCTGATTTATCTTTGGGAACATTTTGAAAAATATTTTTAAGGGAGAAAAAATCTCATGACTTGGGGTTATTTATTTGTTATGAAAAAAATTTTTCTCTTTTATTTAAGCAGAAAGATATTAGTCATGAGAAAAAATAAAGGTAAAATTTCCCACATTTCTCTTATTTCATATTCATTCGAGCATTGAACTGCTTTAGGGGAGAGAGAGAGAGAGAGAGATGTATAGATAGAAAAAGAGTAAATAAAAAGGTAAAAAGTCAGAAGTAAAAGAACATGCATAATAGAATTTATTGCACCAAACTGTTGTTACAGGGTTGGAGGGGTACCTGGGTTTCAAGAAGAGGGTATTTCAGGGTAACAGGTTGCCTCAGTGAAAACAGGAATAAAGTCTGAGTATTCATCCAGTCAAGTATGTACCTGGGAATATGTGAGAATACATATTTTGTGTTTATCTCTATTGCACTCTCTCTCTCTCTCTCTCTCTATATATATATATATATATATATATATAGCTTGATGATCAGAAACATGAAACTGCAGTTATATATATGTAAGTGCATTAGACTTGTGTATGATAGCGTATGACAATGCATACATGTGCTTGCAACTATATAAAAAACATATGTACATGTGTCTATATCTATGCACTTACATATAGATATATACATACATATATGTATGCATGCATTCCTACATACAAATATGTCTATGCATGTATAATTACAAACATATTAGGTGCTGAAAAATTTTTGACATCACCCCACCCAATCTCTATTGATTTCTCAGTTTATCAAAAGTAGGTTTTGCCAAGAATATTTCAACACTCTTTCATATATGTAGAAAATGAATTCTATGAAATTTTTAAATGTATCATCCTCCTCCACCTCCTTGTTGTTATTATTATTGCACAAGTTTTTTGGACTAATATCCTTATCATAGTTGATTGTGTGACCACATCAAAAACATTAATCTCAATAACATGAAATGATATTGATATATATATGAATTCTCCTTCAAGTTTTTTCTTATTATCGATTTGTTTTGTATTAATTAAATCTTTTACCATTTTAGAAAGAGTTGTTACAAATTTTATGTTAAGATTAGATAAATTCTTTTCAATTGTAGCTGTGATAATAACTTAAAAAGGAAGAGATACTCTATCATATTATGCTTGTCCCTCCCTTCAATAGTTCACACGACCATTACGCCCTGCCAGTACCTCATAAATAATGGACTATACCATTTTGATCATGTGGAAAGAGAGGAAAAGATACTACATGGTTTCAGATAATGAAAGAAAGAAAGAAAGAAAGGAAGATATATGGGCAGAGAAAGAATCAGATACTACACTTTGATCTGAGGCCAATTGCCCGAGAAGATATGGTGACCATGATAAAAAACACCATTTTTTACACACATGGTACCAAACAATGGAAACTGAATAAGGCAATTGCGAAAAATCCAGTTACCATATATAAAATAACATCATCTGCTGAATTATTTTAAAATTATTATTAAGAGAAAGGTTTGTAAGATGGAGATTTGGCTAGAAAAAAGGTAAATGTGTTTAATGCCTCCTGCTAACACCTCATAAATAATAGACTATTATGTTTTGATCACATGAAAAGAAGGGAAAAGACACTACTTTGGTTTCAGTGAGAAATTGAATGAAAGAAGTGAAGATAAAAATGTTTAATGGCTGTTTCAGTGAAATAGGAAATATTACTTTCCAATCATTTCATTTGTACCCACTTCTTAAAATAATGATCAGCATTCATATTTATGATTGTTATTGCATTATTTTGTTAAAGTTGTTAAGCTCAAATATTTAACAATGTGATAGGGTAATTTCTACAGATGTTATTGTCATAGAACTCACCATGAGCTTATTCAGTCATTAACTGAAGAATTAAGATTCATCAGAAAATATTAATAGGAAAACTGTGAAATTTTTATGTGTCCTTCTAGTCTGTAATAATTGTCACAAGGAATATATATCAGAAACTTGAAGGAATTAAATAAAATATATGAACACAAAAAAGAATCTTTTATAAAACAACACACTTAATATATTAGCATTATTGAGTCTGACCATAATTTTGATAAAACAATTGCTACTCTAATTAAAAGAGAAAGCAATTTACTGAGATACAAATGTATAAAAAGTGATTTAATTGCTAGATCATCCACAGTAAATCTGTGTCCAGGTTCTTACAATATTTCCCTTTTCTTAGCAGATCTTCTATTATCTCAATAGGGACATTTAATATATTAAAAGTGATAAAATAAACAAAACAGAATTGGTTAGACTATATACCAAAACACAAATGAAAAAAAAAATTAAATTTAAAAGTTTATAATTTCAGCATCCCCCATTATGAACATGTATAGTTACATCAATGTAAACATCACTTTAATTCAACGCTGTCCTAAAGGACAAAACATGTCACAGGAAAATGTTTTCCCCTTTGTCATAGAGAAAGATACAGAAACTTATGCATTCCTCCTAAACCTTATAGCTTCCTTCTGAAATTAATGTTAATTTAACTCTCCATAATTTACATATGGTTGTTGAGTACTTTTCTCTGAAACTTTAGCTATCATCAACTACATGAAGTGCTGTATAAATATTCTTCCAATTATTTCATTTAATCAAAGGTCACTCAGTTGACAAAAATCTTGCAACCATTTTTGTCAACTGACATCAGTTATTAGATGCTTCCATTATTGTGGGAGTAAAGCCAGAGAGTCTTGAAAAAGATAATTCTTCTTTAGACTGGTTCTACAGAATTACAAAGAACACAACCAAATAACAGAAATCACATCACTTGAGGATTACTAATAGCAGAAACAGCTAAAAGAGATACAATTAAAAATTAAATAAATATTAAATTAAATAAGAGAAATAATTAAAAGAGATAGCACATGTTACCAGAAGAGAAAATAATGACATCATGAAACATTAAAATTTCATACTACTTCAAATAAAAGGAAAGACCTACTGGAGTTGAAAACCTATTTTCTCAAAAAATTGTTTTAAGAGAAAGATTTTATAAATTTAACCTGAAATCAACACTTGCTGCTCAGTCAATAAATGCCAAATGTTACCTTATAGGGAAACAGCTAATACTAGCATAACCATTTGCATAAAACATCTCATGCAGTTGGTATTACCCAATATCATAATCAGGAAAAAGAGGGAATGAAAGTAAACATCAACAGAATCAAGTCTATACAATTCTGTAAAGCTATCAGTGAGGATTGGAAGCCTAAAGAAACGTGAATGATAAATATACAGATCTTCTGGAAAATTATAGTTTATTTTAAAACAATTAACCCTTTCAGTCCTGCGTTCCTGAACAATTTGAACCCTTCTTCCTGAGCACTTGAGTCAAAATTCAAAAATAATTGGTATGTAATGTTTCAAGGTAGATATAAAAATAGTTACGTGTTTACCCACTGTTCAACCGGTGACTGGGCATTAAGTCATTTTCTCTATCACTGTTCAACTGGTGGCAAGGCATTAAGTCATTTTTCTCTACCACTGGTAAAGCGGTGGTCAGGGTTCAAAGGGTTAAATATATTATATATTTAGAGACAGGAAAACAGTTTCTATTAAATATCAGCTGAAAAATTCTTTTTCATTTAATTTAAACTTGTTTACAAGAAAATACCATTAACTCTATCCAAGAGCTCATATCTATACATCATTAAATTCTGAATTATATATACATATATGAAATGGACAAAGTCCGACAATTATTTTAAGACATTTTTAGGTTTATACATTCTTTTTTTCTTTTTTTTTCTATAGATACAAATATTTAAGTAAATGCTTTGTTCATAATAAATAGTATTAACAACATTTACTGGCCTGAATGTCCGAGAAATTTTCATAGATAATATGCATCCTCCGACAGGATTTGAACCTGTATCCTACACGGAACTGTCATATAGCTTGATATGCTTTATCAATTTTGCCACAGTGAAGCATTTCGGTAAAGCATGTTGGGCTATATGTATCTATAAAAAAAAAAGAATGTATAAACATAAAAATATCTTGTCGGACTTTGTCTGTTTCATAATGTGTGACGTCATTTGTTTACATTTGGATGCCCATCGAGCAGATATGAATGTACAAGAGAAAATCATGGAGAATTGTAGTTTAAAAACAGTAAAATTGACCTTGCTAACCGAAATGCTCCTCTGTGGCTAAATCAGTAAAGCATGTCAGGCTATATGACAGTTCCGTGTTGGATACACGTTCAATTCCTGTCGGAGGACGCATATTTTTTATGAAAATTTCTCGGACATTTGAGCCAATAAATGTTGTTAATGCTGTTTATTATAAACAGAGTATTTACTTAAATATTTGTGTCTATAAAAAAAAAGAATGTATAAACATAAAAATGTCTTCAAATATATATATATGCTTGTACACAACATGGAAGTCTATATCAATCTGTGAGTGTACACATAAGAGATCTTTGAATGCATGTATATATGCACATGTGGACAAATAGTTTAATAGTCTGTGCATAAGTATACATATATGAGCAAAATAAAAATTCATTTTTTATCATAGCTTACAAAACCCATGAGCAAAATGAGATTTTGTTTAGCAACACATCAACCTCTGTGGGTTTTTTAATGCCAGAATCTAAATATTTTGAACACAATTTTATACCTTATTACTGGTCATTTTACTATATGTATTGTTGGTCCTTTTTTATATAAAAATATATTGCTGGTATTTTTATTATAAAAATGTATTTTTATATTTTCATAAATGTTTGGGGGTTCACCATTTGCCTATAGCTAGGACCCTAACAGGTGCAGCCTCTGCCCCAGGCAGTTCTGGAGACAACAGCAATTAAGAGGTGGCCCCATGCTCATCAAAAATTTCCAATCTCCCAATCAGAGGCCTTCCTGCTGGATGTAGTTTGTCATACTCAGAATTTGAAACAATGAGAAAAAGAATGAATATAATTATTTTTTTAAATTCAAATTTCTCTATGACTAGCCAGACATTTTAACTCTTCAATCCACAATAGTGATTATTATTATTATTTCTTTTTCTCATCACTGACTTAAAAGCAATCAAGGTATTGAGTTTCAAAAAAAAAAATTCTGTAAATCATCCCAAGGAAAACTAGACTGAGAGAAAAGGAGTGGATGAAGATGAGATTCTCAATATGATGAAAGAAAGACAGCAAACAATGCTAAGGTATGGTACAGAATATAAGACAATACAAAAAGAAATAATTTATTAATTTTGTTTCTCTTTGTTTTAATTCTACATATAAATATATCACTTGTGTCAATCATAAAGAGTTAATCAAATATTGTTTATTGAATAAGCATCAGTTCACCTCAGTTATCTTCATTCTTTAAAAATTCAGATTCTTCTGTTTACAAATTTTAGAGAAAATTCACTCTCTAGATTATAAACAAGACTTGAGAGAAATAAGGGAATGAAACAACTGAAATGAAATATTGGTTTATCTATTTGAAAAAAAAATAAACACAGGAAACTAAAGACAAAATAAAACTAATACAAAATTATATTTTTTATTGAGATATTATTTATTACTCTTATCTAAATAAACTTATTCATTTACTTTTAATTTCCTTACAAAATAACAAGAATCAGTTTTAAATCATTCAGGTTTGAAGATGATGCGAATAAACACTGAAACATCTAAGTTAGAATCTACAGTGCTTTCTTTTTTTTTATCAATACTTATAAGTAGATATTTTTATCTTTGGTTTTCATATGAAATTTTGTATATGTCTATAGCTTTATATATATCTATTCAAAACTTTTACAGATATGAAAGCCTAAAAAGACTCATACCTTTCTCTGTTCACATGTGTGTGTGTGCGTTTATAATATGATACATACACACTTTATAATTAGATATGCATTCCAGTGCATTTATCTTTATGAATACACACATAAACATGGAGATTTCTGAATTGGTATGTAAAGTATGCTTTAAGAACATGTGATAGACATTGATCAGTGATGACTTTTAGTCCTGAACCTATCAATCAATGACATTAATGCATGGAAAATGCATCTGCTTGACATGTGCTAAAGCCAAGCATGTGTGTAATAATGAGCTACCTGATTTTACAGGTTGAAAATTGTGCTCCAGCAGACAATAGCCAGTGATCAGTTGATCAGCAAATGAACCCCTGTTTTCAGCCCAATGGCCATTGGCATCTGACAGACATGACTGACCAAAGCCCATCTCCAAACTGATTGCTGTCATGCATGAACAACAAACACAAGTCGTATCCACTGGCTGCAAAATTTAATGTTCACTTGTTAATAATTTGATGTTCACTGTTGTGCAATGAAATGGGGCATATGAAAAAAAAAAAAAAAAGAAAAAAAGAGATAGAATGAAATACCTCTGAGGATGTTGGATGAGTGCACAGCACTCAAAAATCATCGTTAGCCTCAAATAACTTCCAATCAACAAGACGAAGTGATGGGCACAGTACCATGAAGATCAACAATGTGATCAATGAATAGTTTCAGTGCTTTCTATGATGCAACACTGTTATACCTATATTCTTATACCATATATATATATATATATATATATATATATATATATGTGTGTGTGTGTGTATACCAACTAAGCCAACTGCCAGTGACCAACAACAATAAAAAATAGAAATAATAGCTTGTATTTTGTTAGGAATTCCAAGGAAACCCTGTGTATTATTAATTATCTTTTAAAAAAAAGAATTAACCCTTCCAGTTTGACAGTAGGAAACTCATAGCAGAGACCTGCTGACTAAGGTATTAAATGTAACACCTTAGTACAAGAGGTTAGGGTTTCAAATGTAGCTGTTAGCAATTAAAAGGTACATTTGGCACTAATATTAGTAATATTAGTACCATTTAAAAAAGCATGGTCCTTAAAAATTCCATTTTATCATACAGTAGCATGTTGATAAATTTCAAACTGTACAAATCTTTGTGAGCAAATTCCCCTGAGGTTCACATAGAGGAGGTGCTATTGGTGGTTCGAAATAAAATAGAATCAAACCTCAGAGCATATAAATGTCTGAAGAATGACTGATTATGAAGCTGTTGATATTCTGTGAGCAAAGAACATCCAATTGGATTGCAACATATACCAATATCAAGAAGGCTTAGCTATGGAATTACCATTATTGGAGATAATGATAAAAATAAACAAGTACTACTTCAAGGAAATTGTTATTGTAATCTCATCATTAAATCTAACATGACTTAGATATATAAATGACACTTTCATATACTGGCAACACCAGGAATATGAGCAAGAACTGTTGGACCACATAAACTCAATAATTCGTTCTATACTGGGAAAAGAATGCAGAAGATATTGGTTTTTCTGTATGTATTGATAGCTCCATGTAGTATAGATTCAACAACTACCCAACAAACATAACATCAACTTCCATGAGCAGGAACAGAAGAGTAAAAGACAATAATAAAAAAAAAATATGCTATAGACTGTTTATGATACATAAAGTCTACATTTAAAGAGATTCAGAGAATCTGTTGTCCATAAAACATCATGGTGAGATGTAATGAACGGAAAATAATAATCCCCTTCACCCACTCACTTCATATTTGGAAGACTGAGTAAAAAGGAAAGGAATTTTTGAGCCTATGTGAAATTGGTTTTGGACCAATGAAAACCTTGATTTCACAGAAATTAACTGGTTAGTCAAGAAAAAGAAAAGAAAGTAGCAAGCATACACAAAATTGCTTTTTATCTAAAATGAGGAGAAAAATTAAATTAATCAGAAAAGAGTGTCTGAAGTCATGTGAAGGATGTTGTTTCAGTTCTTTGCAACCAGCACTGAAGTTCTTGCCAGTGTAAAATTACTTGCCAATTATCAGCCTCTCTAACTAGCATGCGGCACTTCAAAGAATTTTCTCTCAACAATCCAGGAAAGCTAAGTATTTCAAACTATCTCTCTTCATCTACTTTTGAATGTCTACAACCATATATCCCATTGGTAAGCAACGAACTCTCTTACCTTTGTCTTAAACATTTTTTAATATTATTTTGTTTCAGATTATTTAATATGTTGCATGTGTATTTCCTCTTTATGATCATACATTAAAAATATGAACTTTAAGAATTCTGATTTATTTTCCTGAAATGTGCTACTGACACTACTTCAATCATGTAAATTTGTGAATAAATCCCTTATCTTGTTTTGTTAAAATTACTCATGTGTTTCCTTGTCATTATCATCATTCATTAATCTTCTTGGTGTAGGTAAATCAACTGATCATTTTAACCTCTAAGCCTCACACCACTATAGATATTCAAAAACACTTCTATTCTTCAGAGATATTTCTCTTGAACCAAACCCTGTCTTTGGAAGCATTCTATTTTATGCAGATGTGACAAGGAATACAAAGGTAACACCAGCTACTCACTCAATGTAAGTTTGGAGGAAAAGGATTTAGTCTGGAATTAATTATGGTCAATCATTGTCTGGAAGGAGATAGGCAGTAACCAACCTCTGCAGGATGAAGTCAATATAATAGAGAACAACACTGGAGAATAAGAAAACTAAAAGAATCAGCACACTTATTTGGAACTGACAAAACTGCTCAAGAGACCTAAACTAGAGATGAACATTATCTGAGATCTCCTAAGTAAGAAAGAAAGAGAACTTAAAAGTTCCATTGAATATAGATTTCACTTCAAAATTCTGTGAAGGTTACTGAGTACAACAGACACCTGAAGATGGTTTCAGAGTACAATGGATGAACTATTTAGTATAACAACTAAGATGAACATGCTTGTTTGGATAAAAAGGCATGTAATAATGATAACTCCTCATCAGAAATGTTATGAAATGCACAGAGAAAGAGGAGAGAGATAGAAAAAAGAAAACATAAAAAATAATACATGAGTTATTTATATTTACCTATATAAATTCACCATCTATAACAGATCTGTAGGCTTATATTACTAGACTCTGCTGGGAATGCTTCTTGTTTCAGTCTGAATTAAATTATATAATAAGATTTTGTTTTTCTTTTTTACAATTTCATTACATTTATTATGTTATCAAGGTAAACATTCAAAAAAGTAATCCACTGAAATTTTTTTATCCTAATATGTCAAACTGTTTTTGCAATCGAATCTTATCAAATCATTATGGTTTTATTTGATTAAAAAATGATTGGATTGATGATTGTAATATTTCATAGTCTTTCTTCTGGTTTGGGTGATCAACTATTCCATTATTACAAAGGAATGCTGAAAAGTTATAATCTACTAGAAAAAAAAATCAGTATATTCTGATGTTTTGTCATTGTCATATTTTAGGAAGTGGGTCAGGCAAGTACTTTTTAAGAGCCTATCATATTTTTTTTCTATCAGATTCAAAATATGGATTTCAAATAAGTTTAAAAGTTTTTATCATCATTGTTCTTAATTTTTAGGTTCTAGTTTTTCTGTGTATAATTTTTAATTTCTAATCAGAAATATCATTTTATTAAAAATTACTGCAAATGAATTAACCAAAAATCAAAAGAGAGCAGCATTTTAACATGATTAACAAAACAATACATAAAACTGCTTATTTGTTTTAATTTCCTTCATAGAGAAAATCATTAAATATTACAAATGATATACTTGAAAACATTTTAAAAAGAATTTTACTTCAAATCATTCATTGTTGATAATACAAACTGATAAAAAAATGCATTGAGTTTTCATCATTCTAATTAAGCAATGTTTTCTTCAGATCAGTGACTAAAAATCCAAAGTGCTGTAAACAAAAGGAATATGGGAAATAAAAAAAAAAGGCATTCAATGCAAAAGAAAATAGTGAATTCCTCAAGTAAAATTGTTATGGGCAATGAAGTCTGTATTCATCTAGAATCAAAAGATAACCAAAATCCTACAAAGAATCAAGTTATGTCATATTAAAAAAAAAAAAAAAAAAATGCATAAAGTATTCAGGGTTTCTGTCTTGAAGGAAGAACCATTTCCTTAGATTCCACCCAGAGATATATAAAAAAAAACAACAACAAATAAAGACTTGACTTTCCTAACATATGAATGGATGTGCTATCTTTTGCCATACTCATTGCAATCTGTGTAAATACCCAGCGTTGTCTCACTAACATATCATAAGGACCAGTTATAGCGATTTGCAAATGTCTATAAGCTAGCTTTACTCAGCCTTGTGAGACGGCCTTCATCAGCTGACAGAATCAGTTCCTGTCTATCAGATCAACCATCTTGCATCTGCCAAAGCACTTATCTGATCCTGCAAAGATGACTTCTGAGAAGATGGCACAGCCCAGAGAGCTTATGCAGATGAACAAACTCTACAGATCCCCACTACCACTCATGAGATAGACATCTCTGAGGAACTGCTGAAAGAAGAGAGTAATCCTGGGCTGCTTCTTAGAGCAAGAGTAGATGCCATAATAATATGCCTGGTTGAGCTCGGGAAAAGATATGCCTGCTAACTATGAGGAAACTATAGCCAACTCATCTGTGTCGGTTTATCTTCAGATGTATGTATGTAAAACAGTTTATGCAGAGCCTACAGACTGATTCAGAAATTTTCTGATGTTAACATTGGTTTTGTCAAGAAAATGTTCAACTGGCATTCCTAACTCTACTGGATGTGATATATGGTCTCTGCTTGACAAGTGACAGGATATGAAGGATTCAATCTGCATCAACGACAATAGATTTATATCAGAATTATTATTTTCTTTTACTCTCTCTCTCTTCCGAGCAATATAGAAACATACACAGAAAACAGATATGCTTATTTCCATTTATCTATCTATCTATATATATATATATTGTGCTCAAGTATACTGTTTCATTAGAGTATTATTATCTTGTAATATTTATTTTATATGTGCATGCATTAATAAATTATATATATATATATATATATATATATATATATATATATATATATTATTAATGTAAATAAAACGTTTGTCACTTAGCTGATTGCTGTTACCTTCAGCATCTCAACTCAAAGTTTCATACATCAATCTTCCGGGAACAATTCCATCCACTCGTCAGGGGAATCAACAATTGAATGTTTATACTTCTCAATTTTTATTTTTTTAATGCACTTTTTATTGGTGCAGGTCTTTTTTCTTTGTGTATGTGTGCATGTATGCATGTGCCCATCTACACATATGTTTAGAATGTTGTGTTTATTTGTCCTTTTCATCATTCTTTCTCTTTGCACTTATATATATATATATATATATATATATATTTTTTGGTTGGATATTTATTTATATTTATATACACTTTACACACACACACACACACACACACATATATATATATATATATATATATTAATGGATTTTATTTTTAAATTGGACATGTTTTTATTACTTCAAACTTTATTTTTAGTGGATACCCATATTTGAGAAGACACAAAGTTTATTTTGTCTACTAGCTTGAGCACTGAAGAAAACTTAAGGAAAATCTGCCCTCTGGCAGGATTTGAATGTGCATCCCTCTTTGCAGGAGAAAACACAGTCTGATCTGTTCACCTACAAAAAACTTCATAATGAAGCAAATAAAGGCAAACAGAACCTTGCTTGATTGTTAAGCACTTTTTAGCAAAGTGATCAAATTATATAAGAGTAGAAATGGAAAACAATTTCTGAGCAAAGCATTCTGCTTTATCAGCAGAAGATGATAGCACATCTGATTTTGAAGAGGGTAGAGATTGAGGATTTACTCTTATTTAACACTCTTACAGGGTTGACAGTAGTCATGAGAACCAAACTTATTAAAGGCTATACAGCACTTTGCTCTATCAGTAAAAAAACAACTCTAAGAAAATATTTGAAATTAATTTTTATCTACTTACATACCTCCAACCATCAGGTTTAAAGATATTAAATCTTTTAATTAACACTTTGTATCATTGTGTTATTCCAGTCTGCTGTCCTTATGCACATTGATGAGCTGGATCTATGTCCATCAATGTTTTTTAAGGGTTTCATATGTCAGGAGAAATTGCTTTCAGAAATGTTTGACAGTAAACATCTATTTTAAACTATATTTTCATCTTACATCGTTTCTTTATATCAATGACAGAAACTTTCCTATTACTTATTGAAATTTGGACAATGGATTTATCCATTCATTTGATAGTTTTTCTTGGTTGCTCACATTTAAGCTGATCCAAATAGCCACAATTCATTATGGACATCTAAATAGAATTGTAAAAAGAACATTTTGAACATGCAACTTCATAAACTGTTAAACTCTACAGCCATTTAAGCTTACATAGCTGCCTGATTTCAGTTTAGTTTCTGACAATAAACTATATTTTTTTGCCCATTGTGCCTCTGTTAAATTCTGAGAGAAAAATATTATAAATGATCTATTTTACATTACTTAAAGAGTAAAACACAAAAAGAAATATTTCACACATACATTCACATAGAAGTAAATAAATAGAAATATCCATAAACAAACAGAACACTTTAAAATGTCATGTTTTTATGCACTTCTAATAAATAATAATAAACAACTACATGGTATGTACATGCATGTATGTGGTGAAATAAGTTTGATCTGAGACGAGAAAAATATAAATTCTACGTACATGAGCCTATAGTCGCATGTTTTTTTTTTATTATCTTGCAAGCAATTCTTAAATAATTTGATTTTCAGAGCATTTTTGAAAATGTTAACTTTTATTGCAAAAAAAAAGAAGTTTTTAAATGTTTTGTTAAAAGGACCAGTTGTACTCATTTATTATTCCAAAGAAAGAATGAAGTTTTCAAAATATATTCTTTAAAGAAGTAACATATAGAAACAAATAGTAAAATCTGTTTTTGCCCCCAAGACTCAAGTAGTAACATAAAATCTGAAGACAGAAAATTAATGTTGTTACTAAATAATTGTATTTTCTAGCTTACAAGCCTCACCTGACCAAGGATTAATAAAATCAACTTGAGACAAAAAGAAAAGATTAATCAGCCTGACTTTATTTCTATGTTTCTCTCTCATTTCTGCAATAAGGATTAAACCTTTAAAGGGTTAATCTGTAAATCTGCTTTGTCCTCCCCATTTAATGTTAATCAGTCCAGCTTGAAGATTAAATCTGAATTGTTGGCTATAAAAGACAAATTATTCTTTTTGGATAAAAGAATAAAAGAAAGACAAAACAGTTGAAAAAAAAAAAAAAAAAAAAAAACCTACCATCTGTCACAATCCATGAAAAAAAAAAAACTTAACAAAGAGAGGCAGACAAGAAAGTGGATTCAGGCAAAACTTGAGAATATGAAAAAGAAAATAAAGAGTGATAAAGCAAGAAAGCAGACCAAAGTTCAACAAAACAGTAGAAGGTGTTGAAACATTTTTTTTTTAATTCATATATACTGATTGCAAGCTCATTAAAAATTTTTTATGAAATTAATGAATACAACATAAGCTGAGCTGGGAGATAACTTATATGTATAGGGAGCAGGGCAAGTAAAATTCTGCCAATTAAATGTGTTTGCTATCATTGTAGGCATTGCTCACAAGAAGCATGATGTAAATACAGCAAAGTTAATTATATTGTGGTAATTTAATTAGTCAGCAGTGATATTATTACATTTTGACATTGTTCTCTGCATTTTTCCATATGAGATGAATCTAGCAGAGATTTTAATTATATAATGTGTAGGGCGTACATCAGATATTCCTACATTAATAAAAGGAATAACCTATGATTCCAGGGAAACAAAAACCAAAGTTAGGGAACCTTTGTCAACAAGTGAAATCATCTCCAAACAAGTGGCAGATTTTCTTATACTTGCAGGCAACCCTTTTTATGGAATATTTCAAATGGAAATTCACATGAATAAATAGCAATAAATATAAATCTTTATATTTTTCATGTATAATTAGTCTATTCATCCTCCCACTATTTTATATATATATATATATATATATATATATATATAATTTGTGAGTTCATATATATAATATGGGAGAATATAGATATAATAATGTAATTACGTATGGATATTGATATGTTTTTTGCATGCATGCACATGTGGGTGTATATATGTATTTGTATATATTTGTGTATGTGTATAGATGTGTATATGTGTGTGTGTGTGTGTATCTGTGGATATATATATGTGTGTATATGTATATATATATATATATATATATTTATGTGTGTGTGTATGTGTATGTGTGTATGTATGAGTATATACATATATATATGTATGTGTGTGTATATATATATATATATATATATATATATATATGGATATGTATGTATATGTGTGTGTGCATGTGTACGGATGTGTGTGTATGTGTATATTTATGGATATATAGATTTTTATAAAAGAAGGACTTACAGTTCTGTTATTAATGTTTTATCTCATTTTCTCCTTTAATATTCTCCATTTGGAAATGTGAGTTTAAAATTCTTTATAATATGAAGGTAATTTTTTTTTTTTTTTTAAATTGCTAATTTAATTTAAATTGAAATATATTACCCTTTAATAATCATTATTGATGATAAAATATTTAAATTGGAAAAATCTTTTGATATTTATGTAGGTGTTAATACATGAAATTACCTGTGTATATCAATACATGGGTGATTGCATATGTAAAGGAACGTATGTATATGTGAGATTTGCATGGGTGTGTATACAGTATACGACAGAGCAAGATCTTTAATATTACCTTCAAATATTACTCCATATTAACTTAACTAAACTTTAAGTAAAAGAGATTATGCAGCTAAAAATAGTTACGAGTTAAATTCATGAACAAAATTCAAATGGATAGAGATGTCAACTTAATAATCAATAATAAAAAAGTTTTAAAAAATAAAAAAGATTACTAGAAGTAAACTTATATTTTAAAATAAAATCTTATTCTTTTAATGTACATTGTATGAATATTTTTTCTAATCGACTATTTCATAGAAAATCCTCAAAATTTAAAAAAAAAAATTTAAATCACTAACAAACATCAAATTAAATTCTTTGTAGACAGTTTAGACTTTCAAATTTATATCAAACATTATAATCTTTATGAACACCCAGAATAACACTTTCAAAGTAAAACAAAATAACAGCGTCTTTTTCGAGCCTGTTCTTTCTAAAGAAAATTAGTGACACCTTCTCTCATGACTTCCTTCTCTCTTTTTCTTGTTATGTCTTTTTTCTCCTCTACCCCTTCTATACCAATATATAACTTCCGTTAAGTTAACTGTTTAAATGTGTCAATGTTTGGACCTCCTCAAGTAATTTTAAGTATGAAAGAATAGAAATATTAAATTACATCTAACTCACTCATGTCTTCTCTCTCCCCCCTCACTTCCTCAATTTACATATGCTTAATACAGCCCATCAAAAATGTGTAAATTTCTTTTCATTTTAACCTTTGGAAGTAAAGCCTGATGATCCGCAGTCCTTTAAAAGGGTTGTGGTGAAATAATTTATACATGGAACCTTAAAGTGGTCTGTTTTTATTTAAATTATTTGCTCTGGATTTACATTGAGCTCTCTGGATTTTATCCTCCTTGGGTTTACCCATACAGATTACCTAGTTTGCCATAAACTATATATATATGTATATAGATAAATATAAAAGTGAACATAGAAGTCAACACTTAGAGGCGACAGTCTGTTTCATGCTAGATGCAATCGTCAGGCCAGGCGATTGCATCGAGCATGAAACACTGTCGCCTCTAAATATTGACTTCTATTTCACTATATTACATCTCTATCTCTGATATTGAGCACTTTATCCCATAAATATAGCACATCTTAAGACTATATTTCTCCTTTTATATATATATATATATATATATATATATATATATATATATATATATATAGATAGATAGATATATAGAAATGGATTAAATCCAACAACTATTTTAATATATTTTCTGTTTATACGTTTTTTTATGGATACACTTGTTTGAATAAATGTTCTGTTTTTTAATTAAATAGTATTAATTATATTTACCGACATGAGGGTATGAGAAATTTCATTGAATATAAGCAATCTCCAGCAGGAATCAAACCTGTATCTTATACGGAACTATCATTAAGCGTGATGTGCTACGACCATTCAGCCATACTCAATTTCTGTCAGAGAATGCATATTTTCTACAAACATCACATGAATAAATAGCAATAAATATAAGTCTTTATATTTTTCATGTATAATTAGTCTATTCACTCTCCCACTATTTTTTATATATATATATATATATCCATAAAAAAACATATGAACAGAAAATATAATAAATTATTTGTCAAATTTAATCCATTTCATATAATACGTTGTCATTGTTTATGTTATTCTACAATTTTAGAGCAGATGTGATAGATCAAGAAAAATCAGTGATGGTGTGTGTTTAAAAGCAGAAATTTGAACTTTTCTAACTGGAAGTTTATTGTGGCTGAACAGTTATAGCATGTTAGGCTTAATGACAGTTCCATATAGGATACAGGTTCAATTCCTGTCAGAGAATGCATATTTACTACAAAATTCCTGAAACATTCAGGCCAGCAAATGTAATTAATACTGTTTAATTAAAAGACATATCATTTACTCAAATGAGTGTATCCATAAAAAACGTATAAACAGAATATATATATATATATATATATATATATATATATATATATATAGATAGATAAAGATGTGTTTGGAAATCCATATGGATAAATCCAGGAAGGATATAATCCAGAAACCTCAATGTAAAAACAGAGCAAATATAAGAATCTTGTTATACCTGTTATATTTGTCATCATTTGTATGAAAATGTTGAGCTGAGGAATTAGAATTAAATTTTGACTAAGTAAATGAATTAAAATCACCATGACCCCTTAAAGTTGTCTGTTTCTTAATATAATTTATATATATCTTTATTTTATTCACTGTAGCATTTAATTTTTTAATAAAGGGCTCACTACAGAGTAGAGCTTGATAGAAATTCCATCTTGAAATCATAGTCCAATAAAATAGCCTAATGCTGTAATCTGTTTAGAGTATGCATAAAAATCCTTTTCTGAAAACCAAATATACTTAATAATGGGTGATGATCAGTTTGCAGTATAAATTTTCTTCCTTATATCATTCTGTGAAATTTGTTTACAGTAAAAATTATAGCAAGTGCTTCCTTTTCAATTTCACTGTAGCATTTTTCTGTATTTGTCAAAGTTCTTGAAGTGTGGGTGACTGCTTTCAGTGTACCATCTTCAAATTTATAACATATTACTACTCATATGCCATATTTACTTGTGTTTGACACTACTATTATCTCTCAGTGCAGATCGTAAGGTGTCAGTGATAATTCTGAAATTAGTAGTTTTTTAATTCCTTCAAATACTTTTTGACATTCCACCAACTAATTCCATTTTGTATCCTTCTTAAGTAAATTATTCACAATCTGTACATATCTGGCACATAAATATTATAATAATTCGCTAATCTGAGAAATGATTGTAGGGTCACCAAATTTGTTGGGGGAGGGATGGCACTTGAGCGGGATCTGGTCTTCCTTCTTTTTTTGTTGTTGATTATCTGACCTAAATTTCTTGTCTAGAAAGAATTGATATTTCTGTTCATCGATTTTAAAACCATAGTCATGTAGTCTATGAAATGCTTCCTCAATCAGTTTTACAGGCTGTATTTTCGTAGCTCCCTTAATAAGTATATCATATATGTAAGTAACAACACCGTCTGGAGGAGCCAACATTGTATCCATTATTTGCTGGAAAATACCTGGGGCTTCTTTTACGCCAAAGGGTAAATTTTTTAAACTTGTAGAGTCCTTTATGTGTATTAATATTGAAAAACTTCCTCATCCACTTCAATTTCAAGATATGCCTCACACAGGTGAATATTTGACAAAAATTACCCCCATTTAATTTGGCAAATATATCCTCTGAAGTTGGTAGGGGATATACATGTGTGAGGAGACATCAACTCAATTGAAAAATCTACACATAAATGAATCTTCTTATTTTTCTTTCTAATATACATCACCAGTGAGGCCCATTCTGAATAATCTATTTTTTCAATAATTCTCTGCTTTTCTAACCTATCAAGTTCGGTGTTAATAGACTCCAATGCAGTAAAGGGTATCTTTTTTTAGGCTTAAAAACTGGAATCACATTTTCTTTTAATTTGAAAAATTCTTTTGACTTTGTACATCTTCCCAACTCCTCTGAGAAAATATTCTTGAATTTATTTTTTTAATTTGCTCAGTGTTTCTTTAGCTGTAATCTTTTTCTCTGAAGAACAATTAAACTTTCCACAGAATGAATTAATCGGCCAATTCCATAGTTCAAATAAGTCTACTAATCTACACCTAGTAAATTTGTGTTGGAATTTTTTAATACATCCACATCTGATTTTTTAATTTTACTCACAAGGGCAACGTTACATGTGATTTTCCCAAGAAAAATTAATTTCTTGCTCAATATTCCTCTTGCAAATTTGTCAGTTTTTCTCAAGTTTGGCTTGCCATTTCTGTTCTGAGTTGGTTCATCAATAATTTTAATATCGCTACCCATGTTCAACTGAAATCTCACCATATCATGATTCATTTTTACTGTCACAAATATTCTATTATTTGAACTTTCCAGTTTTTTAGCTAGTAGCACTACTTTCAGCATGTTAATTTGTGTATTTCTTTTGCTTTGCAGCTTTCAGTAGCTTTGTTTGTGAGCTGTTTTTCCACAATTAAAACATTTTTGGTATTAAATGGACAGTCCTTTTTGAAATAAAGTATGCTAATGGGTTAATTTTTGCAGTATTTTTTCTAGTTTTTTCTTTTGGCAGTACTGTCTTTTTTTTAACTACTTGTACTTTTTACATGCTATTTTTTTCCAATTTTCACTGTATTGTGCCTTAATTTGACAATTTTTGGCCCTCTCTCGTAACAGTCTCTATTGTTAATATTTGAATCCTGCTCAAGTTTTGTAAGGACTCAAGAGTATATTTCTGCATTGTTAATTTATGTTAGACTATTAATGAAGATTAGACATTTAAATGTCTGGGGATAGTTCATCCAGTTTAAATTTCTCATACACACAGTTGACTACCAGCATATCTGATAAAATCTTAATTTTCATCCTTAGAAAGGTTCATGCACTGCCAATATGTATAAAAAAGTGAATTCTTTTCACCAAAGATTTTGATGATATTGACAACATTTCATTAAATGGCACTTTTACTGGAATATTCGACACAATGAATTTTTTTCATGTTCAGTGGGGCACAGTTTTTGTAACAGAAGACATACATATTTTTCATCCAACCATCTTTAACATTCTTCTCTGAAAATGGCCTTCTGAAGTATGATAGGAATGTAATGTTTTCTTCTGGGATGTAATTAAATTCACTAATTGTATTAGTGAATGAGTCTGGCAAAAATAAAGTTGGTGCATTGCCTGTTCCTTGCATTTCCAGGATTGCCTTTAACTGTTCTTGATATTTGATCTGCAATGTTTTCTGGAATTATTGCTGTTGCTGTTGCTGAATAATTATCTTTAGTTCTTTCATAGTTTGTACAAGTAATCATTAATCATAAAGATAAAATTTTTTTTTTATTTTTCATGTGAATTCAAATCCTTGTCTTCATTCCATTGAATGAAATTAACACAATCATGAAATATAATGTTGCTTGGAGTTCACACAGTCTTACCTAATTCTGTAGTAAGGAAATAAGGCTCACTTCCAGCTAGCTCTGTTGACAATTCTTGGTGTTAGTATATATGCTATTTGAACAAGTCATCATATTCTGGAGAGGTTTGTTCTTCTCCACAATATATACAAAACTATATTTATCAAATTCCTACTACTCCAAGTTTCATACATTATGCAATCAGGAGATGTCATGGATATGCTGCATGAAACTTGGAGTAGCAGAGATTTGATAAATATAGTTTGACACATGAATTTTATTACCATATAACTCATATGAACACAAAAAAATGGAATAAAAAGCTTGTCAGTCATCTTTAATGAAACCTATACACACACACACACACACATATATATATATATATATATATATATATATATATATATATATATATACACATTAGTGTATACATGTGTGCAGACAAATCTATAAAGATTTTGTGATAAAGTAGGTGATAGAAAAAACTAGTGATAGAGAATTGGTTAGTCTGAGCACCTATAATGATGTAAAGAAAAAAATATTTTACTGATAAGAGTTATATCAGCATGAAGTATTATTTCAGAAAGTTGTCAAAGATCTCTTTTTGCTCTCTTCAGAAAATCATGCTTTGAAAAAACAGACAAGCCAGGTACTTCAGGAAAGAAATATGATATTTAAGTTTCATAATATTTGTGTGCTTAACAGATCAACTCCCTAATAATTCAATAAATCCATACACATACATCTTCATGTGAGTCTGCTTTTTATACTGATCTTACCTTGTAATATTTTTATCTGACTTTATCATAAATGTTATTCAATGATACAATGATTTGTATTTATTTTCATTTTAATTTTTTTGGAAAATTTTTTATCTTATTCAATTTTCAATTCATATATTTTGTATTTGCACAGCTGCAAATATATACATGTAAGTGCATTTATGTAAGAAAGGCCACACTTTTTAGTTTTGTTAATGAATATTTCAGAAGACATATCAAAGACAAAAAAAACGGGGTGGGGAAGTAAACGAGGAGTTTATATGAAAGGATAGCAAATAGGAGAGATGTTGAAAACAATAAATGTTACTAAAAGCTGTATGGGATAGAGGATTATGGAGCCATGATTGCCCATCACCTGAAGGGAGATGCCACATAGCGGGAGAATGAATGGGTGTAAATATCATATATATATATATATATATATATATATATATAATTATTTAAATTATTAAATTTGAAACGGAAGATGTATTAACAAGGCTAGAACATGTAAAACTTGGGATGACCCATGCCCTTTATGCCTTCATGAGAAATTACACATAATTAAGCTTCTAAATAATAATAATCTATTAAACAATAGACACGAGTTAACGGTTTTTTGTAGGCATCATCAGATTTTTGGTTTGAACTATTAGCTAAAAACTAGCATACAATATAATAACTTGTTTAATCCATAGCCCACTCATCAGATTCATGATTTGAATAATTAACTAAAAACATGCATACAATATAACACCCTTCATAATCCATAGCCAAAATAAATAGTTTAAATACCCTAAAAAAAGATAACCCTTTATGAAGTCGTCAAAAAACAAACGTTACAACAGTTTTTGTTTGTTATTTTTATATGCACAAATCCCTTTCATAAAAAAATAAAATAAATCTCCATAGACATGCAAACTAGACGAGGGTTAATACATCTTCCGTTTCAAATTTTGCCTTACCATTAAGCTACAAAGAAGCATTCGGTAGACATTTCTTAATATATGACGTCATTTGTTTACATTCGATACGCCAGAGCAGTTATGAATGTACGAGATTCATGGAAAATTGGAGTTTATAAGCAGTAAATTCGACCTTGTCTACTGAACGCTTCTTTGTAGCTTAACTGTAAGGCACGTCAGCGTATATGACGGTTCCATTATAGGATGCAGGTTCGAATCCTGTCAAAGAACGAATATTTTCTATGAAAATTTCTCGGGACATTCAGGCCAGTAAATGTTATTTAATACTGTTTATCATAAACAGAGCATTTGTAAATACTTGTATCTATAAAATAACAACGTTAAACATAATAAAATGTCTTTAATAAATAAATTATGGGACCTTGTCCATTTCTTAATATACATATATATACATATATATATATATATATATATATATATATATATATATATATATATAATATACATATATATATATATATATATATATATATATATATATATATACATATATATATATATATATATATATATATATATATATATATATATATATACAATATACATATATACATATATATATATATAATATACATATATATATATAATATACACATATATATATATATATACATATATATATATATAATATATATATATATATATATATATATATATATACATATATATATATATATATATATATATATATATATATATATATATATATATATATATATATATATATATATATACATATATACATATATATATATATATATATATATATATATATATATACATATACATATATATATATATATATATATATATATATACATATATATATATATACATATATATATATATATATATATATATATATATATATATATATATATATATATATATATATATATATATACATATATATATATATATATACATATATACAATATATATTAAAAGAAGAGAATATAAACATTTTTATGGCTGTAATGTATTTATTGATATACTTTGTTTTACATAATTTCACGACATACGTGTTTCTGGTCTGGTCTGTATCTTCATATGAAAGTAGAAATTTTACATATTATTAAAAATAATTAATTTTCTTCATGTTCAATAATATTCTCCCGATGAGACATTCTGTTTGTGTGTTAGCAATCCGAATTTTCTTTTCTAGAATTGTCAATGAAATATTCTGCGTGAAGAAGGGTCATAAAACAATTAAAGTTTGTCCAGCGAGTATTTATCATTTAATCTTTTAATGTTTTAGTGACCTCTACAATTGGATCTGTTTCTATTCTATATATAAAATATACATATATATATATATATATATACAATATACATATATATATATATATATACAATTACATATATATATATATATATATATACAATATACATATATATATATATATATATATATATATATATATATATATATATATATATACATATATATATATATATATACATATATATATATATATATACATTATACATATATATATATACATTATACATATATATATATACATATATATATATACAATATATATATATATAAACGTATATATATATATACAATATACATATATATATATACAATATACATATATATATATATAATATATGCAATATACATATATATATATATATATATATACAATATACATATATATATATATATATATATATATTCTATACATATATATATATATATATATATATATGGAGATTTTTACATATTATTATTAAAAATTAATTTTTTCTTCATGTTCAATGTGGAATATTCTCGATATGGAGACATTCTGTTTGTGTGTTAGCAATCGAATTTTCTTTCTAAATTGTCAATGAAAGAGTTCTGCGTGAAGGGTCCTAAAACAATTAAGGTTTGTCCAGCAGTAGTTATCAGCATTTAATCTTTTTAATGTTTTATTCTATAAATCTGTTTCTATTTTGGCGTGTTCCTGTCAGCATGCGTGTATATATGCGTGCGTATATTTCCTTATACGAGAATTCGTAAACTTATTTGTACTTATACCATACACACACATACGCACATACACATCCACCACACATCATACACACACATATACACACCCAACCAGGGTAAGTTTAATATCATGCCGATATATCAAACAGACAATTACTCGTATCTACAAATACAGGAAAAAAACTTTATAGACAAATTTAAACCCGAACTGAATAAATCCGTAACCCCCCAAAAAAAACATGCACACAGGTTGACCAAATACAATGATCGCTCACATACATGGACGCACACTCATATACAGGAGACACGAGGAGAGATATATATGTGTATGTACATACATTTATGTATGTATATGTGGATGTTGACAACAAGAAGTACGTGTGTGTGTGCGTGTGTATGTATGTGTGTGTGTGTGTGTGTGTACTGGTTCCATGTAGCTTGGGAAATATGTGTGTATATGTGTGTGTGTACTGACTACTTGTGGTGGGATAGTGTGTATGTGCGTGTATGCGTGTATAAGTACAAATAGGTTTACGAATTCACTCATGTATGAAACATACGCACGCATATATACACGCATGCTGACAGGAACACCAAAATAGAAACAGATCAAGAGCACATAGAGGTCACTAAAACATTTAAAGATTAAATGCCGGATAACTACTCGCTGGACAAACCTTAATTGTTTTATGACCCTTTCATGCAGAACTCTTCATTGACAATTCTAAAAATGAATTCGGATTACCAACACACAAACAGAATGTCTCATATCGAGAATATTCCACATTGAACATGAATAAAATTAATTTGATTTTAATAATATGTAAAAATCTCCACTTTCATCTGAAGACGTTTAAATGAAAGAAAAGAAACATGTGGTAAAATTATGTATGTTTTAAATATATTTTTCTCATTCTGCTTTGATAAATTCTGGAAAAACGTTGCAAAAATGTATTTTTTCCTCTCTTTGGAACCTATATTTTCTCATATAATATATATATATATATTTATATATATATATATATACATATATATATATATATACATATATATATATATATATATATCTATATATATATATATAATATATATATACATATATATATATATATATACATATATATATATATATATATATATATATATATATATACAATATACATATATATATACATATATATATATATATATATATATATATATATATATATATATATACATATAAATATATATATATATAAATATATATATATATACAATATACATATATATATATATATACATATACATATATAATATAATATATATATATATATATATAAATATACAATATATATATACATATATACATATATATATATATATATATATATACAAATATATATATATATAATATAAAAATATATATACAATATACAATATACATATATACATATATATATACATATATACATATATATATATAATATACCTACATATATACAATATATATATATATACAATATACATATATATATATATATACATATACAATATATATATATACAATATACATATATATATAATATAACATATATATATATATATATATATATATATATATACATATATATATATATATATACATATATATATATATAATATACATATATATATATATATATATATATAATATACATATATATATATATATACAATATACATATATATATATATATATATATATATATATATATATATATATACAATATTATTTATGGTTTAAAAGTACTTAATATCATATCAAAGATTATTTATATATATATATATATATATATATATATATATATATATATATACACACATTATTAGACATTCAGTGTCTTATATAATATATATAATATAAATACGTATCAGAATTTAATGGTTTACTAACTGAATGATACCAACAACTATGTGTGCATTTAGAATGAAAGCGGGTTCATTTTGCAGAAAGGTAAACAAATGGTAGCAATCTGTAGTAAATGTTCTGATTTTTTAAAGTTTGAATTAGCCATAATGCAAACTTGCGGCTTCATCATGTGCCATAAGGTTGATTTGACAGATGAAGATAAATATTTGAAAAATTCAGACCTTCCAACAGGTAAAACACATGATAATAGATGTAGACTTATCTCACTGAATTATGTTCCCTATCAAGATAACATTTTAAAAAAAGCTATGAAATTTTTATGTCTTTTGGCAGCAAGGAAGTATTAAGTACAGTATTTCAAGTATTTGACAAAACATGAGACCAATTATCATCCTCATTTAAAATACACCTATAAGTAAAAATAAAATGGTCAATGGAATGCATGAAGGTGAGTATTTTAACCATTCTCTTCACTGAAGAATCCATGCTACTCTTGATGGGCCAAATAGATGGGTCAAAGGCTGGGTGACTAATGGCAGAAATCATTGTCAACAACATGAAGCTAACATGATGTTTTCAGGTGGCATAGTGAAGAGGTGGACCCATGACAAGTTTCCAGTGACAGCTCAAACATACATTGATTTGTTTTGTTTTTTAATGCTAAAGTGGAGCCAAAACACTACCAGAGGGAATATTTTTAAGCCTAACAAGATTCTATCATATTCAGCAGATAAAAACCAATGAATTTCTGAATAAAATGAGTTTTAAAGACAGTCATTTGATAAAGTAGCCAGCTTGTTCACTCAGCTATAATCCAACTAAAAACCTCTGGCAAGAAATGATGGTCTTTGAAATGCACTTCTGAAGTCTGTTTCATATGGACAGCTCACAAAGTCAATTAGTTCAGAACATGAAGTATACACTTCACATAATCTTTAAAATTATGACATTATCACAATAATACTGTTTCAAATTTTTTTTAAAAATATTTGTATTTGTAGATTGCACACATTCTTTAAATCTAATTTTTGATTACAACATAATGTTTCTTGAAGTTTCATTAGTGTGATTAATAATGTGAAACATGGAAAATTTTGTAGAATTCCTAAGCCTATTATCGCATCAGAATAGTGATATGCAATTTACTCAAATTTATATATATTATATGAAATATCTTTCATATTAATACTGTAAATATTTCTGTCAATCAGAGACAAAATTAGTGTCAAATTAAAGTTGCTAATAATGTGAAATGCAATGCATATTTCTTGGTTTTATATGTGAACAGGTTTATGGTAAGTGATGCAAGTGAATGCTATTTCTTAGAATAAGTATACTTTGTAAATGTGAAATTATTTTTTGTCATTAAAATACATTAAATTGGACTAAACTATTGCTTCATCCCACAATGAAAAGTAAACAATGTATACAGTATTGCAAGGTAATTTGTGAGTTGGCAAAATTTATGATTAAGTTAGCAGTATTCATTTGTTAGTCATATGATCATGGTTGTATGTAGATTGATTTACATACATATATATATATATATATATATATATATATATATATATATATATATATATTTTCTGTTTAAAAAGTTCAAGAAATAAAGGAGTTAAACTCTACCCAGTTTGAGCTTTAAAAATCTATTAAACCAGGTATCATATTGAGGGGTATTTCCACCTATGTCATCAACCCTGTCTCTGCTGATGAAATATTATCTCTACTTACAGATCAAAGTTGACAGAGGTTCCTTGACAGAGAAGCAATAAATACCTCAGATCAATTTGACTGAAAGGAAAAATTAGTTGAAGACCATTAAATGACTCGATCAGTCACACAATATACAATATCAAAGTGTTGTTGCTTTATTTGATTCTCAGGCAAAATGTATCAAATTGCAACCGAGAGAAAAATCAAAAGGTTAGAGGAGAGAAAAAAAAAATGTCATTTTGTAGCTTAGTACTGTAGTTTAGCTTTGATGTGTAAATCTACTTTGACTTTATGATGTACTGCAATGCACTTTATTCAGAAAGAAAAAAGAAAAGAAAAAAAGGGACAACAGATTTATTCATGCTTGTCCAACATGAATAACAAGATCTTTGCATCATTTTTTTAATATCACCTTTGATTTCTTGACTTGGGCATTTGATACTACCACTGGGCACAGTCAGGTGATCTATCCATTAGTTTTTCAGCTATAGACCACTGGTCAGACATTTTGAGGAGGAGAGGTATATTTTCTGTTTCAACCTGTTGCTATTGTAGTTGGTTGAGTCAGATTTGTGAATTAAGCATGGTGAGTTAATTTATTCTGACTTAAAAATAAAAGAAAAATGTCAGTATGAAAGCTAGTAGGAAATATCCACGTAAATTAATGACAATTTACAATTCTTGTCACCCTAAAGTGTTTCCCTAATTAAAATTTATATTAAACCCATTTATGTGAAGAAGCTGAAGTCATTTGTTAAACAAGAAAATGTAAATAATAAAGTAAGTCTCTTAATATAGCAGTCAATGTTGGGCATCATCAAAAATGGACTAAGGGAAAAAAAAGTTTATTATTATTATGTGTTTAATATTGTTATTACTGATATATGCAGAAAAAAGGTGCATCATTATTTAAAAAGTAAAATGGAAAATATATTAGATTTTCTTATTAATAAAGTAGAAAAGGAAATATTAATAAAACTTATATATCAGGTCTCATCATTTTACAGTTGAAATGATTAGATGTAACCATAAATTCTATGCTTACAGTTTCTTTTATCACATTTCTCACTAGTGGAACTCTCATCCAGCTCCTTGCTTCCCAGATAACTTTGACCTACAAAAATTTAAATTCAATGTTAATTGTTATCTTTTCTCTTAATTTCTGTTATTTTATTGTTCTCTATCTCCTTAATAGTGTTTTGCTTCTTAGTGGCTTTATTGACTAGCCTTGGATGAAATAATTAAAAAAAAAAAATATCTACACTATAGCTTAACAATCAATACAGGGTGCAATGGGTAAATTGTCGCCATTTTATATTTTAAATTTTGCACATGCATGTTGTTTGTTTTTGATCTTGTTGAATGCTCAGTATAGTAGGGTCAGTTGGGCACCATCTGTGAGAATACACTTCACCACAAATTTGGAAACGCCATGCTGTACTGCTTGGCATTCGTGCTAGAAAAATTCAATATAAATATTTGAGAGTGTTTGAGTGTCAATTTGAGGAAAGTGCTGTGGTTTCGAAAAGAGTTGGATGAATCTAATGGTGATTAGAAGGTATTGCAGTTTGTAAAAGACACTCTGATCATTCTGATAAGAAAAGAATTCCTGGATTTGGTGGTGTGGACCACATTCTTAACATAGAGTCCTACATCAAGTGACTTGAGGAGGTAATGTTGCTCTGAGTAAAGAGGGTGGCTGCTGGAAAACCTTATGTCTGGCAACAAGATTCTGCACCATGTCACACAAGCAGGAGAACCCAGTAATGGCTGTCAGACAATTTCTGTGACAACATCATCCCTTTCATCTAGACACCTAACTCCCCAGACGGCAACCCCTTTGATTATTATTTATGGGGTGAGACAAACAAAACTCCTTGTAACACCAAAGATGAACTGAAGGCAAGGATTATGGCAGCATTCACCAACTTAAACAAGAAGACTGCCCAGAAGAGTTGCAGGAGATTCCAAAGTCTTCTGGAGGCCATGATTGAAGCCAATGGTGATTTTATTGAATAAATTTACTCTTTAGCATTTCAAGACATTTTTGTGTAATTTTGGTAAATATATCTGTTAAAATGAGATGTCAGTGTTATTTTCATGTGTGCAAATATTTAGACACAGTATGAAAAATAAAGATTAATTTAATTTTCAGCAACCTTATGAAAGACAACATCTCTTTCAATAAATTTTTTTCAGCTTAACTTTATACAAATATTCCTCGTGGATAGGTTAATATGATCTCTGGTTATTTATATATTAATTAAAGCAAAATATAGTTTCCATCTGAATTTTTGGGATATTGAGTTATCAGCATTTACATTTGGACTGGTGTCTGCATCTTTGTTCTGATAACAACAACAAAGATAAGGACATTAACCTGAAAGTAAATAATATAAATAAAAAAACAAATTGTGTTTCTTGACTCATAATCATTATACTGAAGACAGTATAGTGAATTATCATTATTGATGATTTTAATTCAAACACTGGATACAGAATGAGTAAAGAAATGTGTCTGTATTAGGATTGTTGTTTTATTTTTTTTTATTAATCAACACTTTTGGAGTTATATAAAACCAAATCTTATTTTGGATGGTAAAAATAATTCTGTATTTTGTAAATGAATATTGCTTTAACAATTTTTTATAAATAACAAGGGTTTGTATAGAAACAAGCCATACTCTTTAACCCATAGCTGAGAGAGAGAAGACTAAGTAAAAAAAAAAAAGAAAAAAAAAGGACAAGAATGTTGAGGTATTGAATATAAAAATGTAAGCATAGACATTGAGAAGTGAACCAAAGAAACAAGTTCATATCAAAAAAATTAATTTGTTTAAATTTTACAAAGAAAATGTAAGTTTTCAACAATATACTTTAAGGAAGAGGAGTATATGTGGTCTTTCAAGGAATGTAGTGAAAGTTGTGGCATACACACTGGGGGAGAGTACAAAGAAGAAACACACATGAATACATGTACATAATGAAAAATAAAGCATGTAAACTTGACAATCATAATAACCATTTTCACACATTCAGATATGCATGCAAATATCTTATGTTAATTAGAGCAGAGATGTAGGTATATATACAATTTATTTCTTATGTTAAATGGAGCACAGATAAAGGTATACATGCAAATCTATTATGCTAAGTGGAGTAAAGATTAAGATATGAATGCAAATCTCATATATTAAATGGAGCACAGATATAGATATACATGCAAATTTCTTATATTAAGTGGAACAAAAATTCTTCTTTTCTTTCTTTATGAGCCGTGTCCTTTCAGGACGTAGGCGATCATGGCTCTCCACTTCATCCTATCCCTTGTAGCTCTCAAGAAGTTTTGTCCATTTGCTACTTCCCCCTGACCCTGTTCTGTTATCCACTTGCTTAAGCCTGTTACGTATATCACGTGTGGCTTTACCTTGTCTCTCTTTCCCTAAATTTGCCCTGTGAGTATCAGATTCTCCAAGCCCTTCTTTCTCAATACATGTCCCAAAAATTTCAGATGCCTCTTCCTGATGTTAAGTATAAGCTTCCAAAGATATGAATAAAAATCTTTTATGTTAAATGGAGCACAGATTAAGATATCCATACAAATCTCTAATGTCAAACTTTGTGTCGATGCAGATAGGCATGCAAATCTACAGCTTTCAGTTTGACTTTTTAGTGTAATTGATTTCAATTTCATAATGGGAAAAGTTTAGACAAGAAGATGAATATCGTGAAAATCTCAGAAAGAAAATGTCAAAATGAAGTTGTCAAAGAGCTCGGAATAGTAAAGTATTGTGTCCAAGTCAATCAAAAGAAATGTAAGTGATGTTGGGAGAATTTTTATGTGAAAAAATTTAGTGGACTTTCAAAATTAGGCAAAAGAGATGAAAGAGGGACTAGTTATCAATATTCAAGCCAGAGTTGTTAAGTAATGAATCAAAAAGCAGCCTGACTAGTGAAGTGTCCATATGGTAAGTAGGATAATATTTAAAAATAATCTAAATGAATTCACTGTAGCAAAAAAGCACCCCAACTTAAAAAAAAAAAAAAAAAAAGAGGAAAAAAACTGGATAAAAAAAAAAACAAACTTTGTTATGAGATAATAAAAATTAATTAACAATGATATACAGTGATGAAAGTAAAGTTCTCAAACAAAAGAGAATGTCTGAATATTACTATGTACATGAAATAATCCAAGATGTACACTGGAAAATTCAGAGTGGGAGTCTAATGATGCTATTACATGAAATGCAACTAGGCAAGAAAGTTGATAAAAACTGATGAAATATTAAACAGTGAAAAAACATTATTTTGCTAATGTTCCATATGTTAATGAATGTACCAGGTGATATATTCTGAAATAAGAAGCAATATTCACTGGCGAATACACTGCAAGTGAACTGATGAAACAATTTTGAATCCATGTTCCTCTATACCGTGTCAACTTGTGGCAGTAGTTGATACAAAGAATAATTAAAGTTCTGTTTATGACTTAAATGTTCTTAAATATATCAATAAATTTAATGCTATTCACTTGGCTCATAATAGTTACAGACCCTATTTTCTACATTACCATGTGTTCAGTCTTGTATTTCCCCCTGTAAATGCATTAATGTAAATGTTACAACTTACACTACAATCTTGAATGACCACAGATATAACTCCTGAAAGTATATTATCAAATAATTATAGATTCTTAGTAAAAAAATTAAACAAATTGATATTTTTGTTAGGTAAGTCATTTCTTTGGTCTGTTACTATATATATATATATATATATATATTTCATAAAACACATCTATTGGATGCTTTGGTAAACATCATCAGTGATGTTTCTAGCCCAGGTTCATTAGGGGTTTTGGATCTTTCAACATCATACCTCCTCTCCACAGTGATACAGCTGATACTGATCAGTTATCAACTTGTGTAGCTTCTGTTAGCTACAATTATTTCTATCTTTACAACTACACAGTGTGAATCCTCTTGGCAATTTATAACCTACTCCCAGATAACTTATTGTTCACCAGTAATATGCGCTCTTCCATAAAAAAGGAAGCAAACACACACAATTTCTATCTGGTCAGAAAAATGGTGGTGTGCTCAGCTTGAAGCAGTAAGTAATGATTTGTTTCGCTCACTGAGACACTCACACACACATATATATATATATATATATGGCAGCAGCTTTATCTCATATCCAAGAATTTAATTTCTGATTGCTTCCTTTATGGTAATGGTGTTGATGACTAAATTCACCACCAATGTGCAGGTTCAGAACTAGAAGTTTCCAGTTTCACCAAAATCTTCTCCTCTCATCCATTCCCTATTGCTGTTTGATCTTGCAAGAGTTGGTTGAAGGTGAAAGTACTGATGACATGAATGTGTTTAAGGTGGACCTCAAATTAACAGGAAGTGACCCTCAGACTTGCTTTCATGATCTTCCTCTGCAGCATATATGGAATAAGACATGCAGAATCCAGTTATGAAACTGCAATGAAATGCCACCAACTCTATTATATTTTGAGTGGCGCCTTCTGTAGCATGTTCATCATGCATAGCCCTGTTCATCTGCTAGTTCAATCACTGAGATCTGTTGTAATCAGTATCTATTTGTTCCACCATCGGGTTCTTTGGGGGTGGTCACACTTAGTTTGGATCTTCATCTTTGACCTTGCTGCTAAAGGTGGCCCTACTAGGAATTTACCACTCTCAATGAGTCACTAGGCCACACAAGCCCCTCCAGCATGACAAGGTGTGACAATCAAAGATACATCTAGAGAAACATACATATATAGACACATATATTTTACATTGGATATTAGAGTAAACAGTTTGTTATCAAATGTTACTTTAGTGATATTAATAGAAACAAAACAATAAATAAGTAAAGAATTAAAAGTATAAAACTATCATCAAATATATGAGAATATTAATTATATATAAATATATATATGTGTATAATAAAAAACATATATGTGTATAGGGTAGTGTCAACAGAAGAAATCAATAAAATTCAAATTCTACTTGATACTACTTGTGTTCACTTCACATCAATGTGCTTTAAGGCATGACTTCCCTACACTCTCTATCATATCTTGACAGAAATGTTTTGACTCTTGCCATTCTAAAATGGTGGATAGAGAAAAGATTGAATAAACCACTCTCCAATAAGTACTATTGAGGCAGTAATAACTATAAAAGTTGTTACAGCTATTAACAACCTTGAAAGAAACCAACACATAGCAGGAATAGTAACTAGTTTATTATTACAAAATAGTTCCTATTATTATTATTATATAACAGATCATTTACCATTGTTATGAGTTTGATCTTCAATAAGTGACAATTTATTATGGTTCTATGTCAAAATAAGTATGATGAATACAACTCATATATATATATATAATCTTTAAACTCTTCTATACAATTCATTTCATACCAGTTCAATAGGAGAGAGGTCTTTGTAATGAATATTCCACCTCATGCCTAGAAATCTTCAACTTCTTGGCAATTTGTCTTCGATAGTAATCTTCTTTGAATAAAATTTCAATTTGTGTCTTCCTCTCAATGTTTAGCCACTTTGATTTTGCCATTTTTTTGCAAATTACTTCAAAATTAAAAAACAAACATAAAAACCATGAAGATACTGTTGCAATGGCACAATCTTTTTTACTCCAAAACCAGAGACAGCTACGTATGTTTTATTTACAACATCAATCAGTTTTGAAGTAATATTTACAATATACATTTACTTAGTTGAAAATTTTGGTAATCTTAAAAAGTTAACTGAGGGTTAAGGGTGAAAGCAAAATATGTTTTGCATGCACAATATTCATAATTCAGCAAAATTTATTGTGGACAGATGAATCCAAATTTGAATGTTTTGGTAGTAAGAGGAGCCTGGAGAAAGAGTGTAGTTACTTAAAAAAAATACAAAAATATCTCATTTAAAGGTGTTTTCTTTAAAGAAATGCATGGTGGCCCCAAATCATTTGCCAGTAGTGTATATACATATATTTTAGTGGATAACACTTCATAGATTACATAGATTTTATATTCTGTGCGATGAAGCAATGTTTTGATCCTAAACAGAATCACTGATCCTGTCATTTTTTTTAAATATATGTTAAATATACAAAACTTGCATATTTGTCAAGATGTTTTCCAATAAGTAAAATAATAGAAAGACAATGAATAAAAAGGTTTCTATTACAGGCAGCAGTTAACTAAACTTCATAATGCTGTGATATTAAATTTGAAGGTGGGGGTCTTATATGCACCATCAAATAAGATACCTTCTCTCTACACCCACTGCATTCCAAACTTGTCATCTCTTATTAGGATAAATTCAACATTAATTAATTATATTTGGTAAATAGATCAATACGTTTGCAAATATTATTGCTGTAATAATTCTTTTGCAAATCAACTAATTGGTGTTTTTAATTAGACAATTAAATACTGTTGCATATTATTTGAAAGAGGAAATATTTTTACTACCATGATTTTTGCAATTTCATTTATTTATACCTTTGTTTAATCTGTGATTAGCTTTGACCCAAATACATTGCCAAATCTACAGTGGTTAATTCTTTGTTTTATAACAAAATTAGAAGGTAGAGATTCACTGTGTACAAGTTCTATGAAAGATTATATATTTTAAATATTAGAAAGTAACCATTTACTGTAGATAATTTTTTGTATATAACAGATTATATAATATAACCTTACAACACCAATATAAAACACCTTGATCAGAAATTGAAAAGACAATGTAAAAATGTAAATATAATTTTAAGGTGCTATATTTATGAGTAAAAGTGCTCACTCTCAGAAATAGTTGATATGTAAATATAAAAGTCAAATCTGAGACCAAGTGGCGACGGTCTGTTTCATGCTGGTCAGCGATACATTATGGGTAGTAAGGTCTATTGTATTATCCTACAGGTTATTGGGTGGGCAATAATGATTATGTTTCAAATTATTCTAGAGACTATTGAGTAAAAATAATTGAATTGTGAATCAAAATGCAGTTATTTAAATTTTTACTCATTACTTATCATGTATTACTTAATTATTTGTTGTTGATTATTATTATTATTACATTTACTTGTGTTTATGTGTTCATTCATAGTTTCTTAATTATTTTTCTTTTTTTTCAAATGCTGTTATCTTATTAATTTAAAATGTTGGCTTTCTATAAAGTATATTATAATATCTACATTACATATAGTAATCTGCATTTTTCATGGAGGTATTTTATGAGCTATTCATTTTAAGGTTCAGTTTTTAAGTAATGCAGTAAAATTTGTTTATTTATCTGCATTTTGAGATGATCATTTATTTCATAATTTGTGTTGGTCTGGAAAGGTGATTATCGTTATTTTCTCCTTGAGACAAAATATGCTGCTTTTTGGTTTGTTGCTGTAAAATGGTACTGATTTCCTTATTTTCCATATTTTTGGTGTAATTTGTTTTTAATTTCTCATATTTTTTTAGAAAGCATTGTGTTATTCAGGTATTTACTATTTGTGAACAATATTTTGTGTGCATATTTTCTTTTTTGCAGGGTCCTTCAATTACTCCTACATATACTTTCTTCTTTGTTATCTGCTCATTTACAGTGGCTTGGTTATTATATTGTTTTGCAAGCAATTGCCATTTGAGGGGCATTCATTCTTTGCTCTACAGTTATAGGTGGGTTTTCTTTGTGTAGGTGGTTTGTTGGTTATTATTGTTGTATTTTATTAATTATTTTTACTATGTTTCTACAGAAACTACTTAAAGGGGAAAGTGTTTCATTTTATGTGTTTGTTGTACAGTGAGTTAAACCAGATGATGTTTCTTTTCCTATTGGTTTTTTGCAATGTGTGGTGTGTATGTGAATGCTGCTAAAAGTTCACTATCTTTTAGGACAGTTTCATAATCTTTTTTCTTAAAGATGGTTTCATTCAGAGAATTGTCAGATAACTTGCAGTTAATTGATTGTGGGATTTGCTTGATTACTGATGGCAAGTGGTTGGAAGATGTGCATGTGTAAATTGGTTTGTTGTTAGGTTTTCAATATGATTTATATC
This sequence comes from Acanthosepion pharaonis, assembly GCA_903632075.3. Classification (NCBI taxonomy): domain Eukaryota; kingdom Metazoa; phylum Mollusca; class Cephalopoda; order Sepiida; family Sepiidae; genus Acanthosepion; species Acanthosepion pharaonis. Next base: position 5,864,265 of record CAHIKZ030001613.1, on the reverse strand, counting down.
TACATTATATACTTAGGTTAAATGTGACATCTAGAAAATCTACTTCTTTTAGGTTTGTTTTTATGTCTGTGTTGAAGATGTGAAGAATATTTATGATGACCATATTAATCCATGAATAAACATTTGTTTAACATAGAAAATTTGTTGAATATGGAGTCATCTAAACTAGAAACTTTTCAAACTTTATTATGTATAATTAAAATGCATTACAAAATTAACCAGAATATTTATTTGAAAAAAATGAATACAACTGAAAAGAAGTTTGAAAAAAATTTTCACCAAAAATCCTTTCTGTATATTTAATGAGCATTATGCAATGTTCAATGTTTTTATCTTTTCTTTTTAGAAATAACATTATAGTAAAAACATCAATGACTTGCAAAAGGATTTCTGTTGTTTGAAAAATGTTTGAAACACCAATTATTTAAAGATGGTCATAAAACATTTTAGCTGCTACTTTTTAGAGAATAATCCACAGAAATTAAATGTAACATAATGCCTGGCAAATAGTCTTCACTTGATTTGAGTTTTTCAAAGTTAAGAATTCCAAATTCTCAGACAACTGTCAACCACTGAAAATTGGAATTGTTTAACTTACATTATTACATTTCTATAATCCACTGTGAAACTTGATGTAAATATTTGCAATTGTTTTTTTCTAATTATTTTTTAATGCAAAAATATATTACTGAGTTTATCAAAACTTAATAGCACATAAAACTATTATTATTCAATATTGTATACTAAAGATGGTCATCTCTTTTCATTTGTTTTACAATCTTCAGTACTTACAACCTATTAAAAGTTTTTTTAATAAGCATAATCAAAATATAATACAAGGTAAAAAATAAAAATAAAACCCTTAATGTTTAAAGAAATAATTTATTTTCTAAGTTATATATATATATATATATATATATATATATATTTATTCAAACATATATATAGTTAAATATAACAGACAATGAATGTCTATTATGTTTGATCATAAGCTGTTCTAAACTTGGTATGGTTGATTTAATTTCAGGTGGAAATAAAGACAAAAATTGTACAACATTTGGATATTTTTTTTTCTTATGCTGTTCCTTGATCTAAGCTTTTGGTTCACATAAGCCATCTTCAGAGGTGGTTATATAGACATTTATACAAAGATATTCACCATCAAAGATGATATTCTGTTATTGACATAGAAGATTGCTATGTGACAATAACAGTTGCAGAATAGCAGATGCAGATCATAAATTCATGATGCGGTTCTATGACGTTGTACCACGTGAGCAACAGAACCATATGTTGAGACGGTTTCCTCTAGTGGGTGCAAGTTTGAATCATGACGGAAGGTGCACAGTTTTCTAACAAGATTTCTCAAATATTCAGGCCGGTAGATGGAAATAAATAAATATTCTGTTTAATAAATAAATAAAAACAGAGCATCTACTCAAATACAAGTATCCATTAAAAATAATGTTTAAACAAGTAAATTATACACACACACACACACACATACACATATATATATATGTGTCTGTGTGTGTAACAATATTTTTTCTTTTTTAATTAAAAGATTGTTATTATTTTTTTTCTTCTTTGACAGGTTTCCATTTATTATTATTATGTTTATTCAAAAACATTTGCATAATCAAACAATTCATTTTAGGAAGCAAGTTTGTTGAATGCAAAATGATTAATGACTTTGAACGGAGGGTCTTTTGTTGACACACACACACACACACACTGACAGAGGACAGAACATTCCAGTGCATCATTTCTTGCAATTCTGACAACTGTGAAATTTCCCTATGTAGTATTTTCACATGAACAAAATAATCTGACACCATACTTACCCAACCCATCGCCTGGCTCCTTAAGCAAAACAATGTCATTGATCATGATTTTTGAGAACCAACTTTACTCCTGATCATACATAGGGGAAGATATCCCTCTCTCCACCAACCCTACCCTGCCACCACCATACATAATTTCTGTCCCAGTCTGTTGCCATTTTCATGTATCTTCCTTAAATATTCATGAAAAGATTTTGGGAGGTGAAATAAAATAGATGTCAAGGGGCAACTTGGGCAATTCTGACAGTTGAAAATATTCTGTTGACAAGACATTGCCAGCCCAAAAGAAGTTAGACCAATATATGCCCTCATTGGTGTAGGTGTGTGTGTGTGTGTATCTATATATGTCATTTAATTATACACACAAGTACATTGTATGTGTACAGATAAATGTTAGTGTAAATATGTATCAGTATTTATATGTGAACTTTTAAGTACAAAACAGTATATGGTGTTAATATGACAAAGAACTTTCATATATTTATACAAATTTATGGAAGGTGCATATATAAATATACAATCATAGCATTATTGAGTGTGTGTAGATGAATATGAAAACATAAAATGTATAATAGGTGTCTGTATACAGAAAATGTGTCATGGACCAGTTTGAATATGTATGAGTGTGTATAGCAGAGAGTTTTCCTATATATATATATACACACACACAGAGATGTATATACAATAAGCTCACATATACAAAATAACAAAATGTTTGAAAATAGATGACAAAATAGGTAAATTCATTATGGTGATTGATACCACTGAATTGAATATATTGAATATATATATATATATATATATATATATGTGTGTGTGTTTGTGTGTGTGTTCATATAACAAAATAATGCAGAAAAATGCATACACTGAATAATAATAAATTTGTACATTGTAACAACATGTCAAACATACTGATAAGATATTAATGCTTGATATGTCACACACACATGGAAACATTTCATAAAATATATATACATATTAAGTAACAATTTGAACATATTCACATGTGACAAAAATATATATGATTTTATATCAGTTTTGTATCAGTTTTTGCATGTATATCTATGGTACAATATATGTATTTTAACTAAAGCCTGTCTTTATTCACACTTTTATATATTTGCTAACATATCTTGATATTTATAAGCAATAACAATGAAAGAGACAAATCTATCCATATGAAAGCTGTGTGTAAATATCATTGAGTGTGTGTGTGTGTGTGTGTGTCCTAAATCAGGTCAACCTGTGTGTTTAAATGCAAGGAGATATTACTGTATTTTTCCCCACGGTTTCTGTGATTGATGACATGAATATAAAACCTAGAATAAATTGCCTGATTTGCAGAAATTAGCTTGAAGATTTATTTCCATCACCTGAATATATAATATTGTTGCAGAGTAATGGTATCTCTATATAGCCCCATTGACAATGACCTGAAACATTTATTTTGTAAGTATTTGAATGAGTATGTATTTAATACATGTAAAAACAATAAAAATGAATAGGTTGCCTAAGTTTATAGTGTAAAATTAGTCTTGTGTTTTCATTTTCTGTCTTTATGTCATTTTTTAATTTTCCTTCTTCCTTATAAAATGTCATCTGTTTAAGTGTTTATCCACTTTTAATAAAACAAATATTTTTCTTTATATAAAATATCTAGTTTATTTTCTTTGTGCATGGAAACATATTCGCATATTGTATATCTTGTCACATGATGATTCATCCAATTTCAGACAATCATACACACATATGTATGCATAGATAATACGAGTGTGTATCAAGAAGTCCTTAGCTGGATAGTCATTAGCTATATTTTGATCGGAATTTTTCCTTGTATAATATTCATTTGATGAATAATTACCATTGAATGAAGTGCACTAACAATGAAGGAGACTATATTGAAAAATATCTGTCAGATGAAATAAATTTTTAATGATTAGGCTACATATTTATTGATGTACCTATAAATGTAACATATGTCTCTATACCCACCTGACAAGTGGGCAGAGTAATTCATATCATATATCAAACATTATATATATATATATATATATATATATATATATTATTTAATGAAACATGCATCAATGAAAAAATGCTGCCTAAATACACACAATATATATATATGTAAAAATTTAATCAGAAAACAGACAACCTTAAGAGTCTATTGATTATATTTTATTTCCTCAGAAAGGTGTTTTTTTCCTGGTTCCTCAGATCACATTTCAAGCATAAAAAATGTTTTTAAATTTACATATATATATATATATATATAAACACACATGTGCAAAGACACACACACACACACACACACACAGGATAATGGTAATAGAAATATTAATGTGTGTGTGTATATATATATATATATATATATATGCCCCCCAAACACACACAGGATAATGATAAAATAAATATTGACCTTTTCCTTATAATGAAACATTAGAGTTTTACTGACAGAGCAGCCAGTACTACTTCCAGTTGAATTTTATAAAATCTTTTTCTTAAAAGTATTTTTCAGGAAAATAGGTTTCTTAATTCCACCAACTGTTATTGCTCTTTTCAGTACTGATGGAGGTTTCCTTTGTAACTTTTTGATAGAAGTTGTGTGGAAAGCCACCATCTTTTCTCTTCGAGTTATATGTGCTATCCATGAAAGTTGCTGCTGCTGAAAGTCCTCAAGTGATGTAGTTTTTGTTATTTGGTACAGTTCTTTGTGGTTCTATTATACCAGCTCACAGGGTTCAAAGAAGCATGTACCTCACAAGCCATTTTTAATTTTTTTTTTTTAGTCTGAGAAAGCAGTTGTCGACAGCTGACAGTTTAGATATTTCTGAACAGGTTTAATGCCATGCATGACATCTATATGTAAGTATCAATCTAACAAGGTTATTTACAAACATGACTAGCATTTTTAGGTTAATGATTTGATTTTTAGCCATTTGAGGTGTTGGGTGAAACTATCTCTATCACAGCCTATTTTATGTTCAATTTCTTATCTCTTATACTAAATATGTTATAACCGATACATACACCAGGTATTTGAAATGTTTAGTATTTACTAATTACACATCCAAAATTTTTTTAATGAATTGGATTCAAGTCTGAAAAACAGTTTTGTAGCTAAAACTGGATAAATAATAAGATAAACAAAATTGATACAAATGCAAAGTTCCATCATGCAAGAGACATTTTGAACCTGATATTTGCTATTTTTGAGCAATGGTCAAACTAATGTACAAGCCAGGAAGGCTCTCATGACTAGCTAGATTGGTGCAACACAATCTTCCTGTTCCTATTTCCATCCATTTGACTTTGTACAATATTAAACTAAATAAATGTCAACCTTAAATTAAGGTATTTACTGCAAAATTATTGGCAAGCTTAACTTTTGGACAAGTTTGTAATTGTAGCAACTATATTTCTCACCAAATTCTCTCCATTATGGCTTCTAAATATTCTCTAAATAACTGTACAACAGAATTATTTGTAAAAGCATTACACATACACACACACACATGTGTGTATTTTCTGTTTAGACATTATTTTTATAGATAAACAGAAAATAAATATATTATATAATTGTCAGGCTTAATCCATTTCATAATATATATATATATATATATATATATATAGAGAGAGAGAGATGAACCTAGTTACTTATTTAAATGTATAATGGCCCCTACTTTGAGGTCTTATGATTTTGAGGTAGCAGAGCACAACTTAGTAAGCATAAGGAAAAAAAATGGAAATGTTTTAGTTGCTGCTTTTTTCCTAGCCCTAAGATTAGTCTTAATATCTTGGCTAGTAATATTTGGTTATACTATATTGTGTCAGGCAGCTGTATTCCTCCTGCAGTGATTTTAGTTACTATATAACCCAAGGGTGGGTATGCTGGACACTCAACATTTAGAATTTTAGTTTCTCCAATGTGGGAATAAATATACTTTAAACACAACAGAATTATAGTCACCTCATAATTGTGCATCCTGATGCATATGAAACTGACAATATTGATAATAATAATGCCCACCCAACTACATTCATAATAAAATAGTGTGTGTGTGTGTTTGTGTGTGTATATATATATATATATATATATATATATATATATATATATATATTTATTACATGTGGGTTGACATAAATATGTTTTTTTTTCAGTTCACTGCATCTCATGAGGAGTCCCCTGGCAGGATACTGTCATTGGATCTGATTATTACTTCCCCTCAAACAAAGCCCAAATAGTGCCTTTTTTTTTTTACACTCTCTGCTAATTCTCAAACCATCCATATCTGCTCTGTATTGTATCCTAATGTAAACAAAGTTCATTTATTTTCAGGAAATGAATCAAATCTGACATATTGTTAATTTTAATTTATTTTGTTTAAACATTATTTTTGATGGATACTCATATTCAAGTAGAATGTTTTTCAGTTAAACAGTATTAAGATTTCTTGAATATTCAGGCCAGTAGATGTAGTTGGATAAAAAATACTGTTTAATTAAAAAACAGAGCTTCTACTTGAATATCTAATATCTTCTATTTTATATGTGTGTGTGTGTAATAAGTAACAGAATTAAAAATTCAGATATATATATATATAAAATATTTCTGTAAAAATCAATATGAATAAAGACAAAGGAAAACTTCTCTTTACCAAAGAGTTTCATCCTGAGTGACTTTATAAACTTAAATGTAAAGATTTAATTTTACAACATTTATTTCTAAAAAAAAGTAAAAAGTGGAAGAAAAATATCATTAAGTTTTCAAAATTTTAAATTTAAGAATGCTCTAAAATATTCTTAAAGCTGTGTTAAAACTATGTAGGATTCTAAGTGATGTAATTTAATTCTTAATAAATGAAAATGAGTAAATGTTATTTTTGTTGTTGAATTTTTATTTCCTTATTTGTTTATATATATTTATTTTTCATGTCATTATTATTTATTACCTTATTCTAATTTGATAAATTATTTATGCATTTATGTATTGTAAATAATGCAAGTATTTTCTTTTCATTTTTTAAAATGTTTATGGTCATGTACATAGGTTTGAAAAAAGAGTATTTCTTTTAAGAAAGGAGATATTTGAAAAAATATGGAGAATGTAAGATAACATTTTGTCAAAAATCAATAGTCGTACCCTCAAGAACTTTACTTCTGTTTATAAATACATGTTGCAAAATAAAGTTCTTACATTTATCTTGATAAAGTCACTCAGAGGACAAAACACATTAACAAAGAAAAGTTTTCCTTTTGTCTTTATATTTATATATATTATATAGCAGGGAAGTTTGGGTTCTATAGGGCAACTGATCTAGGAGAAGGAAAAAAATCTGAATTCAAAATCCCTACCTATGGTAGGGCAGTCTGGGTTGTGTAGCCATGGTTGGCAATCAGACTAGAAGAACAACAACAACAACACTGAATCCAACTCTGGAGCCAGAATCTCTAAGACAGTCTGATGTTCAATTTTTTTCTGTCAAACCTTGGGATGATGCTTGTGCCAATCTTTATTGGCCTTTGACCTTCACTTGGACAACATTGGCTGTATGGAGAGAGGAGACATGCTGCATGGGTTACTGTCAGTTTCTCATAAACATTGGATACCATGCTATACCATATATATATATATATATATATAAATAAAAGATTCACTGGCATTCTGTAAGGAATATTTAAGAGAAAAAAGCTAATAATTGATGATTTTCATACAGTTTAATATATTTTAACATTATTTTTATTTGTAATCATAATTTAATTTTATAATGAAAATATTCATACATATATATATATATATATATGATTCTGAAGTCATCAAGAAATTAGCAGCTTAACCAGAAGAATTTAGGTGTCTACAATTGGATTATAAGTTGCAGGGGCATTTTCATAAGTACTTTTTAGAGTGTAAAGTCATGGACTGCAGTTAATGAATGTGTTTTAAACAGATTAATCAATGCAACTCAGCAGTGTTAACCATAGAGAGGAATCTGAAACAACCAGAACTGTTCAAGAGATCCATAAGCATCATTCTGGAAGTCTTCAGATATCCACAAGTCCCTTACAAGAGAAGAAAGACTGTATGAAATTTACTATCAATCTTCAAGAAACTATTTTTGGAAGGTGGACTGGAAGAAAGGCATTTTTTTTTTAATTATTTGCCTATTGCATTTTGGTGCATGATCACTGGAAAAGAGAAGAGTGATACCAAAATTAGTCAATACTCTCAATGATGATAATCCTGGTTTTCATCATATGAGGACATGCCTTGAAAATCTACCAAACAAATGGATTGGGAGAAAAGCTCCTACATTTATTAGACCTCATACAACTGAAGGATAAAGTCTATCACAAAAACTCCACAATAGTCAACGAAAGTAGCCATTGAAAGAGAACACACCCAAGTATCAAACGTGAAGATCCATGGTTCTAGCGACTGGAATGATCAGCAAGTGTCTGGACTAGAATTTTTTTCATCACTTTAAACACAATAACTCAAAATAATTCTACATACATATTCTTTAATTTTAATTATAAAACTTAGATGTATGTTGATGGACATTGTATTCATCAAAATTTAAAGTATGTATACACCATGTTTATAATAATATTAACAGGAAAGATGCTTAGCAGATCTTTACAACATCAACTTTTAAACACTCTCATTTGAATAACACATACACGATTAGAAAGATAATAATGAATGGTATTATAGAAAAACAAATTTAATTGATTACAAATTTAATTAAAGTACAAATTACCAATTTTGACTCTCCCCTCTCATCAATACATATTAATTTGGAAAGGTTGAAAAATTGAAGGAAATGCTTGTCACCCAAATTAGTGATGAAACCAACGTGAAAACATTCATGATGACTTTTCAAGGTTTTTGTGAATGAACAGCAAGTTATACTTTTGGAATTAACATTAATAATAGTAAATAGTTTATTAATGGCCAAGTTTACTCAGGTATCAAGTAGCACTAAGTTTCTTTGAAAAGCCAACACCTTTTTAACCCATTTCTTACTGTATTTTGAAAAACCAGAGTTTATATTGCTTTTATTTTCCATTTTAACTCTAGTTTCTTTAGACTTTATGATGTTAGCTTCTTCCATGCAATTAACTGATATGTTGAAGTTTTTGTAAACTTTTTGTCTTTTCTCAGATTAAATGACATCATTCTAATTAGACAACATTTCAGCATTGTTAATATCTCAATCTAGAAATTGGTTTTTACTTTTTTTTTTAGAAGAGCATATGGTTTCTACCCATGTCATTCATTACAAGAAATGGAAATGAACCTTTAGTCATTATATATATATATATATATATATATATATATATATATATATATAGGAGTAGATAGGTTTGCCTATCATCTGGTTCACACTTCCCCTGGTCTTTTGAACAGGAGTAGAGCTTCATCTTGTTTCATGTTTAGGGTTGAGTTTCTGGTCCCTTCTAAAGTCTACTTCGACTCTATACTTGTAACATCACCACCTGAATTCTGAAATTTTATTCATTAATTAAATCTTGATCTTGAGTCCAGAATTAGATGTCTATATAGATATGCTTTATTTTTATATATTTATATGTGCATGAATGCATATATGTTTGAATCTGGCTCACATGAATGTGATGTTTTAAAAAGTTATTTGCATTGAGTATAACTATAACATAAAATGCCTCTTGTAAGATAAAAAAATTAAAGACAAAATGGATATGTAATGATAAAAATTTACTGGTAATATTAACCATTTCCTTATGCAGAAATGTATTGGCTGAGCAGGCTGTACTGTTGTCAGTTGGAATTTATAAAATCTTTCTCTTAAAACAGTTTTCAGGGAAATAAGTTTCTCAAGTCCATTAACTGTTATCACTCTTTATAGTATTGAGGGGGTTTCCTTCCTAAACTTTTGTTTGGAGTAGTGTGGAATGTCAGCATCTTGATTATGCCATTATTCTCTCTTTGAGGTAAATTGTGGTATCCATTTCAGTTGTTGTTGTTGTAAGTCCTCAAGTCATATGGTTTCTGTTTTTTTAGTATAGTTCTTTCTTTGATTCTGTAGTGCCAACCTACAATGTTCAAAGAAGGATGGACTTTGCCCTATAGGCTTCAGTTGCCAAAAGGCATTTTAACCATTGATCTTAGAAAACAGTTGTATACAGCTGACAGTTTAGATATTTCTGAACAGGTTTGGTGCCATGCATGACATTCACATGAAAATCTCAATCTAACAAGGCTATTTAAGAATATGACTTTCGTTTTCAGGTTAAGATTAAATAAAGAATTCAGTTTAAAATTTTGTAAAGAGTTACCTGAATTGACAGACATCTGAACAATGCTGTAGGGCACAACAGACAAAACATTGTGATAATAACAAAAACAAGGACATTTGTCCGAATATAATTAATGTTAATAAAAATTAAAGAATTCAAAAGGATATGTGTGTGTGTGTGAGAGAGGAGAGACTGATAGACAATATTCAATAGTAATACAAGCAGACTGTAATAACTAAATGCATAACTGGATTACTTTGTCTATTATGTGAGAAAGTCTATTAAAATATTTTTATTATTAATATAATTCTTCATGCATTTTTTTTTATTACACTGTCATTATTGCTATGTTGATTAGCACTTATGTTGAGTGCTTAGTAATTTCTCTTGTGTTATCAGATATGATTTAAGAAACCAGACATTTATGTAGAACTTTGGAGTACTGATGCTTCTTTTGGAACTTCATGAGGAAATTAAAAGGAAAAAAATTAATCTTGAGCTGCTGTTACTTTATATATATATATATATATATATATATATATATGTGTGTGTGTGTGTGTGTGTGTGTGTGTGTGATTACTTTTATCTCATTATAATCCTTATCAAAATAATCACTGTTCTTTTCATTGCTTACTCTGCCTCTCTGTTACCATATTTGTCATCACTTTTGTCATTTTTGTTATTGTTCTATGCAATTTTATGATAAAGCTTTGGTGCTTAGGAAGTGTCTGTCATCACAACTGTCATCATCCCTTATGCTTCTATTGTCACTACTACACTATCATCATAATTTCCAAAGTCATCCATCAGAACTTCTGATAAAATCCTAAACTGTCAACTTCTTCCATGTGGTTCATAAGTATGTAGTGTAAAAGAAAGAAAAGGATTTTTCAAGGGTAAAGGGACAGTAATGAATCTTTCTGTAACAAAAAAGAGTCAAGCATTTAAGAAGTAAATCATGTCAGCAGAAACTTTTGATCTTGTTCTCAAGTGAAAGTGTAAAGTAATTTGCCTTCATACCAGGGATTTGTCTTGAGGAGTGCACCTCTCTATTATACATAAATTAAAAAACATCTGAGAATTCCCTAATGTCTGTGGTTGTTGCTCACAGGATGCTACAAACATTCTTCTGGAAAATCATAATTATTTTTCATATTCTATACTGAATGAAGAGATAGAAAAATAAAATTTTGTGAGGAGCCAATGTCAAAGATGTCTTGGAATTTATCACATATATTTCTTATTGAGTTTTAAATAAACTCAGTGATTGAAAATTTTACTAAATATGTTCAAACAAATTTTAAATTACAGACTTTATAAATTGATTTGGAATCATAAAATTTGTTCTGCTAACTGCTATGAATATTTGGTTTGCTGAAGATAATGGCTGAAGCTCAGTAAAGGAATGGTGAAGTAGCAGTAAAGAGAGCGGGCAGGAATAAGAAAAGAAAAGAAAAAAAACATTACCTACATATAAAGGGTTCCAATATCTTCTTTTGTGTGCAAAATCCAATAATGGCTCTCAACAGCTTCCTCTTTTTTGTTGTTCTAAATAATTTGTAAGCCTTTAATACTTTTGTCTTTGTTTAAGAAACTCATTAAGTAGGTTACTCACTGTTTCCTTCTACTTTTTTTTATTTTTACTCTCATCCTGTGAGTGTTAAATTCTCTAGGCACTTTCTTCATTCTGTCCCCAGAAATTGGAGCTGACTTTTTTCTGATTTTAAATATAAATTTCTTTGTTATTCCCATTTTCCTTAAAACTTCCTCCTTAATCATATGTTCTGTCCATGGTATTCTTAGTATTCACTGGTGAAAGCACATCTATGTTGCTTCAAGTTTCTTCTTCATCTGTGAAGAAATTGCTCAGCATTCACTGGAGATTAGATAGTACATCACAGTCCAATATACTATTTTAGTTTCTAATAATAATCTCCCATGTTTTAGTCCAAAGGTTTGGTATAAATTGAGTAATAGTTTTGATTTGCTGAAATTTCTACATGAGAGAAAGAACTGCAATCAATGCTTAACTGCTGATGTGATAAGTACTTAGCAGTTATTGTCTACCAGCTGAAGTATATGTATTGGCCAGGTAAAAGTTTTTTCTTTAATCAATTCACTCCAAGCAAAGTGATAATGTTACTAAGATGCAACAGCCTACTAGGAGACATTTATTTGTCATTTCTAAGAATTCTTTCAGTTTTCTTTTTGATCCTAACATCAACACAATTCCATCTGCATGTTTTATGTCGTTGAGATTATGTCTGCCAGAAATAAATCCTGGTAGGTCTTTTAGTTTTCTTCATATCACCTTACTATATAGGTTAGAAAAGATCTTTTGCTATTTCTATATACCTTCCTATTTCTGTCATTTATAATTAGACTATCCAGATAATTCAATTTCTGTACATGTTTGATTTTGACATCTACAATATGTAGCTTACACTTTGAACTGACTCTTTTGCTGATGACCACATCTTCTGTTTATTAACTAATAGTTAGTCCTTTCTTCTGGCTTTTCATTACTACAACCTTGTTTAATAGTTCTTTCAGTTTCCTTTTTGAGTCTGTCATCATCATATCTTATGTTATTACGATTATGCCTGCTGATAATAAATGCTGGTAGTTCTTCTCTTAGAATTACCCTGTAGCATATTTGTAATCGTGAGTGCTATATTCCATGCTAATAGGAATATATACTTGACAAACATAGCAGATAAATAAATAAAGTTTATTATAAAACCAGTACAATAAGAAATAAGGTAACAGTTATGCGCACGATCATCACACTAGGAGTGCTACTATTTGAAGGTCAGTAGTTCTCACATAAGTCTGAGTAGTACTCAACAGATCCCAGCTAGTCTCTGTAGTCCATTGCCTTATGTATTACTGGGAGGGGGGCAGGTTATTCCATTACATCAGTGAGAATAAATGAAATTTTTAATGCCAGATTGTAATAAATCCTACCTGTGATATCATTGGTTACATCAATTACAAAGAATAATGCCAGGATAGCAATTATCAGAAAAAGCAATAATTATTTAATTTCTTTTAAATGGTCATCACCACAGAGACCAGCACTTTTATGCTCAGTTCTGTCTGGGGACAGCAGAAGGTCATGAGAAATATGAATGTCAATAATTTCAGAAGATACAGTTTTGATAAAAACAGTTTTCAAATAAAAGAAATTTAAATAGCAATATTTATTACATATGAGCTAAGGATAATTGATTTAGGGATTTTTTTTTTTTTGCAAAGCCTGTTTCAGTTTAGCAACAAAAGGGTTGATTCGCTTTTTTGACAAAAGCACCAAATATTTCAACAATTAACAAGGGAAAAGAATTCATTTTTTTTTTTTACATCTCTTAAAAAATCATCAGTAAAAGAAGAGAAGTTTTGAACAAATCAAAAGGAAATATTATTTCAAATTACTTTACATAATATTTTCATTGAATAAAGTTTTAAAAAAAAAGAAAAGAAAACATTCAATCTGTCTTTCTTTCCCTGCTTTTTCACAGAAACAAAAAAGACATGATAAATCTTTTAAAGAACATTCAGGACCATTGGGAGGAAATTTGGGGTTCAAGGGTCACATATGCCCCTGCATTAAACAAACAGGAACTGGCAGGTCCATAATTAAGACAAGCCGAGTGAGTAATAAGCGTGGAAGTTAAATTGGAAATGACATAACCATTGGTGGATATCTCTGGGTGCTTTAACTTGTGTAACAACTATGTCTGGCAGAGCACCTGCACTATGTCATTGGTACTTCATGAAAGACATTGGCTTTTTTTAAAAAAAAAAACAATAAATAAACAAACACAAAATATGCCATTTATGTTCATTGGGCTGTGACTTTAATTTAACCTGATCATCAAAATTAGGGAAAGAATTGATTTGGCAAACCTCTTCTTACTACCACTGATATTACAATAAAGGGTGATCTAATTATGAAAAAAATAAAAGAAAGTGAACCCCATTTGAAACAATTTGGGAATTTGTCTTCTCTTTGTGTTCAGTTTAATTTGATTCTATTTACAAATAAAAAAGGGAATTCATCGGTTGAAAAATGCAACAAAATATTTATTTTTCCTGTTGTATTCAGAAAAATTGCCTACAGATGCCATATTTCAATGTCTCTAAGGGAAGAAAGCCAATTGATATGAGAATAAATTCTGATCTGAGTCTCAGGAGAAATAATTCCACATGCTGCTTATTAAAAAGCAGTATTTGACAAGGGAAAAATAGGACAGAGATCAATTAAAAATGGAGCAATATCTTAAGAATAGGAAATTTTTCTTTCTGATTATCTCCTAATTTCTTTTTTAATTACAATGATTTCTGTTGTTTTTAATAATATATATATATGAATAATCCTTCTCAGACAAGTAGGAAATTATCCAAAGTTCATTCATGCAACAAAAACAACCATCAATAAATAAAAAAAATTATAACTTAAGAGCTCACATCATCAAATATATAAAATAAAAGATATAAAAAAACAGAAAATAAACATACATCACACCTCACTTATGTCACAATCCCTACTAGTTCTATGAAACGCACCAATTGTCTCTTCCTACTCTGATGATGACTTCAGTTGAAAGCTTGAACCCTATCTCTTGTACTTTTCTTCTGGACAATTTTTGATGGAATGTCTTCCTTGTTTGATTTGATTTGGTTTGTTTTACAACATATCAACCTCAATGGGTTATTTAGTGCCAACAAAATTTTTTATTGCTGATAATTTTTTTTTTTTTTTTTCAAATATGTATTGCTGGTAATAATGTATTGCCAATAATAATCTTTTACAAAAAAGTATTTCTGGTATTAAAACCTATTTATACACTTTCACAGTTTTTTAACCCCAGTTTAGGAGTTAACTATTTACCTATAGCTGGGACCGTAACAGGTGATACCACTCTGGGTCAGGGTGGACCTGGGAACACCAGCAATTAAGAGGGGGTTCCACGCTCACCAAAACCTCCTGATCAGAGGCCTTGCTTTTGGACATAGTTTATTGTCTTACTCAGCACATCCTTTTCTCAAGAGAAGCATTCATAGTAAAAATTGGTAAAGTTGATCATTAAAAATAACTGACACAAAATGTCTATTGTTTTTAATAATATTTGCCTTAAAGAACATTTTCTACCAAAATACACAGAATATATATATATATGTGTGTGTGTGTGCATTACTTGTCAGTAGTAAAAGAAATTATATAACAAATCAATAGATCCCTGGAGATAAATACAATTTTACTTCTTTTTAATTGGAGTATCTGTAGACTTAAACATTTCATATTAAATTTGCAACAAACATTTCCAGTGAGAGTAAAATAGAGAGGAAAAATTGCTTTACAAAACTTTATCTTTCATTTATACTGTTTTCTAAATAGTTTTAAGCAAAGAAATGTTGCATTTGTATAATCAGCATTGTGACGTTTCTTTTTGCATCTATATTTAGAATATAGACTTAAAGAAATATGATTCCCAGGAAAATAATATTTACATAATGAAGTCATAAAAAATTTTATTTGAAATTTGTAAAAATTTGCATAATACTTGTTAAAAATATGGCTACTTATTAACAATTAATAGTGATATATACAAACACACAGTGAAATACGTTTTGCAGAGAAGGGTGAAAGATTTTATTAAAGTGAAATGATAGACTAATAAAAAAGGGCTCACTTATTTTTACACAATTTTAATATTTTTATTCCAGCTTGATAAAACTCTTTGAAAGTGGCTGTAATTCATTTAATAAAGGTTTTACTTGAATATATAGTTTAATTAAACTTTGCTGATTATCTGGAAAAAAAGAGACAATTTTTTAAAAATATTATCTTAAGAATTCACTTACTTTTACACAGCCCTGTGTATGTATATATATGTTATAAAATCACTACAATATATATATGTGTGTGTGTGTGTGCATATTTACACACACACTCAACCTAAGAACAATGTAAAAATACATTTATTTCAGAAACATTTCATCCTTAAGCTATTTAGTTTAAAATTCTATGCTCAAAGGATTTGCTAAGAGAAAGACAAATGGCCATGGAACTGGATTTATTTTCAAGAGGGGGAGTTAAAGACCTGTTAATTTCAGATCAGAAATGCTTGAATTAGAATACAAAGATCTTTATTTTATGAAACATGAACATATATTTTTAATTTAATTTAAATAAAAATATAATGTAACATAAATTAGAGACCCCGACAAAAAATGTGATATCTAAGGTTTAAAATAAATTTTTAAAAACTAAAAATTTTTTTGAAGCTTTTATTTTAGTCTTAATTTCAAGCTAATAGATTAAATTTAATATTTCCAATAAGCAAAATACTTTGCTGTATTTCAAAAACTAATTTAAATTGACTGGAAAGATTTTTGTTTTTGCTAAAATAGCTGATTAGTGGCCATTTTAGTTGTCTTTTATCATAATGTAACTTTATTAAAAAATCTTCTAGAAATAAAATATAATTTTCTGAATGTTTATTTGAGGAATATTAGCTGAAGTATAGTTAAACTGTTTGGAACAAATATTATTTAAGTTTAAAATATTGCAAAAATACATTTTTTAACCCAACATTAGCTGTTTTGATGTGTTGACAAGTTGGTAACAGATCTAATGTTGTTCTACTTTAGAGGAGACTCTAAATTGTAAAACATAATTGAAGAAAATAACATAGCAACTCTTTTATATAACTTTTAAGTACTCAGTAATCTTAAAAATTTAGGAATTTATTATCCGTAATCTAATGTTTTATTGAATTTTAGAAATGTTGATTTTAAATTTACTATAGTCATAGCTCTTATTTTTTGATAATGTTGTGTATGGTTGCCTGTTCTTAAAAAATCAGAACATTTATATACCAACAAAAAACTTCAAAATTCTTTTAAAAATATTGGTGTTTGATGATTTGTATTAAGCTGAACTGAACCCTTTATTTCACTCACTGGGGTAGACTGTTCTAGTTCCACATGCCATGTTTAATGGATATCAGTTATCAATTATCTCCTGTTAATTTCCCTCTGAAAGTTCTCCACTGCCTAAACTGGGTATTAAACTCACACTCTTTGGGTCCTGTCACTGGATCTAACCAACGCCTTTATCCACTGTGCCATGTGTCCTTGAAGACATCTGTGTATGAATTTCTGGGTATTATAAACTTAATGTCTTCAGCAACCATTTTTACCAGTGCTCATATTGCAATTTTTGCTGTTATCATTGCATGTTTTTACCAGAGCTCATATTGCAACTTTTGTTGTTATTATTGCTTTTCTCTTGCACTCCTTATTACTGGTTCCTATATTGTATTCATTTCTATGCTTGGTCAGCTCAAGAGATTTTTGTGGCCTAGCATATGTGCTGATTGCTTAAGTTTACAAATTTTCCAATAGTGTTCCTTGTCTATGATCTCAACCTGATTCCACAGAGGGTGGTGATCTCCCTTTTCTTTCCATATGTGAACAGCCATGCCTGATTTTTCCAATTCCCCTTGTGTTACAGCTTTTTGGTGTTCTTGAAACCTTACCTTAAGGGGGCAGCCTGTCTCCCCTTTATATTTCTTTCTGCAGCTGCATGGGATAGAGTACACACTGTCTTTAGTCATGTTCTCCTTTATGGGGGGGGGGTTACTCGGGAGAGATATCTGTGAAATGTTGTCAAGCTTATGAAGGTTGTTCTGATGTTATATGGACCGCAGATCCTTTGTATTTTCTCTGATAACCCCTTCACATAAGGCAGGTAGACTTTTCTGAGTGTTGTTGTTCTCCTCTTGTAACCATCTATCCCAGTTTTTTAGGGCTGCTGCCATGTACACAGGGTAGTTGTTACGTTGTAGGGTACTACTTATACTAAACAATTCTTTATCTAATGTCTCTGGGTCGCCACTTATGACTTTTGCTCAGTGTTGTAAGCAGCGGATGATCCCTTTCTTTACGCTGTATGGATGGTGGGAGTTGAAATTGAGGTACTGTGCGGTGAATGTCGGTTTACGGTATACGGATGTTTTGAACCCATGCTCTGTTCGAGATATTAGAATATCCAGGAATGGAAGTGTGTTGTTACTCTCTTTCTCCATTGTGAACTGTATCGAAGGTCTTATTGAGTTTACATGGTCCAGTAGAACCTGAACATCTCAGAGGGAAATTAACAGAAGATAACTGATAACTGACATCCATTAAACATGGCACATGGAACTAGAACAGTCTACCCCAGTGAGTGAAATAAAGGGTTCAGTTCGACATTCCAACCACCTGATGAAGGCCGGAGCGTACAACGGCTGTAATGTTGTAATAAATATGGCAACAAAGATGAGGACAATAGTCTGAATAATGTAAATAATGTACATAATACCTCATCTCAAATTCTTATAAAAATTCATTATTCATTTTTTTTTTTTTTTCTTAAGACAACAGTGTCCTTAATATATCTTATTTATAAAAGTAATAAAAAGTTTTTTTCTAATTAAATAATGTCATACATTTATTGCATTTTTTATTTTATGATTCAGATCAGATTTTCAGTAATTGGTGTTTCTGTTGGACAAAAATAAACTGAAGATTTAAATTCTCCAAGGAGTCCTGTTTTTAACTAATATAAATATGAAGTAGCTGAAATTTCATAAAATTAAGTAAGAGAGTGTAATAGATGTAATATATATTTACCAAAATTTTTTTTAACTAATTTCCTTCATTTGTGAATCCTGAAAATTTAATTAAAATCTGACAATTATTTGATTTTTGCAAAAATTTCTAAAACTGTATTTTTAACACCAAAAAAGATGCTAAAATTCCTTATACTAATCTTTGGCCCACCTGTTGACACAAGAAAAACAAGATTTTTAACAAAAATTTTGAATGAGCCGGAAAGGATTATAAAGTTTAATAAAATAATCAAAAAATACTTTGGTATTTTCTCTTAATAATAACAAACATTTTGATGATAAAACTTTGTTTTTATCAAGTTTAAGGCCATTTTTCATCATGTTCATTTTTAGAAAATTTTTGGAGGTACCTAATATAAATGCTTCCTGATTGTTTTCACAGTATTTAATTTTCTCTGTTATTTTATTCCCTCTGTTTGTTTTTTATTTTGTAGTTATTTATTCTTATAATTTCTAAGGTTTTCTCAGTTTATTTTTCAGGTTACCATTAATAATCTTTCAATTGTTTGTTCTATATGACATTTTAACTAAAGAACCTTCCACAGTATCCTTTTTCCTTCTCAGTAGCATAAAAAAGCTTAAATAGAACAATTAATATGGCTGCCAAAATCTATAATATTTCATAATAAATATCACTTACCCATGCTTTTCAAATATTTTGTGAGTCTTTCATCCTGTTTGGAACTGATCAACACACATGTGGGGCTGATCTCTCTGATGACTGAAAAAAGAAATTTAAATATTAAGAAAGTTTCTTTTTTTTTTTTTGTGTTTATTAAGATAACCTGTAAGAGCATCAATAAGTTTGTTTAATACTTAAGAAGAATAAAAATTGGAATAAATCATCATTATAGCCTGCAGGTATGTAAGAGATGAAACAGACTTGTAATATATATTCATGAAATATCTTAGAATGTTTAATGTTTCTGCCTCAAATGGTTTAAGGTTACTCTTCCACTGGGCTTCGGGTGGAAAGATAAATTATATGAGACTGGCCACTGAAAAGTCAAAGCAACACAAAGACGACACAAGACAACTTTACAACTTTATTCAAACTCTGCTGCTGAATCCATTTTGGTCCTAGAATTTCCTAGTGGCACCAGAAATGATTACAATCATTGTTGTCATAATCAACATTATCGATGTTGTTATAACAGTT
Organism: Acanthosepion pharaonis; assembly: GCA_903632075.3. Lineage (NCBI taxonomy): Eukaryota > Metazoa > Mollusca > Cephalopoda > Sepiida > Sepiidae > Acanthosepion > Acanthosepion pharaonis. The sequence goes on along the minus strand of CAHIKZ030001613.1, from coordinate 5,844,304 downwards.
ACTTTTGGATATTCTGCAGGAACGGTCAGAAACACTTTTTCTTGTAGACTGTTATTATTGCTATTATTATTGTTGTTTATATGGTTAATGTTATTTTTACGTATATTTGTTTATTATTTTTTCTATGTGTTCCATGCAACTGTAAATTATTTTAATCTTATTTTTCTTAATAATTTTAAATAACTTACTAATTTTAGGAAAATACTTTTCAATTAATTTGAAAAATATTTTTGCTTTTTTTTTAATTCCATTGTTTTAAGCTGGGTTAAATCAAATTATATTTTGTTTTTGTTTATATTGCTTTCCATTTTGTATTCAAATTTATTTATACACCAACTATTTCTTACTACTCTAAATGGCTATTTTATGGATATCTATATATTTGAGTAGACATCCTATTATTTAAACAGTACAAATTATGTCCACCAGCCTGTGCAATCAAAAGAGTTAATTCATATTAATTTTGATTTTTCTTAGAGAAAGACAACTCTGAATTGGAAACTGTAAAGAAGACAATTGGAAATCACTCCTCTATCTTTCCCAATAAATCATACCATTTCACAGATATTAAGAAAGACAAAACTGTAGCCACCAACAGAGACTTAGCATTACAAAAGAAACCAAGAAACGAATAGATGCTAATAAAACAACAGAACTAAAGAAACATTAGTCAAATTACAAACAAATTAACCGATCCCTGTTATACAAAGCAAATATTAAAACTTTTTTAAAAATTAATTAGGCTGCAAAATTATACTATAGTGATTTTTTACATTGTTAAATAAAGTGCTGTTGATAACAACAGTAAAGCTTGACTTAAAGCCTAATTAATTCATTATATTAACCAACATAAAAAATGTCTCAAGATGCTGCAGTTGAAAATTAACATTGCATGAAGTTTTATAAAATGTTTCACTTTTGCTATTTCATTTATAAATCTTGAATAGACAGGCTTCCCTAAGTATAAAACTTTGTCAAAAGGAATAACTGATCAAATAACAATTCACTGTTTTTTGCCAAACCATTTTTTCCATTCATTATTAATGTTTCTTTTTCTAATTCTTCTAACCCTGGAACTCCTTGTATCTTAGTGGCTTTACTGCCTTGCATGGGGTGAGACAGATTTTAAAAAAATCATTTTATCAATAAAGGAGTCAAATATTTATTTGTTTGAACAGATAATTATATCAATCATATGACATAAATGCTTTTTTATAATTAATATATTTGAATATTTAAATCTCATATTTCATCTCAGCCAATCCATTAATTTGAAAAGAAAATTAAAAAAAAGTACAAAACAAGAGATGTATGACATATGCAGAAATTTGTCCCTATACAAAAGGCAAACACAAACATCACTTAAGGAGTTAAATATCTGAATAATCTAGTGTAAAAACATTTACATTTAGAATAAAAAAAAGACAGTTGAAATTTATGAGACACATAAAAGGTCTTGGAGACTTTGACACACACAGGTAATATAGATGTAAATGAAAACATTGAGCAACTGAGCTAATGAGCTTGTGTACATGGCTGGAAGAACAGTAAATAAGAATGAGAGTAAAGGGGCAAACATTAATAAGAGCTACAATGGATAGAAAGTTGTGAAGAATTGTAATTGTCTATGTCCTGAAAAGACATAGCATGTAAAAGAAAAACGTTATTGGGTAGGTGTAAAAAGAACATACAGTTGGGCTGGCTGAAAGTGCTGAATGCCCTGGGTACAGACCAAGGCAGGAAGTATTATATGAAATTCTAAAATAAGATCTTATTATTCCTAAACTTATTTTAACTAACATTTTTCAAATTCACATACAAGACTCTGACTTATCTGAGCTCAAATGCCAACTATTATTACTGAAAGCAAATCCTCAAACTATCTAATCTGCAAAGCAGAAGATTGTTTTTATATAGATATATACCTATCTTTAATATATCAAAATAGTACCAGATTATTAATCCCCCCAATAGTCTGGATAGATATAATTCCTCTATATTGGTTACAGTTTGTTTCATACATGTACAAAAAAGGTTTAAATTTAGAAACATCAACTCCTCAATTTTAATTTATTCAAACTATATATATATATATATATATATATATATATATATGTGTGTGTGTGTGAGTTGGGATCAAATATAAATCGGAATCTACCAGAATGATAAGATAAAAACAAACAGGAAACATTTATCAATCTAACATGTTTTAACATGTCATATTGATAAATGCTTCCTATTTTATCTTGTCATGTAATAATGTGTATATATATATATATATATATATATATATATATATATATATATATATACAGTAGCGAGCATAAAGATCAGAACAATGTTAAGAAAAGTCTAAATGTGAAATAACTTTTTATGGCTTCAAAGAACATTTTATTAAGGAAAAATAAGGATATAAAGTTAAATTATATAATTCCAAAATATAAAGCTATATAAACTTATTTTGATAAAGTTATAAGAATAATTATATAGCATTCAAAAAAGAAAATAGATGATCAAAAACACCATCAGAACGATTAAATAAATAAATAAAATTTAATAATTATTTTGCATTATTGAAAATTTTTTCGGGTAAGAATATAAAATCGGGCATTTTACTAAATTACACTGACTCTTTACTGGCTCTTGCATTGTAAACATGGTGAAAAGGATCTGTGACATCATTGGAACTTATAAAACTGATAGTCAAGTTACATAATGAAGATAAACTCTCAATTGGGGATATTTCAAAAATTGTGGAAAAATCTAAAAGTGTTATTCATAGTATTTTAAGAAAACTTGAGGAAACTGGGTCATGTGAATCCAAGAAACCACCTGGCAGGACTAGGAAAACTACTGCAAGGGAAGACAGATGGATTGGTAATGAATCAAAAAAAGAGTGATTTGTGACAGCAACCGCTATCTCTAAAAGAGCTAATGCTAACCTTAGTATTAAAATATCAAGGCACATTATTTCCCAAAGACTTAATGAAATAAATCTGAACAGTCGAGTAGCCTCTATGAAGCTTTACATTTCTAAGAAGAATCAAATAAGCTGATTGAAATTTGCCACTGAACACACCATATGGACAGACAAACAGTGGGATTGTGTTCATTTCAGTGATGAATCAAATTTTAACCTGTTCGGTTGTGATGGGAAAAGGTTTGTTCGACGCAGTCCTAAGGAATGATATTTGCCTCAGTGCACTAAAATCAGTGTTAAATATGGAGGAGGAAGTGTGATGGTGTTTGGCATGATTTCATCTGCTGGTACACGACTTCTTGTTAGGCTACACGGTAAAATTAATGCAACTGTATACAAAGAGATATTGAAGAAATATGTTGTACCTAATTTGAGAACTGCAATTAATCAACCAGCTGTATTTATGCAAGATCACATGCCATGTCACACAGCAAAGTCTTTTAAGACATTTCTTTCTGAGGAGGATGTTACTGTTATGGAGTGGCCTGTTCAAAGCCCAGACATGAATCCTATTGAGAATGTTTGGAAGTTACTAAGTGAAAGAGCTAAAGAAAAGAATCCGACAAATGTCGAAGAATTATGGACTAATCTGAAATGAGAATGGGAGAAAATATCCATTAATGAATGCAAGACATTAATTCGCTCATGTAGCAAAAGATGTCAAGCTGTTATTGAAAGTAAAGGTTTACAGATCAAGTACTAATGAATTATGAACGTTATTTTCATTTAGATATGATGTATCCATTATAATAGTATGATTTTGTTAATCGTTCTGATGTTTTTGATCAACTTTTTTTTAATGTTATATAATTATTCTTATAACTTTATCAAAATAATTTTATTGAGCTTTATATTTTGGAATTATATAATTTACCTTTATATCCTTATTTTTCCTTAATAAAATGTTCTTTGAAGCTTTAAAATAAAAAGTTATTTCACATTTAGACTTTTCTTAATATTGTTCTGATCTTTATGCTCGCTACTGTATATATAGTGGACAGATTGCTGGATGGTCTGGCCACAAAACTCTAGAGTCAGGATACTGAAGGCAATGTCAATCAACTAAGTAACATATTTTATATTTGTATTAATCCTATATGTTTTCAGTATTACTTTTACATTTTCTTAAAATTTTGGATGTTTTCTTTAAATTTTCCGTCAATTCTTTGATATTTGTCAATCATTTAAAAAAAAAACAAACAAATTTTACTGTGTATGTCCATGAGAGAGTGGAGAGGGAAAGCATAAGTTGTGGAAATACACTGGAAAAGAGTATAATAAAAATGCTATATAACTTACACATTTAAATCATGACTTATCCATACAAAAATGTATATGTCTGATGTAAATCATGTATTATCCTTAAATTTCAAGTATTTAATGATACACAATATTCTTTGTAAACATTATGCCTCTTCTGTTTTTGTTCACAACTAAAGATTAATTCTAAGATATTGCAATGCTTTGGCTACCAAAGGAAAATAGAAAGCTGTCTGTATCTAATGAGTATAGTAAATATATTTTAAGTCAAAAGATTAGACTTTAACTTTTTTCTGTTGAACTGAATGGTACAGATAGATTTTTCCTTCAATAATAATCTATAAGTAATAAGCTAATTTGCAAAGTTAATGTTTCAAATTTGTATTGAAAGTATTAATATGACAGAATACAAAAGTTATAAAATCTAATGAATTTGAAAAATAATAGTGAATATTGAAACCTACCTTGTGGTTGAAGTAGTGGCAATCTTCCTGCCAATGACAATGGTAATGATTAAAGCCCAAGTAAAAGTCAGTCAGGACCCTTCCACTTGTAAGATTGATGCACTACAATCTTTCAAGCTTTATTTACTGCCACTTGGCCTTTTGCCATACTAAAATAAGTCAAGTAAAATGTAACTGAGAATTGGGTCAATCTGACAAGAGACCCAGAGTTGGTTATGTGTGCTGCAATAAACACCAGGAATTATGTCCTCTTCCCTAAATGGCTGTTGAAAGAGAATGTTCTACTTGTAGTAGGTGGTGCTGACAAAATCTGCATATGAACAATAATGGGCAGGTATTAACCAATAGACAAGTGTAGGTCTGGGACTAAGAGAGCACCCTATAACAACAGATTTTTCTCTGTTGTTAGGAGTGCTCTTGACGTGTGAACAACCAGACAAGACAAACACAGTAACAGCACTTATAGTGTAAGACACAAGGATTTTTATGCAAACAACAAATGACTCTCAAAAGAACTGATTATAATTGCAGTGTACTTTAAATCAGATTCTGAAGTTAATATATATTGATGCAAAGTATTGGCAGCTTACAAGAAACACTGTCAGATGCACTTTAACCTCGGGATTAATTTCTTTATGTTGTTGGTTGGTTGTTTGTTTTGGTTGTTGTTTTTTTTGTTTAGCAGTATATCAACATCTCTATGGGTTATTAAATGCTGAAATTTAAATTTTTTATATGCAACTTTATTTTTATTTTTTTTAGATAATAATGGTTTAGTGATACAAGTCTTACTAATTAACCCATAGCTGAAGGGAGAAGAGGTAGATGCATACCTTTCCTAAATGTATTTGTATGTAAGTAAATATAATGAACCCAACTGGAATTGGAACTCAGCACTCTGATTAACAATTCCAAGCCATTATCCATTACACCACTGTTACATCCAAGGCTACAGATCTTGGCAATCACCCATCTAGGTACTGACCAGGCTTGATGTTGCTTAACTTCAGTACTCAAACAGGAAATGGTGTTCCAGCATAATGTGGCCGTATGCCCTATGCTGTTGGATATATTGAACTGATAATGACCTTTTTGCATTTATGCTTTTTTTTTTTTTTTTTGCTATCAATATTAAAAGCAATAAAAACACATTCATTTACATTAAAAAAAAAAAAAAAACTTTATTTGATATTATTTAAAATAAGATTTGGAATAAATAAGATAACTGCAAAAGAAAATTGTAATTTTCAATCTGCTCTACAAGAACATTGTTATTACAAGCTGATTTTTATCTGTCATATTCCTTAACATTTTCATGACTATAGAAGATAGTTTACAAAGAATTATTTTCTTGTAAAAACACGATAGATCCACTTTTGGGTCAGGAGTGAAAACTTCAAATTAAAACATTATACTATCAGGGTGGTGTATATTAAAAAACAGCATAAAAAATAATAACGAAAGAATAGCAAGTCTTTGAAGTCAGATGTTCAAAAGATGTTGACAAATGATTGAATCAGTGATAAGAAGGGTTATGTAAAGAAGCTTATAACAATAAACCTTCCTTTCCTTTCAAAATTGTGTATTTAGTTATATTGTTTACTTGGGCGTCTCAATGAAGAATGTTGAGAAAAAAAGGGTTTTATCTCCACTGTCGTACTGGTGATGTATATTAGTGTAAGCAAAAAATAAATAAAATTGAAGTTAGACTAAAATCTCCTCTATATTTTACTGTACACCAACTTGAAATAAATTATGCAAGGTTTAAAAAAAAGAAAACAATTCAGGTAGATTTTGTCGGCCTTTTGAAGTTTTTATTATCAAATTTATTGTATTTAGATGATTCAGATTCAAAGAATGAACAGGTTTGTAATAAATAATTTTTTCTTAATTTGAATTAAACCCATTTATTGTGACTAACACTCATTTTAGTCCTATGTTGCAAGTCGCACACATTTTTTTTTTAATCAATTCACCTCAAGCAAGGCAATAATGCTACTAAGATGCAAGGGACTACTGGGAGTGAAAGAGAATGAAAAAACTTTACAAGGAACCAGAAACCTAATCTTAAACAGGAAACAATCGATAAACCAGGGAGGAGTGTAAACCAGACAAGAGGTAAACATATCTACTCCTATTCAGGAAAAAAATAAAAAATAAACAGTAAATAAAATTTCAAAGTTCAAGCAAAGATGGCAGAAGTATAAAGTTGACTTTAGAAAAAAGCAGAAAAGACAGGGGAGGAGTGTGAACTGGATGATAGGCAAATCTAATCTTATTGGAATATTATAGTTAAATGAGGTTCTATTCCTCTGACGCCACTTGTACAACACACAATAGGTAAGGAACTTATTTTTTTCCTTTGCACCAATTGCAAGTCACTCTGACTCGCTTACTTTTACATAATTGTTTACCACACTTACCCCCCCCCCCCCCACCAATCTCCTGATCACAAAAAATACAGTCAGGAGCAGGTCTATTTTGCTGGGTACTCCTCTGAAGTAGAACATGAGCTTCGTCCTTAGATGAACTGTCCACCAGGGAAGCTGGTAGGTAATATCACATTAGTATTTTGGCTATTAATAGTTGAGGAATCATCCTGTCAGGTTCTTTCAACTTCAAAGGATTCATTATTGGGGTAATTAATCAGATTCTCCTCATGGGATCGTTCTCAAATTTACTAACCACTCACTCTTTTCAGAATCACTGTCATGTCCAGACATCTGTACCATTCCCATGAAGGAACTTATGTCCTTCACGTTATGCAAAAGGCCTTCAACATGTACTGACTGTGGACTATTAACTAGAGTCAAATGGCCTATTCTAAACTTAGTTGTGCACCTCCTGTGAGGAGTTTTTACCCAAACAATGTCTCCCATTTCATATGCTCCTCAAGTATCCCGAGGTTTAGTACAGGTGGTAGCATCAATGCCCAATATTTGGCAGTAGCAGTATCCACTTGATTTTCTTTATCTTGTGGAATTCACAAAGCAACTCCACATTCTTAATCCATTCTACACTTAGTAGATCAGTAGCAGCCCCAATGAATTCGGCTATCAGCCAAATATTGAAACCTCTGTCCGTGATAATTGAGATGAATGCTGAAATAGCTTGTAGTTAAATAAGGTTATATTCCTCTGATGCCACTCATACAACACTGAATGCTCCTTTCTCAATACAGAGTTCTCGAATTCATGCACACATATCACCAAATGTAAAAGTCACTCTGCTTCTCACTGCTTCATCTTTCTTTTCTTATGCCAACACCAATCAGTGTTCTTTGCTTCATCTTCAGTCACACAGTCAAATGGCATCCTTCAGTCCAACCAATCAGCATGCAAATTTCTATTGGTTGAACCATACTAAGCAGTATAAAAACCAATGTTACAGAATCATACACTTCCAGAATTAATCTAAAGAGTGGGGAGATTCATGCCATTTTCAAGGAACAAAACTTTGCTGCTGTGTGTCGTATATTGAAGTGAAGAGCTTATTTTCATTTGCACCAGATGCAAGCCACTCTGACTAATTTACTTCTACATAATTGTTCACCACAAATATATACATATATATATATATATATATATATATATATATATATATATATATATACATACATAAAAACATATATATATATATATATATATGGTGTATCAAAAATTCTTTTAAAAACTTGGGGGGTTCTCACACCAAAACAAAACCAAAGTCCATATAAAAATATAATCCCAAATCCTTTGTTTTTGAGTTATTAAGCTTAAAGTTTACAGTAGATACTGTTAAATGTACAATCCAAAATTTTACAAACTTTGGAGGCAGGTTCCTCACACCAAAACAAGGTAAAATGTTCATATATGTCTGAAAGGCCATCATTGTACTTCAACACAGAAACTCATAACAAATGTTCAAAATGTCCTGTATGTGCTTCTATATATGTGGACTCTTTCAAACACTCCCACACAGTGTCAAATGGTTTTGCAAGGTCCCATGACACATTGATGAAGCATCTCTGCATAAACCAATTAGTTTAACTAGCCCCACAGATAAAAATTCAAAGGATTGAGATCAGGGGAACGTACAGGTTGTGGACCTGGTCCTCCCCTACCTATCCACTTTTCATATGGTCTTTTCTCCTTATTTTGGTGTGAGGAACCTGCCTCCAAAGTTTGCAAATGTATTTTTTATACACTCTATATTTATATATATATATATATATATATGAAAGCAAATATTGCAGTCAACACCCAGCGCAAACAGTCTGTTTCACAATTATCAGGTCTGACGATTGCATTTAGCATGAAACAAACAGTTTCTACTGGTTGTTTACTTCAATGACCATTTTATATTTACATATGGTGTATCACTGATATTGATTATTTTAGCCCATAAATATAGTGTACCTTCAAATTATATTTTATTTTATATATTTATATATATATATATATATATATATATATATATATATATATATATATATATATATATTTATTTCAACTGAATGTGAATGATGAACATTTCTGTTTATTCAAGTTACCACTGCATTTTTATGAAACAGTAACTGGGCTGTTCCTGTCACGGTTAACTGATTAAAGTGTATGTGGTTGGAAATGAAATGATAATATTTCTTGGAGATGAAATTACCGAAGTGGAAAGAAATACATATAACTTGAGAAATTATTTTTCTAATAAAATGATGCTGCTTTGTGTCAAATGATCTTTTTTATTATTTTTTTTTATTTTTTGCTGCTTTATCTATCTGGTTTTGGTATAAAATTGAAGTTTACAATCAAAATAAAAAAACATTCGTTAATGTTGGGATTTAATCTGATGAAAAAGAATCTTAATTTCAATGCAAATTTTACTCAAGCCATTTATTTATGAATTTAATTCTGCTCCTAAGAAAAATCAAAATTTTAGCTTCTGATGATTAAACAATTAAATGAGTGCTTCTCTCATTTCATCTGACTAATGCTCTTATCTTTAAACTGTAAGATAAAAGAAATATAAATATTTAAATATAGTATTTCATTATGTATCTCTGTAGCAGGCCACTATTATCCAAGTATGCCAGTCTACTATGGTGGCTAGCTAATCCCTGATGTGTATTCCTGCTCAATACCCACAGAGCCCACCTATGGTTTATGTTGCAACTATACCGAGAAGACCTTAGTTACAGTTTCTGGGAGAGAGCACATTACCGATCATGATCAACAGTCTAAACAAAGCCAGTACACTCAACCCCTGACTTGTGACTTCATGCTAGCACAATCATTGACAGCTTTCAAATAATTGGAAAAAGGTTGGAAAGTGAACATTCTGTTATACCTTACATATGGACCATAACGGCTATGTCCCAATTCCTATAAATACAGTGGTATATACTGTATGTTGTCTTCCACTTGGGATTCACCTTGACTCACTTCTAGCAGTTGATTATTTACTTCACGCCGCTGGCGAATCTTCTATGTTGTTCCTGTTATAAATATTATCATTTCATTTCCAACCTTCGTTTTGGTTATTCTTATTCAGTAACCTTTCCCTAGGTTACAACACTAACCATATACACATTGTATCTATAAAATTATTTACAAACCAAGTAAAATGAATAAAACATTTGATCAGATAATAATAATTCTTTTACAAAACAAATAATCTTACTCTGGAAAGCTGTAAAATTTACAATCATTACAAACTTCTTTCTAGTGAGTATCACAAAAACTGAAAAAAAAGACACCTTTCTTTAAAAAATACTTCCAGATATTATAAAAATACTTGTCTTCTTTAGATAGGCTAAAAGACTAGTTGTCAGAGATATGTAATAAATAAAGTATAAAATACAAAATAGTTGTAGCTTAAGGGATTCTGCGATTTCTCAACAAACTATAAATATATTGGTTACATTTCATTCAATATGCAGAAAGAAGACAAAATAAAATAATTCTGAAGCTTTATTAATTTAATTATTTTAAAGTTTATATTTATTTTCAACTCATGATTTTTAACAATATACACTTTATATATTATCTTTGTTGTGTTCTATATTGGAGGCACAACATTCATAAATTTGCATTAATTTTAAAACAGATAAGTTACTTGACTATGTTTATTAATATATAAGATATATTAAAAAGAATAAAATTAAATTACATTGTACAAAATCTCACAGAAATTTTTAAACTTTAGTAAGGATTTACTGAGCACCACCAAAAATTTCTGCTTACACAATATAAAAGATTTGTTTTGGTTTTTTTTTCAAAACATTTTCTTTCTGAGGGCATAAAAATACAGTTATATTTTCTATATCAATGAATTGTACATGATATGAGGAATGTCTGGAGTAATATTATTAGTGTTTATAAAAATAGTTGCTAACCAAATCATTTAATTCATGTTACATTCAATGAATAAAAATGAATATTTACATTCATCCACAATTATTATTAAGAATTTTGATTAAAGCAAACTGAATTTGCTCAAAGTTTTTATATGGTGCCATTATTATTATTATTATTATTATTATCATTATTCAGTTGTTTTTCTTTCATTGGATAAGGAAGTATATAGCTATATATTTGCATTTGAAGGACAATTGCAGGTGAGCTTTTGTAGTTAAGATACTATTGTAGTGAGACAGGCTCTTAAATAAAAAGAATGTGTGTCTATATCTCTGAGATAAGGTACTATGATTACTTGCATTATTTACATGGCCCAGAGGATAAAGATGTTGGTCAGATCCAGTAACTAGACCAAAAGAGTTGTGAGTTCAATACCAGGCCACAGCAGTAGTGAACAAAAACTTGGAGAGTTGAGTTAAAGGGAAATAACTGAAACATCTGAAAGAGTCATGGCACATGGAACTAGAACAATTTACTCAGGTGGATGAAATAAAGGGTTCAGTTCAAAATTGCAATCACCTGAAGAAGGCCAGAGCATACAATAGCCAAAATGTGAATATGGCAATGAAGATGAGGATAGCAGTCCGAATAATGTAAATAATGCAAGTAAAAAATGAGTTCAAATCTCATCTAGAGACAATTTTTTTTATTTTCAGTGTATCCTGCTTACTTAACTGCTATAGAATGAACCAATGTCTTGAATGTTCCTCGCCTCTCCCCAAAAAAACATGTCAAAAATTAATAATCAAGTAAAGAGAAGCTTCTTTGATGTTAATCATACTTCATCTTAAAAATAATTCAAGTTAGAAAATTTAGCTACAGAAATTATTTTCATTGTATTTTTTGTTTGTTTTTTTTTTTCTTTTGCAAGTACAGACTTGTTTTGGACATTTTCTGTCCCCATAATTCCTTTTTTCATATCATTTTTTCAAGTAAAATATTGAAAATGAAATGAGTTGAATAATAATAATAATAATAATAATGATGATGATTGTGCAGATGGAAGAAGAGAAGAATTGAGCACTGTTTCAAATTATCTTAAACTAAAGAAAAAAAGGAATTGAAAATGGATAAAAGAGAAGAAAGGCTTTTGTGATTCTGAATGGGGAAACTTTTGACCAGTACAATAAAACTAGTGACATCTCCAAAATGGAAAATTGCCCAAGCAAGTGCACATTGATTCTGTGGAGATGAGGCTGAATAAAAATCCTTATTATGTTATTTTTTTTTCTCTTTGAAGAAGAATGGATTTTAGGACACTTTCAAAGCTTGTTTTGATTACTACACACAAAAGAAATCTCTTATCAGTTCCTTTATAAAAGATTACTTTATCCAAGACGAAAGTCTACTATTTACAAGATATTTATTTTGGGCTTCATGCTTTAATAGTGCTACCCCTAGAAATATATTTTCCTTTAAAGACTACTTAAAAAGTCCGATTTAATACATATATAAATTACAGCTTTATTGCTTTTCTTAGATCTTTCTTTAGCAATCATTCCAATATAAACTTTCTCCTAGAGTAACAGTTAATTTTATATTTTTCCAAGAAACATACCTACTGAACTTTTGAAAATTTTGTCAGTAGAACACATAATGAGAAAAAAAGGCTTGGAGAATTTGACACTCACATGATATATTGAGGACCAGAGGAAAGCAGCAAGGAATCTACCTAACAAGTTTGTGTAAATGGATGGCAGAACAGGGATTTAGAGGTATAGTAAGAAGATAAACATTGCTAAGAGCTACAAAGGATAAGGAGTAGTGGAGAGCCATGATCAACCTATTGGATGATCTTGTATAAATGGATGGCAGAACAGTGATTGAGAGAGAGAGAAAAAAGAAATCTTACTAAGAGCTACAAAGGATCAGAAGTTGTGGAGAGTCATGATTGCTCACATCTTAAGCAATTTTAAACTTTCTTGCTTATATATTGCCAATCATGTAATATAAATAATAATTTTATTGCAGGAGTTAATATTTAATTATCTCAAAGTAGGACATATCTTGGTTTACTGTATATACATTGATGATGAAATATTAGTTTTTACAGACATCTTGGCTACCAGACATTAAACCAAATAAAATGAAAGCAAAATATTTTAATATTTAATGAAAAAATAATAATATTCAGAGGATAAAATGAACAAATATGAAACTGAAATAATTCAACCACATTTTGTTGTCTGCAAATATAATATTGAATTTTGATTGCCTATTAATGTTTTAAGGTGCCAATTTATTTTTAGCATACATTTTGTATGTGCATATATATATATATATATATATCTTTCATTAAATATGGCAGACAAAGAAGTTCCTTGTCTGTCATATTTAATGAAAAATGTTTAAAAGAAAGGTTGCTGCCCAAATATGTCTTACCAGTTTATGACTGGAAGGGATAATTCCAAAGAGGATATAAATCCAGGGAGATCTCAATGTACACTACAGAGCATTATAATGATAATAATAAGACAGAGTCTTTAATTATCAATTTCGATTATAAATTATTTCATGAACATCAGGATGTTCATTTCTTTGGTGTTGTTGTCCTCCTCTTGTACCTGCCTATCCCAGTTTATTGGAGCTGCTGCCATGTATCCAGGGTAGATGTTACATTGTAGGGTATTGCTTATACTGACCAATTCTTTATCTAATGTCTCTGGGTCACTACTTATAACTTTTGCTTGGTGTTGTAAGCAGTTGATGATCCCTTTCTTTATGCTGTATGGATGGTGGGAGTTGAAATTGAGGTATTGTCCATTGAATGTGAAGGGGTTACCAGAGAAAATACAAAGGATCTGCAGTCCATATAACATCAGGACAACCTTCAAAAGCTGGATGACACTTCACAGATGCCTCTTCCGAGTAAGACCCCACCATAGAGGAAAACATGACTAAAGACTGTGTGTACACCAACTTGTGCAGCTGCAAAAAGAAATATAAAGGGGAGACAGACCACCCCCTTAAGGTAAAGCTTCAAGAACACCAAAAAGCTGTAACACGAAGGGTAAGTGGAAAAATCAGGTGTGGCTGTTCACATATGGAAAGAAAAGGGAGATCACCACCCTCTGTGGGATCAGGTTGAAATCATGGACAAAGAACATCATTGGAAAATTCTTAAACTTAAGGAATCAGCACATATGCTAGGCCACAAAAATCTCCTGAGCCGACCAAACATAGAAATGAATACAATATGGGAACCAATATGGAGTGCAAGAGAAAAGTAATAATAATAACAATGAAAATTGCAATATGAGCTCTGGTAAAAAACATGCAATGATAACAGCAAAAATTGCAATATAAGCACTGGTAAAAAATGATTGCTGAAGACATTAAGTATATAAGTCTCAGAAATTCATACAAAGATGTCCTTAAGGACACATGGCACAGTGGATAAAAGGCATTGGTTAGATCCAGTGACAGTGTGAGTTCAATACCTGGTTAAGGCAGTGGAGAACTTGGAGAGGTGAATTAACAGGAGATAACTAATAACTGACATCCATTAAACATGGCACGTGGAACTAGAATAGTCTACCCCAATGAGCGAAATAAAGGGTTCAGTTCGACATTTCAACCACCTGAAGAAGGCTAAAGCATATAACAGCTGAAACATTGTGATAAATATGCCAACAAAGATGAGGACAATAGTCGAAATAATATAAATAGTGTACATAATACCTCATATCAGAAATATAGACAGATACTAAAGATAGCAGAATTGTCTGATTTCCTAATTTTATATATATATTTAATTTTTCTTGTGTTCCAACAAGTGTTTTCTTTTTTGGACACAGTGTGTGTGTTCTGTAATTCCAAGCACTTTCAGCACTTTAACCATTACCAAGGATGAGTTTATTTTTACTTTTAACTGGGTGTATGGGCTGTGTGTATGTATCTAAAGTTATAGGGATGTTTTATTTTCTGAACACAGTCAGCACATTGTGGCCATGTTCATAGTTAATATTATTGAGTTTTGGCTTTTTCCTTTTTTATTATTAAGGCTTCCATTATTTTAAATCTATTTTTACATGTGGATGAGGTTATTATGCATGTATTTTCTACTAGTATGTTTCTGATAGAGTCTGGTAAGTTTGTGTTTAAATAGGTTCTGATGGAGCTGCAGTCAGATAGGTGTAATGTAAGTTGTCTTGATAGACATGTAGTAGTGTGACCAATGTAATTATTTATGAGTTTGGTTTGATCAGCAAGACAGTTCCTTAAGGGACATCTGAACTCATAAATAATGTTTGTTCTTTGTAGTTTTGATTTTGCAGGTGTGTACAATAATGGATCATATGCAATATAGGTGAACAATTCAACCAGAAAAATTGAAAATAAATGCAATATTAGAGACATGTCATAATAGATTATTCCATCTTAAATAACTCAACAATATTTTGTGTCAATTTTTAAAATCAACTTGAGATTTTTCTTGTTAAATAGTTGAAAAATTTTAACATATTGAACATTATGAATAAAAAATAGTGCAATTTATAATGCTTTTTAGACTTAACATGAGCAAAACAAATAACCAGATTTGAAAAAAAAAAACCCCAAAACCCCAGAATGACGTCAAAATCCACAAAATTTTTTCCATATTTATTAGCTAGTTTTGCTTAGTTTAATTTGTAACATATATAAATGTAGGTAAAACAAAAAGCAAATGTTGATAAGAGGATCACAAATCAGATTCGGGGGTAGAATGCACTGACCCTACTCAAAAAATTTTTTTCAAGAACTTTGAATAATTTTCTGTATTTATATTGGCAACATCAAAACTTTGAAGGGGGCAATAATTTTACTGCCTCCAATAATATCTGAAAACATTACTCCATCAGTTCATTGTTATCTTCTAAATCAAGTCAACTGACTTTATCCATGAAGGATACAACCTTTAGCCAAGTTACTGCTGTTAAAATTTAACTAAAACTTGTTGAGAAATTGTTTTCATGCCCAACTTACATGTTTCTCTTAAAGTGAATGATTTAGTTTCTATCATGTTTTTAGCCAATATTCTTAATATTTTTTATCTTTTCTCTTTGTACATTCACAACACCAGCTTGCATAAAATATAGAAATGATGTTAGCCAGATGATGTATGCTGTAGCAACCAAGGGATGTAAGCAGCACTTAACATTTTTTGACCATGGAATGATTGTTGGGGCTAGAAAGGTATAAACTATTCTAATTTTCTCTCAAAGGACAGTAGCAAGGGCACATATAAAATATGGAGAGACATTGGCAACATGTGAAAACTGCAGGTACCAACAGGTGATGTAATAATGGGACCCCCCCACCAATGACTGACAGGAAGATTGACTCAGTGAAAGGGAATACTACATCAAGTTACATCCCAATTCAATTTTGATGCCAATTAAAACTTTGTGATGTTGGACGACTTCACTTGTCACTTTTGCTATGCCAAGCAAAAGCTTGTTATCACTTCCTAAAATGCTTGTTATATTTGAAACTTCATAGACACTGGTACTAGTAGTAACACCTTTCAATAATATCTACACTAGTAATAGTTGTTCAAGTAGTAATTGCCAATATAGTATAATGATCAGAAGAGAATCACAATCTGCATAGCAGTAGAGTAGAGAGAGTGAACATATAGCAATAATGGATAGACAAGAAGTGTGAACAGTGATCAGCTAGTTGTCAAGCTACTTCGTATTTATTCACTTCCTTTATGATCACATGTATCTACTTAATAATGGAATCCCCTGGCAACCTAGTTTCAAACCACAGTGTCAGCTATGACACTTACTCTTATACAACAAAATCATTCTACAGCATCCATTCCATTTGATGGGGTTTTGTAGTCACTGAATAATAAAGGAACCATTACACTATGGTATTAGTTAGTACATCACACCTGACAAAAAGAACAATGTCAAGGGACTGTGGAAGACTGATTCTATGTCATGTACATAGATGTTTCCAGTTCTTTTGGACAAAGAGTTAACTTTGTGTGTGTGTGTGAGAGTGTGTCTGTGTATTTATGTATGAAGGAGTCTATGCAAGTTGCCATGCAAAATTCCTGCCACAACTGCAGCCCCTCATAAATTTTAGGCCACATCATGTAGCTGGTGTTATTGAAATGAAGTGATAAACTGCACATTATTAGGTAAGCATCACTAAATTTTATGAATTCTCTCTGTCTCTCTCTCTCTATATCTATATATATATATATATATATATATATATTACCTTAAAAGACAGTTTATAGGGTGGCATTTAAACTAGCTACTGAGGAGGGCTCTTGATTGAGGCTTCATCACAATAACTAGGGAGGAGTAGATGCAATAAGCAACAATAAACTACAGAAGAACTCAAAACTGATTGCTACATTTCAATATTGTATTCATATTTAAGCTTACCTTTTAAAAGTTCAACGATAATTCTTCTGTGTTTAAAAATAGTTTGATGTATGTAAGTCCTTACTTTCTATACAAACAATTATTTTTATTTCATGAGTGACTTTTGCTGGATTTCACAATTAATTTCAATTATTTCCAAATTTATTTCCAAATTATAAAAATTCTTATTGTGCAAAAAATCACATAAAAAATAATAAAATATCGTCAAATCTGGGCTGAAATCTTTTTAACTTGCTCATAGAGTTGGTCTGATTCCAAAATGGTATGTTGGACCGTGGATTCTAGGAGTAAAGTTGAAAACACAGACAATTCTATTTTGAAACACTGTAATTTGAGAACAGTATTTTTTCATTTGAACATAAGCTAGCGAAAGTTAAAGAGTTGTGTGCCTTTAATTGTTTTTATCAGTAGAAGCCAAGATGACAAAATCTGAAAACAATCAAAATAATGAAAACTTGAGAATCCAAAATTTCAGGATTGTGGGTCCAGATCTGGCCTGGAATGTTTTTAATTTGCTCACAGAGTTGGCCTGATTCTAAAATGGTATGATATGTTGGGCTATGAGTTCTAGGAGTGAAGCTGAAAAAGTGTGAAACACTGACATTCACATTTATTATATATATATATATATATATATATATATATATGAGACAAAACATACATATATATTTAATAAAGTCAAAAAAAAATCATTTCTCTCTCTCTCTCTCTCTCTATATATATATATATATAATCCCCACCAAAAGTATTGGAATGGCAATGTAAATTCTTTTGTCTTTGTTGTTCACTGAGGACATTTGGGTGAAAGTTTAAAAGATGAATATGAGACAAGAGTTCAGAATTTCAGTTTTTATTTCCTGGAATTTATATATTTTCCATTTTATAATACAAGAGGTGAATGTATAAGAGAATGAGTGAGAAATTGAAAAATAAAATTTTATATCTTACTAATTTGCATATGTACGTATGAATGCACTTACTAATAATATACTAATGACTGTATATAACAACAAAGTTGTTATTATAAATATATATATATATATATATATATATATATATATATATATATATATTACATAATAAAGAAATATAAAATTCCCTAATGAGTATAGACTATTTCAACTAACATGAATATGCTAGCAGTTTTTACTCATTATTTGTTATTGATTACTTAATTTTTTGTTTTCCCCCAGGCAAAGTTTAAACTGTGTTCTGATCAAACTGAACTCATAAATAATTACATTGTTCATACTACTACATGCCTATGCAGATGACTTATGTTACACCTGACCACAACTCTATCAGAACCCATTTAAACACAAACACAAACATATCAGACTCCATTCAAAATATACTAGTAGAAAATATCAGCATAATAACCTCATTCACATGAAGAAAAAAAGATTAAAGATAATGGAAGCCTTAATAATAAAAAAAGAAAAAGCCAATGCTCAGTAATATTAACTCTGAACATGGCTACAATGTGCTGACTGTGTTTTGGAAAATGAAATATCCCTGTAACTTTAGATATATACACATAAACCATACATCCAGTTTTAAACTGGATGTATGGTTTATGTGTATATATCTAACAGAAACAGAAAATCATCCTTGATAATGGCTAAAAGTATTGTCAAAAATGCTTGGAATTACAGAACATTTGGACAATTTACTGTGTCCAAAAAAGAAAACACTTGTTCGAATATAAGAATAATTAAATAAAAAGCTTAATCACAGTACCTTGTCTGTCGTCTTTAATAATATATATATATAAAACCAAAAGTGTTAGATGTTATTACTGATAAAACACTTGGTATCATGCTATGTTGGTTTGAAAAACAGCACTCAATTGTACTTACCTTTTCTTAACTTATGTCTTCTCATTATACAAGATACACACAGCGCACATCTCTCTCTATATATATATATATATATATATATATATATATAAAAAAAAGAGGGTGCCAAAACGTTTTAGTTGTAATGTGGATTTATATGAGAAAAAAAAAATTATACTTTGTTTTTACATAATTTCACGACAACGTGTTTCTGGTCTGGTCTACATAACCGTCTTCAGGTTGAAAGTGAAGAAAAAATTTACATATTATTAAAATAATTAATTTTTCTTCATGTTCAATGAAGAATGTTCTTGATATGAGACATTCTGTTTGTGTGTTGAATCCGATGTTTCTTTCTAAAATTTTTTCTCTAATAAATCCAATTACAAACCCAAAACGTTTATGGCACCCCCTTCTTTTTAATATACATATTTTTCTCTCGTTGGAACCACTACAACATATTTCTTTTATATATATATATATATATATATATATATATATACACATACATACACTGCTCTACAAGAACATGCACAAAACATATTGATCTCAAAATAAATAAATTTCCACTAATTTAAAATGTCTATGTATATATTTTTATTTACTTGAGTATACTATAAGTTACACACACACACACATATATATATATATATATATATATATATATTTGTATGTATGTATAGGTTTAGAAGATTGAAAGGTTTCCTGTCATCCCCTTCAAATGAAATTAATTTCTTGTCCACAAACTATTAGGGTTGCCTATTCAAAGCATCACAAGAAAGAAGTAATCTAATCCATTTTGCAAAGAAAATCTCCCAAATCTGATAGGCCTTCCGTGACTGTAAAGGCTGGAACCAATGTATCTTTAAAAGGTTGGCTCAATTACACTCATAGCTGATGGCACAAAGTAATTTGTGTCATCCTCATCTTGTGTAAGAACAGAACCAGTGGCTCCTATTAATGAAACTGTCACCAAATTCAAGGAGTGTGATGAATTGTTGAAATCTGACACCAAAGGTGTTCCCCTAAAAGTGATAGCTAACTGGCACAGAAGTAAGTTGATAGTTTTAAAAAAAGAAAAGGTCAAATGTTCAATTAACTATGATCATAATCTCACTTAGAAACCTTTAATATTTTATATTTTAATAAATGAATAAATCTATGCGATGGATTTTTATAATTTCAAGCTGAACATAATTATGAAAGAGTACAAAAGTTATCAGAAGTGAGAGGTTAAATCTTAATAAATTGATTGATTGATCTCAGCAGGGAAGTATATAAAATCAAATTACTTAATATTTAGGTTATTTCACAGTAATTAGAGCTGATCTTATTGCTATCATAGGTGATCAATATAAAATGCCATAGAAAAATATTGAACAAGAATTTACATGATATTTAGAAATGAGAAAAATCACTGTATATATTCTCTTATATTTAGTACATATCCTATAATGCTACCAGTTGGAGCAGGGGCTGTGCAAAAATTACCAGAAAGTGCTACTGAAAATACCATAATCACAGTCGTATATTAGTAAAGAAAGTCATCAGTAGCAACAAACCTGTTGCATATAGTTTTTCTGTCAGTACATATATTTGTTTACCTTTTAGTCTATATACATATTTGTGTGTCTACATATGATAACTTGTTTTTTTTATTTTCTAACTAGAAATACCAAACATTTATAAAATCTTTAATATAAACATGATTTTTGTGTGTGTATTCAAATATTACAAAAATCATAAATGCAAATCCTTTAATAGTAAAGAACACAAAAAATATTTCAATAATGCCTACAATTCTCAAATACAGAAGCCTAAAAAGAAAAGAAAAAAAAAAGATAATTTTCTATTTTCTTTTTCTAAAAAAATATTAGACTCCACCATGAAAATGAAAAGCCTAACTTCTTAATATGAAGAGGGGATAATAAAATAAACATAATATATAAATTCCATTCGTTGTATAAATTTTAGTTTGGTAGGATCTGATGAAAAATATCTAGAAAATACTGATCATTTAAGGGAAAAGTTGAAATGTTTTCATTCTTCAAATTTGACCCAAAACTAACACCAACAATTGAGTTTCAGTTTGATAAGAAAAAGAAAATGCCATTGATCTTTTTTCTTTTTAGGCATCCTTACTTCAAAAGTATGGACATTAGGTTTTGGTGAGGATGAATGAAAAAAGCTCTCGATGTAATTAATGAATTAATGGACTAAAATATTTTCTTTCCAAAATTTCCATGTTTTTTGGCTGCTACTGAAATTACTGACTTTACAAAAATGCAACCATTTCTTCTTTTATTTCATTGCATTTTTCTCTTTCCAGAATTATAAACTTTGGATTGCCATTAGCAATTGGTTATAGTTTCAGTTTGAATTATGGAATTTTCATCTATCCCTCTCCATCTTAAGTAACCAAGATGAGTGACATTCACAATTTTTTTTTTTTAATGATTTCACCCCATGCAAGCAGGGACTATCACTTGTACATAGGGACTTACAGGGAGTGAAAGTGAGAGAAAATACCAAGTATCGGGAGAATTGAGGAAAGGACAAAAATGAACAGGGTTCAAGAAGATAGAAGATAGCAATTAGTATTGCATTTAAATTTTTGAAGATTGTAGTTATCAGGGAAGCAAGGAAATGGAAGGGAGTTCCACAGGTGAGAAAAGAAACTGTTGGAGTAGAAGTGGCAATTGCATTTAGCTATTTCACTTACACTGTTTGGAAGATGATAGAAATAGACATTGAAATCTTCATAAAATCAAAAACACTTTCTGGCCAGTTATTCAAAAAATTTCCTACAAATATTTTTTTTGGCCAGATTATTTTTAAAGCTTTAAAACCACAATTCACAGTAATTAAAAGAAAATATTCTCTAATAATAATAATAATCTCTACAGTTAAATCCAAGTGATTGAATGAATAGGAAAATGCAAATATTAGCCAGAATTTTATTGCAAATTTTGACTGGTAATAGAACAAAAAAATATTTAAAAATGAAAACAACAAAATAAACATTTGTTTTGGTGATGAATAGTTAGATATGAAAAGTTTTAGGAAGAAAAATTTTTATGAAAAGAAACTGTGTATTTTATTTAATGTTTTTCATTTGAAAATAGATTCTTTCAAATGATTCGAAATATTTTTACTTACATTTTTGTAATTCTTGTGTAAGAAGATACAAATTTTTAATTTGGGTGGTTCCCAAATATTTACTTTGAAGCTTTTAAAAGCTAAACATCTTTCCTTGCTGTTAAAGGATTTCATATTCATAAATGCACACACACACACACAAACATTTATAGACTTTTTACATGATTTTTTAGACACATACACACCTTTTATATATATATATATATATATATATATATATATATATATATATATACAGGCCTATCTAAAATTATGTAGGTACACATCTTTTGTGATTGATAGATTTCATATATTTACTTATATATCTACATATTTATAGGGGTGTCAAAATGTTCTTGAATTGGATGATGAACAACCCACTTTCCAAATTTTAAGCAACTGACCAAATATCAGATTTTTTCTTAGGCAAAAAACTTTTCAACAACCTCTTTTGTATATTTCTAAATATAAATCATATATAATTGTATATCTATATACACAAAAATATATGTGCCATCATCCATGAATATGTGTGTGTGTGAGTATGTATGTATATATATATATATATATATATATATAAATTATGAAATGGACAAAGTCTGACACTTATTTTTTTTAAGACATATTTATGTTTATAATTTATTTATATATATATTCAAGCATGTTTAGTTAAATAATCTAGATGTATTATGTCTTTTTATTTTTATTTTAATCCTTTTAAATCCACAGATTAGTCAAAAATATTAAAATAAATATTAACATCAACATATATAATATGTATAAATATATCAATATATAATATGTATAAGTATATAAATGTTTCTAAACATGTGACTGTATATAACTAAGTCAACAACAGCAGTTATATACTTATTGGTATTTTTATTTAATTGACTTTTCAGGTGTTTTGCATCTATCTTCAGTAGGTTCTCTTTTTTATTCTAACAAAATATTTACCTCTTTCTGAACATGTAAACCTTGATATATATATATATATATATATATATATATATATATATATATATATATATATATAAGAGATGAGTGTATACACACTTGCAGGATCTTAGATTTAATAATAATGAAAAGCATTTACTGTACAAAAAAATATTTTCAACATCTTCCTTGTTAATGCAGTTCATTCATTAATCACATAAATCATTATAGAATGCAAAGTTTCAGATCAAAATTCAAGTAATAACTTCATGTCATCTTCTATGGGCCATGTCCCTTCAGGACATTGGCAGTCATGGCTCTTCACAATTTCCTCCCCTTTGCTATGTCTCCTAAATCCTGATCCACCATCCATTCACTCAAGTTCATCAGGTAGTTCATGTATTGCTTTCCTCTGTCTCTCCAACTGTCAATATGTCCTATGACTATCAAATTGCTCAAGACCTCATACCTCATTATGTGCCCTAAAAATTTAAATTCTCTGTTCATGATATTGAATATAAGTGTCTTTTTGTTTCCATTGTCGTTGTTGTTGCTCACATGTTCGGTGCATGGCATTCTCAGAATCCTTCTGTTGAATCAGCTTTATGTAGCTTCAAGTTTTCTCTTCATCTGTGAGGAGTGTGCCTATTATTCACTGCCATATAGGTGTACTGATATTGCATAACATTTCAGTACACTTTGTTTTTAACACTATTTCTCTGTTTCTTAATACTTTGCTTCACTTTTGGAAGGTATCTTTCGCTATCTGAATGCTCTTTCGAATTTCCATGTTAAAATACTTCCCAGATATTTAAATTAGTGTACTTGTTTGATTTCAGTGTCCCCAATTTATAATTAGCATGTGGAACAGTTCATAAATAGATAGTTATCAATGCACTTGTATATTGACTGTGGTCAAGATTCTAGAATCATTGTGAACTTCATGATCTCTTTGTCTCTCTCTCTCTCTCATATGCTATGCCAGGGATACATACAGTTTTGAATTCAGAGTTGCTTTTCTCATAGACTGGTTGCCAACAAAAGCTGAAGAACCTAATCTGATCTACTAGTTAACATATAGCAGGGGGAAAAGAGATGGATTCATACTTTTCCCAAGAGAATTTGTGCAAAATTGAATGTAATGGACTCAACTGAAATTCCATCAAAACCAGCTTGCCAATTTCTCCTTCTGAGCTACTATCCATTACATCCCACCTCATTACACATACACACACACACAAAAGCCATCCCACAAATTAGCATGGAGTGAACTTGACAGAAGGGTGAAACCTTTTCAGCCAATAAAATGAAAAAAAGCTCTTAGAGTCATTGAAAAAAGAATGGAATCAATTATCAAACTTATACTTTGATAAATGAATGACAAAAATTTGAGCTGCAGCAATCAAGGTTAAAGGAGGATATTTTGATGAGAGCAATATCTAATCATAAAATACTTTTTTCTTTTTGTCATAATAAAATTTCTAATAATAACCATGTATAATCACATTATTGTATAAAACAACTACTTTATGGGCCAATTTTAAAAATGACCAGGGGTCTCCTCAAACTTTTGAACTATAGTGTGTGTGTATTATATATATATATATATATATATATATATATATATATATATATATATATATATATGGGAGTTCTTTTAAATCTTAAAAAATTTTACAAGCAAAAATAAATTTACGTTGAACATGTTTAATTCATACATGTTTAAAAAGGATCATGCTATTTCATATACTTATTTTCATTTTGTTCAAAATTACGTTATTCAATTTTAGGATCCTTATCATTTTTCTTTTGTTTCCATTTAGCTGTATTTATTTTTACTTAAGAAATTGGTTTTATCAGACTGACCAATTAGACGTCATGAAATGCTGCTCAACTGTTTCAATTGTGTTCAGTTCTGATTGGCTAATTCTTCAAATACATTGTTATATAAAGCCAATAAAAGTGAAAATGTTATGATGACAAGTTTGGTTTGCATATGGGATGAATCTTTGACTGCTGTCAAGATAATTTCTTTCTAGGTATTAACTTGACAGCCACAATAAGAACACTTTTTATTATTAGATTCACGTTTGTTTCCTGAAATTATTCTTTATAGCTGTCATGTTAAATATTTTATATATTGGCATGTTGCCTAACTTATGCCAGTGTTTTCATGTTGGGAATATACTTTTGCCGTTGTGCATAATATCAGATTTTGTTGTTGTTGTTCATCCATACTGTCACATGATAAACTAGAAAAGTGAGCCTCTATTACATATAGATATACAAAGCTAATATCTGCTTGACCTTTGAACTGAGTTGATTGGTAACTGACACCTGCTAAAAATGTAATTTTCACTAAATTTTATGGAAAAGTAATATTTTTCTCAAAATCAACCTAGTCATTAACTCAACTAATTATTTCTTTCAAGGCTACTTTATTTTTTGAAATCTTTTTCTATTAACAGACATTAATCATGACATAATCAAAGATAATCTTGAAAGACAAATTGACATTAAAAATAATTCAAAACCCACTATAAGTTTCCAATTTTTATTTTTTACAATTATATGCCAAAACTAAAATATCAAAACTTTTTAAAATTATTGTCATATTTTTTAAGTTATAATTAAAAAAATGGGCTGAGAACTTTTCAGCACCCTCAATATACATATTTGGAAATCATTTTGTATTGTCCTAAAAATGATTTCAACGTCAAAGTCTTTGTAAAATAATGGAGAAATTCACGGTCTGTTTTTGTTTTCAGCTCACTATTTAAAAATACTTTTTTTCTTTGGTCATTTTGTAAGATTTTGAGTAGTGGACATGCCCACAAACTTTTCAACACCACTTCATACAATGTAAAAAAATACAATTTTTTATTTTTTATCAAATTCACTAGGAGTGAAGGAGTTAGAAATCAGAAACATTATTAAAGAGAGATAACAATGAAAGAGTGATTAGGAAGATGGTAGATAACGACTGACATTGCATTTAAATTTTTTATTTATAAAATCTTACTTCTACTTTCTTTTCACAATACAAAAGTATAATTTCATGTAAATTATTTAAAACTCAAATATTCTTTGTCAGCTAATCAGAATCTCTTGGTTGAGTGATTTTCCAACATGCCAAATTTTGTATGAGTCACTCAGTGAAGATCAAACTCACTACTCAGTAGTCATAGTTGATCACACTACCCTTGCTAATAAATCCCATCTCTGTTAATTAAATTTGGAAATTTAGAAAAAGATTCAATACAAAAACAATTTTAAGCTAACTTCCAAAAATTATGTGATTGAAAATATTACTTTAATGATTTTCTATGTTTAGAGAATATAAGGAATAACTGAATAAAAATTTTCAGTTCAAGTCATTGCCTCATTTCAGATATACAGAGTCTGTCTGAAAAGTAACAGGACTTGTGTCACAAACAGTTTATTTCAATTCCAAACAACAAACTCCATGGTTTCCCCTTCAAAGTAATCCCACTCGAGTCTAATGCACTTTTCCATCTTTCTCTGCTGCACTTCTATGCACTGGATTCTTCTTGGATGTCTCTCAGCTGTCACTATGGCCCTCTTGATGACCTTCCAAAAGGGTGCCCTTGAATATACCCTTGAAGTTGCAGAAAAGAAAAAAAATCACACAAGATAACAGGAATAAAAAGGTTGTTCCAGTATGGTGATGTTCTTCTCAGCCAGGAACTGACAGATACTCAATGCCTGGTGAAGAGGTGCATCATCATGGTGAAGCAACCACTATTTGTCCTGCCACAACTCTCATCTCTACTTGCACACTGAGTGAAGTAAATGCTATTATTACAGTTATATACTCCCAAGATATTATGTTAGATGATAACACAATCTGCTTATCCTTCTTTCACCCATAGCTCACACAACACACCCAGTCCCATTACTTTTTAGACAGACTTGTATGTTGTATCAAATTGATGAAAAACATTCCATATGAAATATACTATTAATGATTTGGGGTATAAGGTAATCTAAATGATTTTTTTAAATCATTTCACTTCAAGTAAGGTGATGAGAAAGAATCTGATATAAAAACATTAAGAGAACAGAAACACCACGAGATGTGGCAGTAATATTCAATGTACAAACAAGTAGTAGACTCATAAAGGTGTTAAAAAAAAAGAAGAAAAATGTCGAGCATAACAGAATAAACTAATTTTTCTAACAGCATTAAAGGAAAATGAGCAACAATTATTATCTAGTGAATATAATGTAAAAATATGAGGCCAATTTTGAATAAGATTCACTTGTTTTGTTATTTGTTTTAAAACCTTCCCTTTTTTTTTCACATGCTTTTAATATTCATTAAATTTAAAAGCATAATGAGTTGCTCTCCTAAAGGTTAGCATCAGCCATGCTGATGGAGGGTAAAATGGTTCTCTTTGAGGATTAAATGATACCAGTTTTGTTTTGTGTGCTTTGATATTTACAAGTCATTTCTTGCTCCCATTAACAACTGATTGGAAGTTCTTTTCAAGAGCAGCCACCAGTTGTACTTTTTCAGATGTATTGAACTATTAGGACAGGAGTAAATAAATAAGAAACAATGTAGATCAATTAATGTGAAATGACCTACAAGAATGCCCATACAACATGAGCTTTATTACCAGATTTGTTAAGAATGATTGGATTAAGTCAAATATCCAGTCAGAGACACCACAGTCCTTGAGCTTGAGGAGAAAGCCATCATGCCAAACCCTGTTCAAGATATCTAAAGCTAGAGCCTAAGCCTCACCATCCTTTTCTAAATCCTGATAGACTAATTCAATGATAAGAGTGAATATATCAACAGTTTATATAGAGAAATGAAAGCCATATTGTTTATCTGAAAGAAGGCAATGTAAAGTGAGATACTTAATTAATTCCAAGTTTATTAGAGCGTCTAGTACTTTGCCCAAAAGAAGTAAAAGACTAACAAGGATGATAATTCAAATGATCAAAAAGTTCCCCAGACTTCTTAATAAAACAATCAGAGAATAATAACAAGAATTTAAGAACACTCAAAAAATAAGAAACAAAGTAAAACAGGTTTAGAAATATCAAAAAAAAGATTTGAAAAAAATTAAAAGGGTAATAAATAAGAAGAGTGAACTGGACAGCCAGAAAATACCTGAAGAAGCTGGTGTAGCAAATTTTAAAAAAGAGAAAAGGCATAATATTCAGGACATTGGATAAAGACATGAAAGCAGCTAAACTACCATATTTAAGTAAACATCACAAAGAGAAATATCTAAATTGGTAAAACAAATTCACAATTGATATTTCAACAGAAATTTTTAGTTATAAATGCAGAGCTCTATTGGATGAACCTGATAGCTGAGTCCTTCATGAAAAATACTCAATCAACATTAGTAAACAGGTGTCATATGACATAATGTTTCAGGTTACTACTATCAGCAATAAAATTAAAATCCCTTCAAAGTTGAAGAGAAATCCTTGAATACGATAGTTTTTGAGTGATACAGGACACAACCAATAAATTATTTTGTATATTCATGCAAGAAAATAATTCTTCATATTCTACAAAGTTGACTATTGCCCACTTTGCCAAAAAGAGATTTCAAAAACATCAAATGAATAAAATGTCCCTCTCTCCAGATACTAATCCAATAGAAAACTTGTAGTGTCCCTCATTAAAAAAGAAATGGAAAATATTTGTTCAACAAAAATCTTTTCAGATAGAATGGACACAATTGTCAAGAAAACTTCCATCTCTGTCAATTAATTTATTTTGGAAGTGGACTAAAATGATAGATAAAAAACAGTATAGAGTTTATGTAATTTGGAAGAAGTGTTTATGAGATTGTTAAAAGACTGACTATGCAGTTTGTGTGTACAATTCAAAGATAGATGAATGTATGGAAGATAAAAAATACAGAATAACTATTTGGGTTTTACCCAGTCAACAAAAGATACTGTCAGTGTTTTAGGCATCTGCAGTGAATTAAGAGATATCTTCTGTTCAGTACATATTGTTTTGATTTTTTTAAAACTGAAAACTAAATTAACTATAAAAACAAAAATATCCCAAAGTACTACAATATTAACTATTTTCTAAAGAAATTTGTAGGCCATATTGACTAAAATTTTATAATAAAATCAACAAAGGTGAAGATACAAGCTTGAATAACTTAAGAAAAAAATAACAATGAATCATTTCAGAATTTCAAACAATATTTAGTTTCTTAATTTTAATCCTTTTTTTTGTCTTTGGCAAATTTATAAAATAACAAAAAATTCAAGAGAAAGATTTTATTCAAAGCCATATCAATGCTTTTTTTGTGGTATTTTTTGTGATGGTGGCTTTCATATAAAATCTGCCTTTTGTCATCTTTAACAAAGGTGCAGAAATGAGAAACTAATGTATCCTCAACTCAATCTTTTTTTTTTTTTGCAATCTTTATGTAAGTTCATGTAGGCTTGAAGGAAGAATATATTATTTACATTAATGGTAACATATATTTATGCACATAAACATTAATGGTAACATATATTTATACACATAAGCATGCATATGAGTGTGTTTGATAAATATACAGGGATAAATGTATGTACATCTTTAAATCTATAGCCTAATGATGAAAGACAATATTTTACATTACATATTTATTTTTCAACATAATCCTCTTCCTTGTCATTGCACTTAATTTTGTGGTTATTATTAATCACATATAGTGTAATTTTCAAATTAAAATTCAAATATCTTTCAAATTGTAGACTTGTCAATATACCTTATCCATTGTGTATATATATATGTATATATATATATATATATACACATGCATACAATCAATGATGAAATTATTCACGCACTCACAAATTTTGAATATTTTTTCCAATTCTCAGAATCTAATGTTCATATAGTGCTAGGTTTTTATATGTTAATAAGCACAAAAAAGAAATATAAAACTCAATTGTCAGGACATACAGGTGAATTATGCAAAATAGGAAAAAGATAAAATTATTTGTACAGTATGAAAAATAGAAAAATTGAACAATTTTCACAATATTAATAGTCTATAGCATGGCTTTTCATATTTATAAGTTGCTGCAATCATTTTTTAAAGTTTTGATGAGATTTGAACAAGTTTTTTCTGGGATTTTCTTCCATTCTTCAATGGTTACACATTCTAATTCCTGAAGGTTTCTGGTGACCAACAATTTATTCAAACTTTCAATTCTTGCCATAGATTTTCAATAGGATTCAAATCAGGACTCATTGAAGGCCATGTCAGAACTGTAATCTTCTTTTTCTGAAGTCACACAGTCACTGATTTAGATGTATGTTTGGGATCATTATCTTGCTGGAAAGTAAATTGTCAAGCTATATGAAAATTTTGTGCTGATAATTGTAGATTTTCATCCAGAATTTTGATATAGTCTGCAGATTTCATTATTCCTCTTATTGCAATTAACAGTCCAGTCTCCTTTGAGCTAAAACAACTCCAAAACATCATCAAGCCACCTTGATGTTTTAATGTTGCCACTGTGTTCTTTGGGAGGAAATCCTCACTTTTATTGTGCCAAATCTTCTGTACATCATTATGTTCAAAAAAAGCTCAATTTTTGTTTCATCACACCATAGTACATGTTCCCAAAATCAATTTTCTTTGTCCAAGAACATTTTGGCAAAATTAAACCGGGCAACAATTTGACATGGTTTGTGAAGTGGAGTTCATCGTGGTCAGTTTCTATACAACCCATTTCTATTTAAACAATGTTGTATTGTGTGAGTACTTACACTGATACCCATCATATACCAAACTCATGGTGATGTCTTTCAAAACAACTCTTGGGTTTATATTAACCTTGCGACAATTTTCATGCAGTTTTTGATGACAATTTGTGTTTTCGTTCATGCCCAGGCAAATTCTCTATCATTTCAAACTGTTTAAACTTCTTTATAACAGACTGTACCGTAGATCTAGTGATAGATAGCTAACCAGTTTGAAATAGTGCTGTAACTATTTTCTGACTTGTGGAAGTTAATAATTCTCTATCTCAAGTCACTGCTATGCTCATTTGTCTTCCCCATTGTGTTGTTAACATAAGAATAACAATGGTGACACTCTATGCACCATGTGATATTCTTTGCTGGAAATATCACAAATATTCTACTGAATAAATAGTCTAGAAGGCTTCATGGATAAAATAATTATGTAAATTACTTACACAAATCAAATTAAAATGATATTTTCTACTGTACAAATAATTTTGTCTTCTCCTATTTTGAATGATTGGCCTGCCAAATTTGTTGTATTTCACCTGTTGTTCTGAAAATTGAGTTTTATATTCCCTTTTTTGTGCTTATTAATAACATACAAAAAACCTGACACCAGACAGCATTAGATTCTAAGAAATGGATAAAAAATATTCAAAAATGATGGGTGTACAAATAATTTCATCGTTGACTATATATATATATATATATATATATATATATAAAAGTGAACAATGAAGTCAACACTTAGAGGTGACAGGCTGTTTCATGCTAGACGCAATAGTCAGGCCACCAATTGTGTCTAGCAGGAAACAGCCTGTTGCCTCTAAGTGTTGACTTCATTGTTCACTTTTATATTTACACATGCTCTATCTCTGATATTGAACACTTTATCCCATACATATAGCACACCTTAAGACTATATATATATATATATTTCATGTACATTTCATTGAATATGTATAAATGTATTGAATATGTATAAATGTATTGAATATGTCAAAAGTGCTTGGATAAAAAGAACATTCGGACAGTTTTTATATAATTTATCAACCGAAAAGATAAAAATTATTAGATCACATGAGAAATTTATAAAAAACTAAATAAAAACACTTTGTCTGTCATATTCAATGAAATGTGCATGAAAGAAGGATTACTGACTAAATACACAAATATATATATATATATATGTGTGTGTGAAAATATATAGAAAATAGGAAAGAACTCCAAAGTTCTTTAGTATTTTTGTTATTATTTTTAAAAAACAGTGCTCGGTACAAAAGTAGAGCCTAAATATAATTATTTATTTAATATGATTCCATCGCTACATAAGAGTTCTCATGTTTCAAAACAAGAGCCGAAAACTTCAATATAATTATTTGAATTAAATTGAATTAAAGTACCAAGCTCTGTTCCATCTTTAAGCAAAATTTTTTTTTTGAATAACTAATTCTTGAAATTTAAGTGTTTTATAAGCATATTCATTATTAAAATTAAAATTACTATGGTAACGGCTAGAGCAATTATTTAAAAAAAAGGAGCGTAAGGGTTAATAATTTGTATCAATATCTCAGTTACATTCAGAGAGGTCAAGTCAGGGTAAGGTTGGGGTTTCTAAATTCAAAGCGGAAGATGACATCATTTAGTCTGGTTAAGTGGCTATGGAGATTTATTTATTTTATGTTTTTTTTTCTCTGAAAAGGTTTTGTGTATAACTGTCATAATTTACTAACATTTGTTTTTTTGACGACTTCATAAACAGTTTTTTTTTTTTTTTTTATTGGGTAACACTTTTAAACTTTTTATTTAGACTATGGAGTTTAAAATTTGTATTTATTATTTTATTGTTTGTTTTTTATGCTAATTATTCAATGCGAAAATTTGATGATGTCGGCAAAAAACCGTTAACTCATGTCTATTGTTTAATAAATTTTTATTATTTAGAAACTTGATAATGTGTAGTTTTTCATGTAGGCATAAAGGGCATGGGTCATCCCAAGTTTTACAAGTTCTAGTTTTGTTTATAATTTTCCATTTTACTTTTGGTGTTTTATTCATTTCCTTCAAATGCCAAAAATATTTAGATAGAGATGTCTGATTTCTTTTATTAATATTGTTGAAAGAGCACTTATGCTGCCTCCACCTGGCTTTAAATTCATTCTAAATTTCGCTTCAAGATGGAACAGAGCTTGGTATTTTAATTCAATTTAATTCAAATAATTATATTGAAGTTTTCGGCTCTTGTTTTGAAACATAGGAACTCTTATGTAGCGATGGAATCATATTTTTAAATAAATAATTATATATATATATATATATATATATATATATATATATATATATGTAGAGAGAGAGAGAATCAATAAAAAGATTCAATTCTAAAAATCAAAAGTCCAATGTCATAATATCCAAGTGTCAAATGTCAATCTTACAACATCAGAAAATACCAGGGACATAAATAAAAAGGGTCAAAAATTCACATCATAGGTCGCAACACACAATTGCCTCTTCAACCATGAAGAGCTTAAAACTGTTTTGTGGTCCAAAGTTGAGTTCTTTTATTGGTTGACACTGGTAGAGAAGTGCAAACAATTACCATATTTTCAGTCTTATTAAAGTCAATGTGATCTTTATTCTGATTTTTATTTTGACAGCACAGAGAACACAAATTCTTCTCTGAGGAAAGTCATGGTTTTCTCTTTCATTACCATAATATATATATATATATATATATATATATATATATTAGATCCTCTTGTCAATTTCAGTTTATTCTGTGCAGTTTTTAGAACTGCACCATCAGACTACCTAATTACCATGATGGAAGGCTTGTATAGAACCAGTCAGAGTTTTCCTTCTCTTAGACTGATTGCTTACCAAAGGTGAGAGCATAAAGTATGTTTTACTATTTAACCCATGAGAGAAAAAAATAGATTCACACCTTTTCCAAAGGAATTTGTGTGAAAGTAAATGCAACAAACTTGGCCAGAATTTGAACTTGGTGCTCTAATTTTCCTTTCCAAACCTTGAAACATTACATTACTTGTGTATATATATATCTGTTTTGTGTATACATATATGTATATTCAATGGCAGCACTCTCAAGGATTTTCCTTCTAAGTGAATTATTAATACTACTGACCAATTCTGTCATGTCCACTATCCAAAACAACCTATCCCATCTAAATAATCTCAAAATAATCCCAAACCATTATGGATATAATCAGATGCTCAAACACCCATAGCAATAATATTTGTGAAACAGGCATATATAAAATAAGTTGCCAAAACTGTTCCTCACAATACATTGGAGAAACATGCAGAAATTTAAAAAACTCATCTATGAGCCCAAAAGTGACCTCATAAATAACAATTTAACAAATGCACTAGTCATACATAGAAATAAATTCAACCACAATTTTGATTTTATAAATGCTACACTCATAAAAAGAATATATATATATATATATATATATATATATATATATATATATATATATATATATAGTGTCAAGTATTCAAGTTCTATTAGTGTTATATATGTACACAAAAATGTTATATAAAGGGTTTGAAAAATAATTAAAATGATTTTGTAAAAGTAGGACACTTTTGCCTTCAGGAGAATTAGCAAATTAATATATCACAGGGCAAATATGTTTTGAATATTAATTTTATTGTTTCATCAATATAAATTAATAATGATGAAAACTTTTTCCTAAGGCCTCGAGGAAATTTTTCAGCAGAAATGAATCAGGAAAAAGAATAAAATAACAATAACCAAATAGTCTCTTCTTAAAAATGTTCTAGAGAGTTGCAGAAAATAAAGATGTCTCAAGTTTTGTCATTTCTTTTTCTTTTAAACATGTACTTCCCTTCAAAATAAATCCTTCTAAACATTTTGTCCAGTTTACATAGGGAAATCAAAATAAATGATACTGTATACACACTGAAAATACATTTAAAAAGTGGTTCATTTATGATGATGTAAGAATTCAGTTACTGCAAATGAATTGTTAAAATCTCTTTCCTTGAAACATATAAACACGGAAAATCTTTCCTTATCATCATTATCATTTTAGAAAGGAATTTTGATTCTTAATTATACCATTCCGAAAACATATTGCTAAACTGCTATTTGTCAAGTGTTTTGTCAGTGAAGATAGATCAATAAAATTAATAATCTGTAATTCTTAATATGTTACTTAGGAATTAAAATGTTTTTTATCAGTGATAAATATATACAAAAGTAGAAAGCAACATTTGTGTTCCTAGCTGCACTGATGGCACCATGTGTGTATAACACTGTTCTTGCGATCATCCGCTTCACAATGTTTCCTTCAATTAGTAAGGTTCATGTTTAGCAGTTTTCATGTGTTTTGCATTTTCTGTGCATATAAAATATCATCTAAAGTAAAATGAGGTGTACAAGGTAATCCATAAGGCACAACAGGTTGAGTGACAATTCAGTTCCATCTTCAATCATTTTTAGATACGTTCATGATATGAACCCACACATAGTATCTGCATCTTAGTCAGTGGCTCCAAGAAGCAACTCATATGCAATTGCAATCATAACATCTTGGATACAGTAGTAAGACAGATGAGGATATTGACTCAATTAAATGATGAATGGCAGCTACTTCTTTTTTAATAATTGTTCACACAATACAAATCCCAAGAGCTACTGAAGGCAGAGGGTTAGCGAATAAGTTTGTTATATTACTGTGTTATGGGGCGTGTTCTTTAACGCATATATTTTTTGTATTATTAATGATTCAAGAAAACAACAAAACTCCAAATTTGAATCAACAAGTATATATTGAAATAACATACAAGAACAAAATATACAATAATTTGTATTCAATGTGTAGATTAAGGGAAAGGAAGTTGCTTCCCTTTTAGCGTATTTTGATTTGTGATTGACTGTTCGAAGAAAGTTCTTGTGAAAGAAAAATGTTCAGGAATCAATATTAGAACAAAGGACTGTTTGTTAGAATAGATAACACAAGAATACAATTGATCAGAAAGTGTGTTGTGTTAGAAAAATCAACAGAGTCCTGGTTGATTGAACTTGGCTGAGCCACAGAGAGATATGTATATATGTGTTACAAAATTCTGTGTGTGTGTGTGCATTCGAAATGTTTGTGTTGACAGGTGAAATTTGCTGGACTCAACTGGTGGCTTATGACAAAGTTGCCTCTTTTTAAAGCTACAGTTAGGCTCCCAGCAAAACTGCAGGGAAAGTTGATTTTGCACTAAAATATGTGATTGGTTAAAATTTGACCAATCGCTAAATTTGTACTAACGAAACAAGTAATCAAGTTCAAAACTGAAAAATTCAAAGCAACAACTATGATGGCTAAATTGTCCTATAGAAAGGCAGTATTGATTTATTAGCCAATTGCAGACGAATAAAATGTGGGCATGGAAAAACATAGCAGTCGCTACAACTGTCAGTGGAGGTAAGAAGTGGATATGATGAAGGGAAGTTAATGGTTGACTCTAGACTTAAAACAGACTTAATATTGGAGTGCTCTTGAGAGTTTGTTCCACAAAGTAGCATTTTTTGGAATGAAGCTGTCTGAATATATATCTATAAAGAGAATGGAGATGATTTGTCCCAGTGTACGTGGCATGGCAGATCTTAGCCACGAAGGTTATAGATTATCAGAACATTTGTTACAGAAAATAGTGACAGTGTGTTGTAAGAAGCTTGCAAGATTTTGTTTGTGGGAAAGTGACAGTAGAGTGGAAAATAATGCATCACTCACAAATCTACATAGCAAGAGGAATCAGGTACTCTCTGAAACAGTATAATGAATAAAATATTTTACTAGAATCTTTAGCATTGGGTCATATACATGAGTTCTACTAGAAGGTCTGAGAGAACTTTAGACACAACAGACATTCAATACAACAATGTTGGTTGTTTGATTTTGTTTAGCGGCATATCAACCTCTATGCATTATTTAATGCTGAAATCTTAATATTTAGAACACAATTTTATGACTTCACCTAAATATATTTTGAACCTAAATGTATGCCTTCAATTAAGGATAAATGTACTGTTGGTAAATTTACTATAAATAGTTATTGTTGGTAATTTTTTATCTAGAAATATATTGCAAGTAATTCTACTGTAAAAATATAATTTTAGACTTTCATACTGTTTTGTTTTTCTTTGTGGGTTCACTATTTGCCCATAGCTGGGACCCTAACAGATGTTACCCACCCCGGCTGAGAGTGGATCTGGAAATAATAACAATGCTGGTTTTCAACATACGCTGAAGAACTATGATTTCTCCAGCCAAATTTTTGATTTGATCCAATAATTCTTAACAAATCATGTAATGAAAATTATGTCAAACAGTCACTTTTCTATATTCTTTCACAATGCAGGTGTCCTCAAGGCTCTATACTTGGACCTATTTTTCTTCTTATCTTCATCAATGACCTGCACTATGCCATCTGTTCCTATACCCTTCAATCAAATGGCAACTGGGCAACAAATGGCTTGTAAATTTTAATACCTCCAAAACAAAACTGCTTTCTTAATTGTTTTAGAGAACTATTTTTAATTTTCATCAGCATAACTGATGCCAACTTCCAGGAGATCAACTCATTGCACCTTCTCTATTTCGCATTTTCCACTAACATGAACTGGAATAAATATATTGAATTAATTACTAGGTCTGTTGCTTAAAAATTGGTTCACTGTGTGATGTCAGACAATTTTTCTTACCATCTGGCATGTTTATGAATCTACCATTCAATTGCGCCATGAATACTGATGCCATATTTGGTCTGGTACTACTGGAATACATCTTGATAAAATCCAAAGAAAAGTCTGCAATATTACTGACCTGGCATCTTGGCATCAGTCCCTTTCTTACCAAAGTCTTCCCTTTACCTTTTCTATAAGTTGTTTCATGGCAATTGTTCTAATGAGCTTTGCTCTTTGGTACTTCAACCTCATGAATGTAAGTGCACTACTAGATTGGCAACTAGGTCTCATCATATTACTGTTGAAATAGCAAAAGATGTAACCATAATTTATAATTTAATAATTTCTTTTCTTGTATGTGGAAATCTCTTCCAGTTTCTTGCTTTCCTGCCATTTAAATTCCTCAGAAATTTAAATGCAGCATTAATCATCACTTCTGTCTTTCTGAAACCTTTTCTTTTATTGCCTTTTCTCCTCACTAACATTTTCTTTCACAATCAGTAACCACTTGTATCTTAGTGGAATTATTACCTTGCTTGGGGCTAGATGATTAAAAAAAACACACTGTAGATACTTAAAATTTAGATTAGAGACCTTTTCTTTTTTTTTTTTTTTAACTTATACTGATATTTTACTCCTTGCCAAAACTTTTTATTATCATGGTTTTGTAGTTCTTCCTGTGATAAACAAGAGTTAGTTAAATGTGTTTCATCTCTTAGTGCCTGTAAAAAAGTGATTTTAGTATGTGTACAGAAACTAGTTAACTACAGGTTACACTCCATGATACATTCTTGAATGAGATAATAATATGGTGTGAAAAAACAAAAAACTGTATACATTTTAAACATGTGAACTTGAAATAAACAATTATCAAATGGATCTCCTTGTCTTTCATACTGAAACACCTCACATGGAAATATTAGTGATTACTTTTATTTCTTATAGTTTGAAGTATTCATTATTTATGTAATCTAAATTTGGTGTTGGTTTCTGAACTATCTCTTCGATTGGATGATTGACCCAAAATAATTTACATTGTGAGAAACTGGAAATTTGATCATAGATAAAATTCACTTGAAACCAATTATCATTCACAATTACACCAGGAAATTTGAGAATTTGATGCGAAGACATAAGTAGATCCATTTTCATAGGGCTGCCTAAGAAGGCAGGTGCAAACAAATGTGAACTCCATTGGACACTCAGTCTAATGAGCTATATAAAAAAACTATCTGAATTCTGATGATGAGAGCAGAGCACACAGCAGAATCAAACTAGAAATAGGAACAAGGACAAGAACAAGTGCACATTCATTAACACTTTCACTGCTACTCATTTGCCCAGTGCTGCCCCCATCCGGCCAGCCATTTTAAAAGAAAATGCCAAATTTCAACTTACATATTTTATTACACAGAAAACTGGCACCAGTGTGTTTTACAGCATTTCATTTTCATGGATATACCTGGGAATGACTTAGTAATGGGTATACACATGATATCTTTTGAAGCATTGTCCTTTGTGATTTTACAATAGATGACACAACGGGACACTCATAACAGCGGTATGCAAAAAACGTAGGTTTCCGTACTTAGCCAGCTGGAGCAAGATAAGAAAAACGAAGATCTCCATAGTTAGCAGCGGAAGTGTTAAAGACACTGGAACAAGGAATGCAATATTTATGCTCAGAATGGCATAAAAAAGCAATATAAATACAAAAGGATGTGTATTTGTGTTTTATAGATTTATGCAAACAACACATATAATGTAAAAGCATCAGATAAAGTGTATCACAAAGAACATTTGTAACTGCCAGGTAATCTTGACATATTTGGGAAGGACATTAGAATAATCCAGAACCTATATTGGCAGCAAACTGCTTGCATATGGACAGAAAATGAATTCAATAAACATACAAAAATAAATAGGAGCGTGAAACAAGGATGTGTCTTCTCACTAGACTTATTCAACCTATACAGTAAAGTGATTCTGTGAGAATTAGAAGTCCTACCAGGTCTCATTATTGGTAGCCACAATCTTAACATAAGACAACACAGTATTGGTAGCCAACATCGAAAGAAAACTACAAGAACTTCTACAGAAGGTAGTGAAGGAAAGCGAGAAGAAAGACTAAACATCAACTGCAAGTAGACAGAATGCATGATTGTTAGCAAAAGAATGAGGCCAACATATAAATTACAAATTGGAGATATCAAAATCAAACAAGTATAAAAATTTAGATATATGGGAAGAGTTTTAACAGAGGAAAGAAAGTGCAATACCAAAATCTGAAAACACATTGGGATAGTAAAAGATACTTTCCAAAATCTAAGCAGAGTATTAAGAAACAGAAATATTTCATGAGAAACAAAGAAAAGAGTACTGAACTGTTACATAATATCAGTCCTTCTATATGTCAGTCAATACTGGACAATTTCCTCACAGATGATGAAGAGACCTGAAGCAACAGAAATATTATTTATTCTACAGAAGGATGCTGAGAATACCATGCTCCAAACATGTGAGCAACAATGAAATTTTAAAGAAAATGGAAACCAAAAGCACTTATACTTAACTTCAGGAAGAGATAGTTGAAAAGTCTGGGGCACATAATGAGGAAAAAGGGCTTGGAAAATTTGATACTCAAAAGACAGATTGAAGGCAAGAAGGACAGAAAAAAACAACACATAACCTTCCTAGCAAACTTGAGTAATACATGATACCTACTTTGATTTTGAGTTGAGACAAAATTTTATGAGAGAAAGAATGAAATGTTTCAAGGGAGACAATCAGGTTTCTACAATGGGTGATGTGACAATAACATATAATATAATCTCTATAAATAAATAAAAGTATAACCTCTGAAAGAAATCTTATCAATATGAATGACAGTATTTTTACCAAATATATTACTTGTTTAAACTTTATTAATTTTTTGACTAGTTTTCTTCATCTTATTGGCTACTGTTTCTTTGACTTTCAAAAAAATATCCTATTTCCAGAGTAATTATGTCAATTTTCAAGCTAAAAATTATTAATTCTTGTAGTATCAGAAAAAAAAAACCTTTTTAAAATGATGCATATTTAGTTAAAAACATTTTTATATCTTTAAATGAAATGCATTTCAGAGCTGCTATTTTTTGAGAATTTCAAGGCCATTGCAAATTAACCAGATAATTCTGAGAGCAATGCACTTTGAACAAGGTCATATATATATATTGCCATGATCAGCATTAAGTCCAAGTTCATTTTAACCCTGTTCACCAGATTAAATGTATTCATAGAAACTAAGCCTTAATGAGAAGAAAACCTTTATTATTGTTGACAAAGGAGAGTGTGACCTTTAGAATACCTGAGCAAGGTTGATGGCCATATCTCATAATGAAATGACTTCTGAAGTCTTTGTTCATCTTTGCTGCCCAATTTTCTATAGTCTACATCTAATATAATATTTAATTAAGTATAGAAAAAGAATAAATAAATGCAACAAGAAAATAAATGTGATTTGCTCATGTCTGTATTGCACTACGAAATCCTTTTCTGGTATTTCTGCTTTCTTTTTCATTCATTTGACAGTGAGAAAAAATGAATGTCCATTTGAATTGAATCCTTTCTCTTGATTTCAATCCAAGACTAATTTTTGACCATATCCTTCTTTGTTATTCAATGACTCAAATGAACTAACATCTTCATCATCATTATTATTTCTAACATACAAATTGGATCACTGTCCTCTCCGGTACTCCTTAGGTCTCTACTGTGTACAGTAATCATATGCTGCTTTTTTATTACCAAGAAGTAACAGATAAATAAGGTCCACAATCTTGTAAAACCTGTTTTAGCAAAGATAGAATAATGAAACTACTGAGAAAATGTATTAAATTTAATTATCTTCAAAGTTACAAGTTTATTTTTCAATATAGTTAACATTTAGTGCTTCAAACATTTTCTAAATATGCAATCCACCTATCTACTTTTTCACTTCATCCATAAAGGGTGTCTGGTTTACAGTTTCAGCTGTATAGAACTGCTTTCTCCAAAATCCAAAGTTAAAATGGCTTCAAGTGAATGAAGTTTGTAGGGTTCAGCAAGGGCCATTCTTCAGTGAACTGACAATACAGAATCACAAAACAACTGCACCAGATAACAGAAACCACATCACTTGAGGACAACAGCAACAACTAAAATGAATAGCACATGCAACTTGAAGAGATAACAACAGCTTAATAATGCCATAATGTTGACATTCCACACTACTTCAAACAAAAAGTTAGGAAGGAAGAAATTATCAATACTGGAAACAGCAATAACAGTTACTGGACTAAAGAAACCTATTTTCCTGGCAAATTGATTTAAGAGAGAAGATTTTATAAATTTCAACTGAAAGTAACACTTTCTGCTCAATCAATCAATGTCCAATGTTTCCATAAAAGGAAATAGCTAATATTACCTTGACCATTTGATCAAATTGCATACAAAAACTTCAATATCACATTATAACAGGAGAGAGAACTATGAAAGAAAGATTTATTCTCCTATTTGTATTTTCCCCATTATGGGCATTCCTATGTGATATAATAACACAGTATTTCATGGTCGGAATGGAATGACTAAACGGAAAAAAATGGCAAACATACTTTGTCCTCAGAGACTTTTATACCACACAGATATGCACAAAACTATATATACACATATCTCACACAGAGAAGAATATATTACATATGTCTACACAGTGAGAAGAGTGAAAGGAAAACAAAAAGGATGGGTCTTACATATAATATGGAGATTTTTAAGCCATTTTTCAAACTCTAGATTCAAATGGGCCGGAATCATCTACTATATCCCAGGTGTGGGCATATCCCAGGAAGGGAAATGGTAAATCTTGGGTTTATTTCAAGACAGAATTACTTTCTGTATCTGGGAAAAAAATATTCCCAAAGGGAAATGGTGCCATGGACTTGTAAGCTGTAGCATTTGATAGCTGGCTGCCTTGAGTAGAAGCCTGGGTAGGACTAACAAACATATGTGTCTTGACACCAATAAGCTTACTGACTGAATGACTAGCCACTTTCATCACTGACATCACTAAGCAGCCATTACATAACCCATGTGACTTATCTCCACCAAAGGGAGATAATCACCTTCTGTATCACTTAGGCAATAATTCTGCATTACAGGCTTCTGTTTGCAGCATTTGTTGACATTTGACAGCAATGAAACCTTGAATTGTTGAGATGTAAAAGACCTTATAGTTACATTTCCATTATTTTTATATGGACATAATTTCACTTGGTATGCAACATTCCAATGCCAAAAAAAAAAAATAATCACTAATTTATATCCAAGCTGGATATAGTGCTTATAAGTAACATGCACTATTTCTAAATTTCATCACAGTGAACTGATACTAGCATAGGACTACTTTTCTATCTCAACTATAAGCAATTGCACAGAGTAAGGGACCTTAGCTTATGAATTAATTGTTGTACTATGAAGTGCTTATGTTGTAATGTATGGCTAAAGTGTGTTGAGGTTGGGGAAAGCATTTAATCGAATTCTCTCCCAGCACGTACAGGAGTAATAGGCAAAGAGAGGAAAGAGATGGGAGGTAACAAAATTAACATGGACTCAGAAACCACAGAAACTTTAGGAACAAAATGCCCAGGGACTGACTTGCCAACTGCTGTCTGCCGGTTTTCCTATTGCTTTTATTAGCATGAGGCATCTTACAAAGACCTAGATCTTGACCAGATGCAGAGAAGCCCAAATCTAGACATGCCAAGCTATCCTGCTGCTAATAGGGAAAACATGGATGTAACTAGTGCTGATAAACATGTCCCCACTTTTTCCCAACAGCTTATGCATATTTCAATTTGAACAATGAGAAAATGTTATTTACATTAAATTTTATGTACCAGAATTAAATTTTACTTCTTAATGATTTAATTGCAAATATGAAAGAACTTAAAAACACTGAGTAGACATGACAAATAAATCTACAGAAATAAGAAACATGAAAATAATCATATTGCCAGTTTAGTAGATATTTACTAAGAAGCTGTCATTAAACCCTAATATTGTTGTACTGAATGAAGATTAAATAGTTATTAATTGATAAAATCACTCAAAACTAATTACTCTTTAGTATATTCATATTTATGTTAATCTAATTTTAATTATGCTTCATAGTTGGACAGATTGCCTAGAACATATGACACAATTCTCTTAAATTAAATTTCTCATCTAAAATGTTTAAAATAATTATTTTACAAAACTAGTTCAAAACAGATTGTCTATGTATGATGTAAACTGTCTCTGTCCCATTATTGTTGTTACATTTGCAAACACATTTTTTATCTAAATGTTACAGCTAGTAGAGAATAGAGTATTAGGCTTTAATCAAACCAGTTTTTTTAAAAGATCTGAATAAAACTTAATCAATATGA
The DNA here is from genome assembly GCA_903632075.3 of Acanthosepion pharaonis. NCBI lineage: Eukaryota > Metazoa > Mollusca > Cephalopoda > Sepiida > Sepiidae > Acanthosepion > Acanthosepion pharaonis. The sequence continues at coordinate 5,799,987 of CAHIKZ030001613.1, read as the reverse complement.
AATATATAAAATAATGAAAGTTAATGGCAAAAAAGAAGTAAACAAGAGTAAAATTTAATTTATTTTGAGAAGAGTCATAAATACTCCTAAGTTTATTTGAACAAATGAATTCATTCTGTGTGTTGCTGGTGTTACTATGATAATGCTTCAGTAGATTAAATTTTGAAATTATCTGAAGAACAAAGTTTATATATGTCTGGAGAGTAGTGAAGATTTTATGGGAAAATAAATTAATTGGAAGAATCTATAGTATAGAATCTGAGTGAGGAAGTCTTGTTTGCCTTGCCACCATTTGAACTCCAGATTTTTCAAGCACAAATAATGACAACCAAACCAAGTTACACATTTTTAAATGTCTCTGTTCCTTAAATTTTTTTGTAATTATCTTCATCATTGTTGTTTTTAGCTCAAAGCTTTAGTGAACATATTCTCTGGCCTTGCTCAAGTATGTGCTATTTTTTAAAAAATTGTCATAATCTAAAGATCAGGTACAACCTACCACTGAGAAGGAATGATGAAATTGTCGGCCAAAACACTGTGTTCAGAAGTTTATACATAACAATTGTCCAGCAGACAGGATAAATATATTCAATGAAAAAGTATATTTCTTTTTCATTTGTTTTATATGAAATTTTACAGAAATCAATAATAATTATTTTCACTTTTTTTTAAGGATGTGCTCAGCTGTGAGAAATATAGTCAGGTTGACTGGGTTCTCCAGCATTGCTAGAGCAAACAGTCAAAAGAAGCAGAATCTGAGATAAGAAACATGGAGAACTCAACAGGAAACAACTATTACTTTTCCCAAAAATAGACATAGCAACTGTGAACCTTCTAATGCCTCAAATTATTGTCCTATTAGTCTTTTACTATGTTTTAGTAATGTACTAGAGGTTTTAATCAATTCACATAAGCATCTGACCTTACATGACCTTCTTTCAAATAAACAATATGACTTTTGCTTCTCTAGGTCAGCAGTTGATTTGTTAATGGTTATTATAAGTCTGTGGGTTCAGATATTTCAAAGATATTTGACAGGGTTTGGCATGCTGACCTTCTTTGCAACTTGAAGGGTGATGGTGTCTCTGACTGAATTTTTGACTTGATCCAATCTTTCTAAATAGATCATGTAATGAAAGTTGTGTCAAGTGGCCCCTTTTCTAGATCCTCTCATATTAATGTGACAGACTCATAGGGCTTTATCCTTGGACTTACATTGTCCCTAATTTTCATCAACGACCTTCCTGATGTCATAAATTCCCAACTCAGCATCCATGTTGATAACAATTATTTATTCCTGTCTTAATAGTAAGTCTGGTAGGTCAAATAAAATAAAATTAGTAGCAGATCTTGAAAATGGCTTTCAAATCAGTTGTAAACTGGAGTAAGAAATGACTCATACATTTTAATAAATCCAAAATTAAATTTCTATCTTTTAGCTATCATAGAGAACTAGTTTTGCCTTCTTGCTCAAAAATTGATATAACAGCTCAATTCCATAATGAAATAAATAAGCAAGACCAAAATTCAAAGATCCAGTGCCAGAAAGAAATGTTCAAATCACAGGTCCAATGTCAAAAATCCAAAGCACAAGCCAAAAGTTACACACAAGCCAACAGATAAGGTAGCAAAATAAAAACCAACCACTTTTATTGATGGAAAATTTTTTTTTATTAAACGACAGTTAGAGAGGGCAAAAAATAAATCCTGTTTGCAGCATGGCTGGGAATCTCTGATATGGCATCAGTTTGAAGACAGTTCATTGTCAAACTATGTGCCTTTCCCCTATAAATAGTTGAACCTGTGGTCTACAGATTAATTTATCATATTTTACCAAGGTGTCTGTAGCCTTTATTATTATGATAAAGACTAACTAAAGTATTTCTGAAGTCTGTAGAATAGTCCTTAGGTTAATGGTCAACTCATACAAAATACCATCATCAAAATAATGTTAATTACTACCTATAGCTATTTAAATCCAACCACCTAGAAATTTACATTCTCTAGCAGAATTAGTTTACATCTAATCCTGAATGCTTTTTGCGTCATCTTTTTGGAATACCATATCTATTATGTGACTTTTGAAGATCTAATTTTGAAGCTAATTTTAAGGGGGTCACATCATACACAAGATATAAAATTAGTGTATGTACTGCTGGTCCTGGTGACACTGTTGACCAAAACACATATCCATTTACTGTATTCAAAAGTACAATCGTATTTAAAATAAACATTGTGCATTACATGAGTATATACAGTATTTTTTTATACTTTTTTATAAATGTATTTTTTTAAATTTTTAATCATATTTATTATTGTACTGATGAAACCCATAATATAGTGTAATTTTTACAATAAATACTCACTATATGTGCAGGCAAATAATGTAACGTACTATTTTCTCTAATATTGCTTCAGGTGTGTAAACATATTTATATAAGACCAATATTGTGTATGAATATACTTAGCCAATCAGAGAATGTTTTGCTGTAAATGAAAAAAAACACAACCGGTATTATATAGGATATAATACAACCAGACTGTCACAGTGCCTCACCTGCTACCTAATAGATCATAGTAACATTAGACAGCTACTCACAAACTATCAAATGCTGGCAAAATCAAATTGTAAAAACAGACTTATAAACCTTTGAAGAAATACTCATACAACAAAAACAAACATCAATAATTAAAAACAACTTAAGATCCCACATCCTTAAATGTATATATAAAAAAAATGCATTTCACACCTTGTCTATATCACAACACACACTAGTTCTATGAAACTCATCAATAGTTTCAGCCTAACCTTATATTGATTTAATAATGTCAAAAGATTGGACCACGGTTCCTATATTCTCTTTCAAAATGAACTTCAGACAATTTTTGGTAGAAAATCCTCATTGTTTAAGAAGGATTAATTTGAAAAAGGCAATCATTAAAATTAATTGACACAAAATGTCTATCACTTTTTAACAGTATTTGCCTTAAAGAACATTTACTGCCAAAATACACAAAACATTATATATATATATATATATATATATATATATATATATATACACACACAGTACTGAAAACATTATATATATATATATATATATATATATATATATATATATATATATATATATATATACACACACACACACACATACACCTATATCTACCAATCTCTTCTAGTACTGAAAAACAAAAACTAGAGTCTTTAGAGACTTCATTCTTCAGTGTAAATATAAACAAATGAAAGAAAATGTGCCAAAGACTGCAAATTGGTATGTCAAGCTTATCCAGCTGAAGTGCTTGGTATGTTATTTGGTATTTGGTGCTTGCCATGCTATTTGGTTGTATTGCATCTTCTTCTTTACATAATACCAATAAAGATAGCATGGCATTTGCTCTTCATACCAGACTTTCTCAATTGCTAAGCTGTTTACAAAAGACAAAAGGTGAATAAACAATTATATAGTTCACTCTACAGAATGTTGGTTACAGGTGAGATGAATGAGTTCATTCCTGCAAACCAATTTTTTTTATTCTATTTGCATGTTTGACTTTAAAAATGTTGGTCAAAAAGTCACTCTGACAATGAAAAACATTCAACAGCATTTGCATGTATGATTCAGTTGTTATGACACTGGGCTGAGGTTCTGTACATTAAGAAATTCATTTTAAACTTTGTATTATATGCAATATCAATCAAAATACATGCCAATTTCGATATTTGATTCTAGTCAAGTAAAAATATCTGCATCATTTCGCTTTGCAAGTATCTAGGAACTGTCAGTGATCCCTCTTTTTAACTGAACACTTGCCACTAAATTGTCAAGTTTCAGTTTTTATATTCAAAGTAATGTATAAAGTAGTAAAATTTATAAATTTTGCTTGGTTATTTTGAATAACAACTTTGAAATCTTCTTGGGTATTTATCTGGTTACTTTACTGCTTACAAAACCATTAAATAAGAAATAGATTTCCCAAATAAGATTAATAAATATTCTCTATTTTTATCTGAAATTTATACTGTTACAGATTTCTCTACTCAATCTCTGAGAATATGAAAAAAAAATTTAACTTAGAATAAAAAAGTAACTTTTCACACACACATTCAATTATCATCATATTTGATGGCATACAAGATGCTACACTTTTCCAAAAATGGCACAGAAAATATCAATAAATGTAACTGAAGTAGGTGGTGTCATCAAAACTGGTATTTCTATAATTTCTTATCTTTTTCTGGATGGTATTGCTATATACAAAGTGACCAACTTTCATAGATAGAAATCTTGTCTCAGAATATTAATTTGAAATTATGAAACTGTCAACCCTTTTACTAACTATAATATAAAGCAAGAAAAGTTTTTTATATATATATATATATATATATACACACACACACATACATACATACATAATATATATATATATATATATATATATATATATACATACATACATACATACATACATACATATATACATTATTAAATAAAAGAAAAATAAAAAAGTAAAGAAATTATTTGGGGATAAGCCAAGCTATTTTTGAAGTGAAATGCCTCAAATTCTTTCAGAAAATGAATTATAATTGGAGCTGAGTATCTGATTCTTGAGAGCATATTCCCTTTTTTTTTTTTTAAAGATTTTAAAGAATGAATAATTAGAAGACAATTATTTGAAGTTACAATCAAATGAAATTTAACAACTTTGATTCTTTTGTTTCTTTTTTTCTTTTCCTTTTTATTCTTTATTTCTTTTCAGTGCTTCTTGGAAGCTAAAAGCAGAAAGAAGATTTTTGATAAATTGGTGACATTATTAGTTAATTTAGTAATCTACAGGAACATGCTATATTCTCACAGCCCAAGCTCAAGAATAGCAACTAGAAGTGGACGACACAACCATTGGTCTGCAAAGAAGGAGTCATAGCTAATTGAGCAGAGGCTTAGGGGTCTCCTGTAAGTGAACAATCTGTAGAAGAAAGGCTAAGAACACAGGGGCTTCTTGGAGTATGTGATTAAAGTTGTTTCTGCCCTCAAATTAAGATGTCATTTCCAGCACCTATTCAAGAGGCCCTTCTCCAAGAGAATTAGGAATAAAAGGAATCAAAAGAAAGGAAAATAATCAAAGAATTACCCTTCATTTGTTTTCAATGCCTCTCTCAAAATAATAGGAAAGTTACTTGGAATTTATCCAACCGACTTATTGCATTATATTGGGTTTCATATGGGGGACAACCTCTCTCCCCTTGCTGACTTTACAAAGGGCCAGGGGTAAAGGCTTTGACGTCTCATTTGCCATAGTCAAGCCAGGGAACATGAGTGGAGTTGGAGAGAAAAAAACAAAACAATGAAGCATAAAAAAGAAAGAAAAGAAAAGGTGGCACTTGTGAGTTTATTCTGAATTAAAACAGCATATGAAAAATTGAAACTCCACTCTGCATCCCCACACCTCATCTAGCCGTAAAGTTATTGAAATGTGCTCTACCATTAAAATGAATTAATACTTGCTTCCAAATTTGCTTTCTGTGAAGTCAAATCATTTAGCAAAGAGTTTTTTCTGAACGAAAAAAAAAATTTTTTTTTCTTAAATCATTCCTTTTTCTTGGTATGTGCCTTAATAATGGGATCATGTTAAATACTATTTAAAAAGAACATACGAAAAACAATGAGTGATTGTGATGTATTAAAGGTAAGAGATGATCAGGGCATCTCCAATTATTTGATGTCACTGCTAAACAGTGAGATACAAAAAACAATCCACCAATACCTTTTACTTGCTCATTTTATGAATTATTTTCTTTGTATTCTAGAGGCAAATTATTTTTTTTTTTAACTATCTTGTTCAGTAATAGAAAAAGACAGTTAAAAAAAAAAGTTACATTTTTCTTCTATCAATATCTGAAAAATTAAGAACTTAAAATTGGTGATCCCTTTAAAGAAAATGATATACTTTTCTAACCTTGTTTCACATTGTAAAATAGTATATATTTTAATAGAGTATTTAAATAATTTGAAAACAAAAACCATCAACCTAAAAATAGGAGGTATCCAGAACAACAACACAAAAAATTCATCTCCTTATGTTGTGTGGTTTTTCGTTGGAGAAAATGAAGATTAAAAATACAGCCTAGAAATTTGCTTTACATTTGTTCTGTTAAATATTCTATTCATAAACTTACATTCAGGAAGTTGAATAATTAATAATGTCATGTAAAAATCACAAAAATGTTTTATAAGCTTATCCAACTGTAAAAATAATGTCTCTGAAAATGTATTTCAATAACTTCTATATTAGGTGACAAATCATGAAGAAGATTTTAATATTTGATGAACAATATTCGTTATAATTATAACTTTAAATGAATTTTCAAACCTCTATCAAGAATCCCATGAAGCACAATGTTATGAACTGATATTTTGTGTGTGTGTGTGTGTGAATAAAGACAAATGGAAAATTTAGCTTAGCCGATACATTTCATTCTCTAATGGACTTTATCAAGGCGAAAATAAAGATTTTATTTTGAAACAAATATTTATAAAGAAAAGTAAAATGTTGTTAGTTATTCAAAATTTTAAAATTTAAGAAAAACTCATAAATATTCATCAGGTGAATTAGTCTAGGTAAATTATGGAGGATGCTAAGTGACATAATTTAATATCTAATGCACAAGAGTAAATGATTTTGGTGCTGAATTTTTTTTATAATGTAATTATTATGTTATTATTTTAGTTTGGGATTAATTTATGTATTACATATTTTAAATAAAAGGAGATTATAAATTTAACTGGTTTCTTTTAAATATTTTAACATTTTTATAGTCATTTATGTTGGCTTGGAAAAGAAGTAATTCTTTCATATATACAGATATTTGAAAAAATCCAGGGTATAGATTTATATTTTGATAAGATTCAATAGCAACACTCTCAAGAATTGTACATCTAAGTAAGTTACTTTCTCTTTTAATAAGTGCAGCATTTTTTACATCAAGGTTGTAGTTGAATTTATTTTTATATAAAGGCTAATATATATTTCTAATTTATTTCTATATATGGCTAATATATATAAGCATTTTTATATATATTTTATATATATATATATATATATATATATATATATATATTTATGTGTGTGTGTGTGTGTAAACACATTTCTCAGGTGCCTAACAATGAAGATGGATGTTTTGCTATTTTTAAGAAATTTTTTACGCCAACCTCCCAGGTTTATTGAGACCATCCCTTTTATTAACTTCCCTTTTTTTGTTTTACCCTTTAAATGATTTTCAACAACTCCCTTTTATTTAGAACCCCACCCATTTACTGCATACTGGTAAAACATTCTGACCCTCCCCTGTATTAGGCTATGAAGCACCTATATATATCGATCCATCTTTTTAATATTTCATATTAAAAAGATGGATTTGATATTATATTTATATATATATAACAACAAAAGAAGCCTATGTTGTAATCACATTAGACATCATACCA